>JAOXOE010000698.1:18378185-18407160 GCA_028565055.1 Phoeniculus purpureus
TTTGCCTTTCTCCGCTGCTTTGTTCCGTGTGTCCCCCCTCTGTCGCCCTTTTAGCGTCTCCGAGAAGGAAGCGGCGTGACCCAGAGCTTGGCTGCTGCCTGCTCTGCGCCCTGCCAGGTACCGGGAGCGGCTGCCCGGGGGGCACCGGACAGGGGTGAGGGGTAGGGGGAGCGGACTGGGGGGGTCTGTCCGCGGCGGGGAGCGCAGCGCCGGAAGCAGCCGTCGAGGCAGCACCGGGGCCCTGGCTCCTCCGCCCGCGGGAGGGGGGGTCTGAGGAGCTCTCCCCGGGGGCGGATATCTCTAGGGAGCCGCGTCCCGGGCTTGGTCCCGAAAGTCGGGGCAAGTGCCCTGGCCACCGTCGCGCCTGCAGGTACAATCGTCCGAGGATGCTCGGGAGGGGGGACCCGGGTGAGCCCCGCGGTCAAGGCAGCAGCGAGGCCACCCGCCCCGGCCTTGCCCATACAAGGCAGCTGCCAGCACCGTTCAGCCCCCGGAGCCGGCCAGGGTTCAGCTCCTCTGCCCAGCGGGGAGTCCGCGGGGATGCGTGGGGAGGGGAGCGGCGGGCCCGCAGACGCTCACCAGCAGCATTCAGCCCGTGGGAGCTTCTCACCAAGAGGCGCCCGGACAAAGCCCCAACTCTGCCGTCTCTTTGCAAGCGCAGGGCGCCTGTCCCGACGTGCTGCGGGAGGGGAGGCGATGCCGGTGTCCGGGACGGAGCAAGAACCGAGCTCAGGCAGCCTCTCCGGATCTGTGTTTGGGCTCGGCCCCACGGGCAGCAGGTCCCCACGTGGCGCTGACAGCCCCGGACACGGACGCACCGCCGAGCCCCGCCGCATGGCTGGAGCGTGCCCCTAGTCGGAGGGCTGTGGCCATCCCCCTGACCCTGGCGGTGACTTACTCTGAGCTGGCATTTAGGGGCTTGGGAACCAAACGTGTTTCTTCTTTGCGGCTAAGAAAAAAAACCTTGGCCAGACACTAATCAGATCATAGCTCAGAAACGGCAGCAGTAGAGACCAAGGAGTGACACACAGAAACTCAGTTTCTAATTGACTGGACTGATGAAACTGGGATCGAGGCTGAGAACGCCAAGACAGACCCAAACCAGCCCCCTCTAGGTGGGCAAAGCCTTGGGTACGGCTGGGCTGCACATGTGAGTGTGGCTATGCTGTGAGGGGATGTGGGGAGGTGACTGCCCACCAGCAGAGGAACAACTTGCTGGCAGAGGAACTTTGAGATTGCCATTGCTGAAAGGAGGAGAAGCTGGGGGCAAGCACTGGCTCTATTGGCCCCATGTCTGAAGGCGTTTCCTGCCCCTCGGCCCCCAACGGCATATCATCACGGAGCTCCCTGCCCCAGCTGGCTTGTAGGAGCCCTCTGCTGCAAAGTCCAAGACTCAAATTGCTGGAATGTACCAGAATTAATGCTGTGCTGGGTCTTTCCTGGGATCTTTCGTTCCTAGTGTCCTAATCTCGAAGTCCCTTCACAGGCTCAGGAAATAAGACCTATTCAGCTGGCCTGACCCCTGTCCTCGTGGCTTTTGGGTCCACTAGCTAATCCCACACACAGTTAAGAGAGTGAATGTTTTGTGAAAATGGATTGAATGAAAGAGATAGCAGCAATAAAAAGTTGCCCTATAGCAAGCTCAACCTGTAGTGAGGCACCAGGGAATCCAGCAGGACAGTGATGGGGGAAGGACAGGCTTGTTCAGAAATTGGCCCCAAAGTCAACAGTTCCCTGACAAACCAGACCAAAACTGGTCTTATCTGAGCTCTGCGTGCTGGTCTCTGCCCTGCTCCCAGTTACAGATCCCCTTTGCCCGCCTTGTCCAGCAGCGCCTGCTTCCACTCCCTGGCTGTGTTTGCTGCGTGGCTCAAGCTACTGCATCCTCCGTGCTCTGCCCATCCCAGCCTCTCAATGCAGCCTTTCTTTGCTGCCTGCGGAAATCCACTTCCTCCAGCACCGTCAGCCTTACAAATAAAACCCTGGAGTAATTTTAGTCTGAGCGTTTTGCTGCCTTTTCCTCCTGCACTGAGCTGCCTCGCAAGCAGAGAGGGGACAGCACGGGCCGGGAGTGGTGGGAGCACATAAAGCCCAGTCTGTCAGTGCCTGGGGCTGTACACAGGCAGCCAGTGTGTTGGTCTGCAGGGTCCTTCAGCCGATTTGCCATTATTTTCTTCTCTGTTTGCTGGAGTTGGCATCCAGGGATGGAGCCAACTCCACCCTGACTGGATGGCTCCAGCTCTCTTGCACCTAGAACTGAGCCACAGCTCAGTCCTCTCCTCAGGGCAGTACCTTTAGTTGTGTAGGGTAATAATCGACCCAGGAGCTCCTGACCAGACCCATCACGTCGTGGCATCTGTCTTCAATGCTGTTTCTGCAGGTGCTTTTCCTGCATCTTGGCTTCCTGCTGCTCTTCTAAAGCCTGACCTCCTGCCCTTTGAGAGAGCAGAAGTTCTTATTGCAGGGGTTTCCACAGGGCTGCCCTGCAGTGACACTGGCAGCTTCTGTCCTCACCACGCTCAGCACCCCTTAGGTCTGGGGCTGTGTCCTGAGCCCTGCAACGCCGCTCAGGGCAAGCCTAGGGCACTTGCTCACCCTGCATGACCCAAACTGCTGCTGCTCAGGATTGAATGCATCCTCCAAGTCCATGGCCCATGAAACCAGCAGTCACCAGCTGGAAGGTCCTGGGGGCTGCTCAAAGCTGGGCAGGGTTCCTGATGTCCATGCTCTCCCCAGGTCATACCATGATGCACTGCAGTCCAGAGTCCCTGCTGACACAGGGCTGCTATTAAGGCAACTGACTAATTAATTTTCTTCTAATGACATGAGTGCTTTCTCCACTGCAGCTGTGGCTCCCGAGGTAAGCAGGGCCAGGGCTGGCTTATGTGAGAGCTCCCTACAGTTACTACACTATTTGGGTTACACAGCCCCAGAATAGAGCACGCTTCCTAGGCTGGGGGTGCTGTGTGCGACTCCAGAAGCTTCTGGGTGAAGGAGTCTTCATCACGACTGAGTCCCTCCACTTAGGAACAAAGCAAACAGTGTGGGAGCCTCCTGGTCTCCTTCTTGCCAAGGAGGGTGCTCCATAGCTGCATGCAGTTAGTGGAAAATAACTGACTGGTATGACAGTGGTGGCTGAACCAGGCAGCTTGCTCTACCCTTTTGCCCTGCCATGGGAATTTGGAATAAGATGCCTCGCCTCTATATGGGCAATTAGTGATGGGTCTTCACATGAACCTGTGGGACAGGAGTTTCTTCCACCTCTCCCCACCCTGGCTGGGTGGGGAAGGGCTCCTGGGGCAGGGCTAGGCAGAGCATATCACCCTGGGGTGCTGCGTCCTGCAGGCAGGCACTCAGGCTCCAGCACTGCTGCACGCTCTGGGCATGTTTGTGCTGCTTTATGGGTTTTCCTAGTGCTGAAGAACATGTGCTCAGCATTTATGGCACTGTTTCCAGGGCTGCTCATCTCTACTCTCCCAACTCTTGCTCTTCCTAGCTCTGCCATTGGCCAGTTGTCACCATCCCAAATGCAGGGGCACAAACAAGACAATGGCACTGGCCCACTCCTGGCTTCCCTTTTTTTCTCCCAAGAGGTTCGAGCTTGAGGTCCCACACATGCCCTGATGAAGTATTCTTCTGCCTTCTTGGACTGGTAGGGCACTGGGCTGTCCTTCTCCAGCACTGTGCTTGCTTGGCACCCCATTATCTAATCTGAACCCTGTCTCATGCTCGGCTCATGGCCACCTGCCTGTCAGGCTGGAGGGAGCTTCTTGGTCAGGAGACTGGTTCTATTCCTGTCCCTTGCTTTGCAGCGTGCTTGGCCCAGCTGCTTTCCAGGCCATGCTGAGTGCTGAGCAACCCCCAGTGCAGCCCTCTCCCAGTTTTGCTGCCTGCACAACAGGGCTCAGCTTGTGGGGTACAGTGAATTAACTTGCTGCCAGGTAACATCTCTGCTGTGGTTCCTATGCGGGCTGTAAAGTCTGATCCGACCCGGCACCCCATACCCAAACTCTGCAATGGACAAAGCTGGTTCAGCCTCTTGATGGGATGGGGACAGTTCTGGCAGAGAGAGCACTGGAGCCTACAGCAAATGCAGCCCAGTGGCATCCTGTCCCCATCATGGTCCTACAAGGTATCAAATGAAGTTTACAAAGCAGTTGCCCTTTGTACTGGATCTCACTTAGTTGAGATGAAGAAGTTTGCTCTACAGCATCCTTGGGTGCATCTGGCACTGACCTGAAGGGTTCTAAAAGTCTCTTCTGCCACTTTTTTTTAATTTTATTCCTCACTCTGAGTTAAAGTGATCAGGCTTGGCTGGTATCTCCACAGCTATTTCAGTCCTGCTTTTAAGTGAAATGCAAAGGTTTGGTTTTAAATCCCACTACATGGTTTTGTTTGCGTTTATACTCAAGCTCTTTCCCCTTGAAGAGGTTGTTTAATTACTGTTGGTTGGTAACCATAAAAATGTAGTAACTGGCAACAAAAGATAATTTCTGCACTTAATGGAGTACTTTGCTAAGCAATAGGATATAATTGCTTAAATACATATAGGTTACAGCTTATGCCGTGACTTTTAAACATTCTATTAATTTTGCATTTTACTAGGTTTGCAGTGAGCTGTTACACTTAAATGGAAATTGAATTCAGTGCATAAAAATAGCATTTTAGAAGGGTTTGGGTGCCTTTTCAGTGAATCAGAGTAGCGGGCTGTGCATTCTGTAGAAAGCTGATTTAAGTGAGGTGCTAATCTGCAGGCAGTGACAGCCTGCACAGGAGGATACATCTGCCACCAGGGAATCCTGCTCCCACGGGCACTTTTTCTGAAATACTGGGTGGATCCTTTCTTGTCTTTGTGCTCAGTTCATGCCTGGGTCTCTGTGAGGCTCTTCCAGTGGTGACTGCACCCCACTGCCTGGTTTCCCTCAAGCCCTGGCAGTCAGCCTGCTGCTGGTTTCTTTATGTGGCTCTCTCACATCTCACCCTAAGAGGGATTTTAGAAACCGTGGTAAAACCTATGTGTTGATCCTTGAGGAGCTCGGGCTGCTCTTTCTGGCTGAGATAGGAAGGTGGAGGGGATGCTGCTGGGACTGGAGCAGGAACATTGTGGCATGAGCTTATCCACAGGCTGGTCCAGCTGAGGCCCTGCTCTGTCTTGTTGCCTTGTTTTATTCTGAGAAACAAATAGTCAGTGGGCTGGCTGCTGTGGCAAACGATGGAGGGGAGGGGACATCTCAGCTCTGTGTGGCTGCTGTGATACAGCAGCGATGCTCCTCGGTGCTGGTTGAGCGAACCTTCATCAGCCCCTCACTTGGCCTCAGCCCTGAAACTCGGGCAGCGAGTGCAAAGCAGGAATGGCCCCATCTCCTGCAGAGCTGGCTTCCTTCACTCCTCTCCATTAAGTCATATTTATACCGTGACTGCTCTGGGGCTAGTGGGAGCTTGGGTTGATGTGTGGAGATTGCTTCTTGTCACCATGCAGCACTGGAAAGGAGCTGAAGCCGTGGGTGGATGCTTAGAGCCCTCCCTTCCTTCATGGAGTGTTTCCCACCCTTCTGTAAGACAGGGGCTTCTCTGCTGGCTGCATCCCTGCTCCCTTGGGGGCTGCTCTTCCTTTGCCCCTCTTGTTTCCCAGACAGAAGTCACTGCAGTCAGCACTGTCTGATGGGATCTGCTGCTCCAAATCCAGCAGCCCTGCCCTAATGGGGTCTGAGGTCCCTGGTTCTCACTACATGCAGACTGAGCCTTGGTGGTTTGTACACAGGGCTGGAGTCATGGGACTACCAGACAGCAATGCTTTAGCAGGCACTGCAGTGTAACCAAAGTATAGCCACCCTTGCTTTCCTGTCAGGGAAAGAGGTACCTTTATTACCTGTCAGAGGTGTAACTTGCAGCTGGTCCTACTTCTTCATTTGCAGTACAATCATAGTTGCTTTTTTAGAGATGCAAGGGTGACTGCACCAGTTGTCCTGGGGTGCTGCAAGTATCTCAAATCCTTTGTAGGATCCCAGAGAAGGTGAAGCAGCCACACTGTCTCCTTCCCCTTCCGTCTATCTGAGACAAGAGAAGCATGGTTCTCTCTTGTCTGCAGGAGCCCATGAGGGCAGGGCAATGATGCCTTAGGCAGTGCAGCCACAGCCTCCCTGGCATGTGGTGCAGGAAGCAGAGCTCCTCCAGGAACACACCAGAGTAATGAGCTCCAACGAGCTCCAACCTGCGTTTCTGTAAGTAGCAGATAAACAGCTAAAAACATCATTGCTCAGCAACGGGAGCAGCAGCAACAGCGCTGGAACTGGGGATCTTCTGACCTGTTGGGCACTGAGGATCCACAGTGGTTTTGCTCTGGAGGATTACGGCTGGTGTGGGGCTTGCTGGGTCTCATGCGGCACAGCCAGCCTCAGCTTCTTTCTTCAAGGGCAGCAGAACTGTGCTCTGCCCTTCCATAGTTTGCACCAGAGCTGGCTGGGCATGGGTTGCCTGTTTGAGTAATAAAATTGTGAGAAACAAAGCTGTGGCACTGCAGCAAAGATGTAGTAAAACTTAATGCAAGATCCTGGGGGCGGGTACTTTTTATTTGAAAACAAAACTAAAATAAAACTCACTAGCACTCGCACATTTAACACCCACATGCTCACAAGCAACAAGGTATTTCCTCAGGTGCTTTGCTCGGTGATGCCGGCTTTGGATGTGTCCCCTTAACCCTTAGACGCTGGCAGACGGTGATGGTGATCCTTTGTCTCTGTCCCCAAGTGATCGGGATTTACTTTCCTTTGTCTTCTTGCCCATCTTAAGCCTCTTGCCTTGTTCTTTATCTTCCCACCATCATCTCTTGCCTTTGTTAGCCTGGTTTAGGCTCTCCCTTTTTTGAGGCTCTCCTTTGTATCCTGAGCTGGTGTGCTGTGATATGCTGGGTTGGATGACCTGCTAATCCGGGTGCCATCAGCATCTGCAGTGCTCAGAGATCTCTTCCTGTTCCATATCTGCCAATTTTAACACCTCTTCTGCAATTCTCTACAAGCCTGGTTTTACACATCAGTGTTACACCTGACCCGGGCTGGCTGCTGCTTACAGTATAAATCTTTCTGCAGTGGTCCTGTTACTTTCCTGTGGGATACAGGCACAGAGCAGCCTGTCCACCCAGGCACTGCTTCCTTGGCGGTCATGGACACTGGCAATGGTGCGGGAAGGAGCAGTGTGGCTACTTAGGGAGAGAAGAGCGTATAGGGGAACACTACTCTCAGCAGCTCTCCCTCTTGCAGAGACCGGGGAGCTGTGTGCAGCCTGTCTTTATGCACAGGGTGCAGGAAACTGTAAGCGCCCACAGCACCTCCTGGCAGGGATGCCAGCTCCTGACACTGTGGGATGGTGCCCTGGCATGTAGGGCCCAGACTCACCTGCCTTCCCCCTCACTTTCCTTTCCTACTCAGAAACTGCCACAACCATTTCAGAGGTGCTCGGGTCTTTGTGCAAGACAACTCTCCCCAGATCTTCCTGTGTGACCCTGATCATGGACAGCCATCCCAGGCACAGAGCAGCCATTCAAAGCAGCACATAGCCAGGCTTCCCACTGACCAGGCATCTGGCCACCACCTTTCCTGTTTACCTCACAGTGACAGTGAAGCTCTGTGTGCATCACTTGCTGCTGGGAGCAGGTAGTGAGGTGTTTACAGAGCCCGCATCTGCCAGTGCCCAGCTGGGATACTTCATCGTTGCCCAGCACAAGCTCAGAAGCCACTGAGATCTCACGCAGTGGGCAGCACACTGAACAGCAATGCTAGCTTAAGGGCTGGAAATTGCTGTATAAAGAGCTGTGAGCTGCACTCAGCTCTTCTTCTTCCAGGTGTTACTGGAGTAAGTATCTTACACTTTAGCTTCATTTCAGAGAGCAGCTTGCATTGTTAGAGGCACGTTCTGGCCATGGACAGCTGCATCCAGATGAGGCCAAAGACAGCATCACTTATGCTCTCATGTTTAAGTTGCCTGAGCTGGGGCTCCCTTTCAGAGCTTATTCTCCAGAACTGCTGAGCAGGGCTATGCTGTCTGTTCATCCCCCATAGAAGCCCTCATGGGAGTGGGGCCCCAGGCCAGGAAGGCACAGCTCTCACAGGCTGCCTCGAGGTTTTGAATTCTCCAGCTGGTTGGGGTACTTCGAAGGTCTCCCGCGGGAGATGTATTGTGTCTTTTTTTAGGGCCTGTTAAGTGCTGTAGCTGGAGAAGAGCTCTGATAACCGTGTCAGTTCTGAAGAGCTTTTAAAAACAGCTGAGATTTCCCCAAAGCCTTAGGACAAGAGTGGGCTGCTTTGTTGGTGCATTAATGTTTCTTGGTTACAGCATCTGCCTCAGATGCTTCTCCACTATGGGCATGAAAATGGATTTTCTTCAGTATTTTTCTGTAGTTGTCTCATCACACTTGGGTAGAAACTCATTGCAGCATGGGTAGAAAACTTAAACAGAGATCACCAAAATACTGACTACGCAATGTTTTTAGGTTGTCTGGAGAGTCCATCCTAGTGTGGCTACATTCCTCTGTTTTCTTCCTGTTCCCTCACAGGATCCATGTTTACGAGCGGGCAGTAGAGCCTTATGATTTTTTCTCCTCCCGCGTGCTGCCACACTGTCTACTGGTTGTGGATCCAGCAGGGATCTTTGCTTGTGGCAGGTCTGCGAGGGAAGCTGTCTCTGTTTGCTGAGTAGCAGTAGTGGGAGGCTGAGTATCTCCTCATTTCTATGACAACAGTCACACTTTATGGTGGTGATGTGTTCAGAAATAGCTCAAGAAGGTGGCTTCCAAAGTACACCACCAGCTTAGTTAGCTGTACTACTCTCTTGCTACCCAATTTACCTTTTCCTCTAGCAGTAAGCCCACACTACTAGTAAGATGACATACGCTTTACCCTTGCCAGCTACAGACTTCTTACGCATCCTTTTCTACACTTCCTCAGGCCAGGGGAGTTAAAGAATCTACTTCCACTTTTCCCCCACTTGTCTTTTTTTCTGCACCACTTCTCTTTCTTAATCACAGGATTACTGAAGCTCTGAAAGACCTTTGAGATCATTAAATCCAGCTGATGACCTAACTTCACCACATTGGCCATATCATGACACTAAGTGCCACATCCAGTCTGTCCTTAATCACCTCCAGGGATGGGGACTCCACCACCTCCCTGGACAATCCATTCCAGTGTCTAATTACCCTTTTTCTGAGGAAGTGTTTCCTAACATCCAGCCTAACCCTCCCTTTGGCAGCTTTGGGCCCTGCATTTTCATCCTGTTGCTAGTTGCCTGGGAGGAAAGCCTGACCCTCACCTGACTACAACCTCCCTTCAGGTAGCTGTAGAGAGTGATAAGGTCCCCCCGAGTCTCCTCCAAGCTAAACAACCCTAGATCCCTCAGCCTCTCCTCATCACTCAGACTTTCCCTCCAGTCCCTTCACCAGCCTTGTTGCCCCTCTGGACCTGCTCCAGCCCCTCAATCTCTTTTCTGAAGTGAGGGGGCCAGAACTGCCCCCAGTACTCAAGGTGAGGCCTCACCAGCACTCGGTACAGAGGGAGAATTACATCACTAGTCCTGCTGGCCACACTATTCCTGATACAAGCCAGGATGCCATTGAACTTCCGTGCCACCTGGGCACACTTCTGGCTCACATTCAACCAGTTGTCAGCCAGTACTCCCAGGTCCCTCTCAAGTGAGCAGCCCTCCAGGCACTCATCTCCCAGTCTGTAGCGCTCTGCAGGGGGTTGTGACCAAAGTGTAGGACCCTGCATGTTGTCTTACTGACTCTCATACCCTTGGCCCATTGACCCAAGGAAGACTGACCTAAGTTTCTCACTTAGGCCTCAGGTGGCACTTTTAAAAGAAACCCAAATCCTTTAAAAAAGTTCAAGAGATGCTTCAGGGAAGAGGGGCTAGTGATGCTGACCCCACAGACCAGGAGTGCAGGGCTTGAGAGGGAGGAGGGTAAAGACATGTCCTGTAAAACTACATTATTGCCTTAGAAGTCAGGAGGACAGAGGAGCTATTTGAACCCCTTCCTCAAGAGTGCAGTTAAGAGGACAGAGATGTTCAGTTCCTTGCCTTCTCCTCTGTTTCTCCTCTCAGTGTGGGATCTCTGACAAACTACTTAGCATTTCTTTACTCTGTTCCATAGGAGAGGGAGAGAAGATACCAGAGACCTTGGTGACACCATCACCCTTTCTTAGCACAGTGCTGACCTCACATCAACCAAGAGAAGTCTCTGACTTCAGCCCAGTGCCTACTGCCATTCCTGAGACAAGCTTGGAGAAAAACTTGACTGCTGCAACACTCAATGACACTCAAGACCATGTTGTGGAGACAGAAGATCTCCCTCTCACCCCCACAGTAGGCACCAAGGCAGAGAGACTGCAGCCTTCCACCAGCCCTTGGGACATCACAGTGACACCAAGTGAGCACCACAACACAAACTTCTCAGCCAACAGCAGCACTGAAATCTCCTCGCCTACCTCAACTGCCAGTACTCTCGGAGAAAACCAGCCCAACCATGAAGTGACAGAGCCTTTGAGCACAACTGAAGAAATGGATGATGCCAGCAGTGCAACCCCCAACAGTGTGCAGGGTGAGGTTTTGCCTGTATTGCCTGTGCAAAAAGTACTGTCCCAAGTATGCACAACCCAGAAATTTCAGCTAACTCTCATGGGAACTGGAGGGAGGGAGGAAAAGGGAAAGAGCCATTAAGCACAGCCAGTTCAGTGAGTGAGTGACTTGCAACAGTGCTCTTTGTTCAGGTCCTCTTTGCAAACCCCATTAATTATGTTAATATTTGTTTTGGTTCATAATCGTGGTTGTTGCTTTCTGATGAGCCCGTTGATCATGTCCTTCTCATCTGAAACAATGTTCTTCAGCAGTGCTCTACAGCTGGGATCTTCCTCAACACAGCCCCCTCCCTGCTGCCTGCAGCCTCCCTTAACACAAAGCATGGAGATGGGCGGGCGCAAGCATCAGCCCATCCATTCCTGGGCACCTGTGGGAACACCTACTTCCTTCAGGTCCTTCTGGGCAGCGTGAGGACTGGCTGTAGGGTCTGTCATCCCAGTCTCAGTCAGTTTGGGGCCTGCCAGGCTGTGATACGCCCCTGACCCAAGGCCACATTGATTGATCATTGATTTGCTTGGTGTTCATGCACAACCACATTCTTTGTCCTGGCTTGTGTCACAGGGTCCTGCTGTTGCATGCCACATGGACACAGCCTCAGGGGATGCTGCTACTCATCCCTGGGCAGACCCTTTGTGCTCCCAGTAAGGAGGAATGAGAGACATTTTCCAGTCTCTTCCTCTGGGCTGATCCCAGCTCTCTGTAGAGCTGTTTGAAGCGTCTCTGCTTGTCATTTGCCCCTAGAGGACAGGACTTGTGGGCCCAGCTGAGGTTGCAAGCAAACTGCCATATATGAAAACCAAGAGGATTTTCTAATCACTGTGGCTTACAGAAGGCTCAGCTGTGGCTGTGCTGCAGGATCTCCTTGTTTTCCAAAGGGTTGACTTGCTTCCATCTTGTCCAGATCCACAGAACAGGGCACTTGCACTTCATCCCTTGAAATAACTGCTAATTCCTGTTTTTCAGCAACAACTAATGGCTCTCAGCTAGGGCCTGTTAATGGGCAGACCATGGGGCCCACAGCAGCGGGAACAAGCCCTGTGGGTACCACAGAGAGGAGCACCACAGAGCCCAGAACTTCTCCTGCTCTCATCTCCACCATAGAGAGCACATCCTCTGGTACTGCCCCCAGTTCTGTGACAGTGAGGCCTTTAGTGACCAGCTCCACGAATACCAGCACAGCTGCTGTCCCCACCAGCACATCCACACTGGAAAAGCCTTTAGAGCCCATGCATGAGAAAGCTTCTGTGCTGGATATCAGTGATGATGAAAATCCAGGTAAATGCTTTGATTTTGTTTCTACTCACACAAAACATGCCAAAAGGTTGAAGCTACCTCAGGTTGCCTCTCGGTTGTACTGTGCAGAATCAGAAAAGACAAGGTTTTGCTACTCCAGACCTTGAAGGTTCTCTTCTGGCCTCATTTCCTTGGTATTGTTTCAGAGCTGCCCAGTTCTCCTTTGGCTGGTACAGAGAGGGCTGATCCACTGGTAATCACCGTGATCTCTGTCTTCATTGTCATGCTGGGCATCCTAGGCCTGGTGGGCTTCTTGAGATACCGCCAGCACAACAGCCGCATGGAGTTCCGTCGCCTGCAGGACCTGCCCATGGTGAGTAATGCCTTCAGCCCAGCCTGACCTGGTTTGGCTTTGCTACTCACTGCTTTGCAGTTCCCCTTCTACTACATTAGCAGTGCTTTGGGTATTTGCAGCAGCAAAAACGCTGATCACAACTCCTGTTCCCTCTTAGGTCCCTCTCCTTCCATCCAGGGTTTGAATCAAGACAGCAAGTCTCAAGGTTGACCACTAAGAAGCTCTCTGCCTTCCCCTCACTCTGCAGGGGAATGCTGAGGGGGTACATAGAGAGAGGAAGGGGAGCTCCATCCAAACTTCCCCTGAAATGACACCTTCCTAGCCTCTCCTTTTGTATTCCATTTGCTTTGTGACTATGACAAAGCAGATTTTGTGCTCTGTTCCGGAGAGGTTGTCTGCGTTTGACCCTTTTGGGATATAAAAAGATGAGTCTTTCAGAAGCTGGGGAGAAGCTGCAACTAACTCACTGCCCTTTCTGGGACAGAGGAGTACCAGGTCCCTTCTGCAGCTAGCAAGCAAGTTGATGCTGTTTCAAGCTGAGTGGATTTTTCCACAGCCAGGGTTTTCTGCATCCCCACAGCAGGCAGGCTCATCCTGCATACACCTCTCCAAAAGCTGCAGCAGGACATGTGACAGTCCAAAGATCCAGCAATTGCAAAGGGACAGCCTTTAGGTGGATTGCTGGGCAGATGGCCACACTGTGACATTGTGGATGAGAAAGCTGTGCTGCCTGCACGGTGCTTTTCCAGGCTGGGACTGTATGCCATCGTGCAGACATCTCATTAAAGCACGCTCTTCTCTGCTTCTAGGATGACATGATGGAGGACACCCCTCTCTCACTCTACAGCTACTAGGCAACCAGGCTGTCCTCTGGCCAGCTGAAATTCCCAGAGGAGAAGGCCTTGAGGACTTGGTCCCAGACGATCTGCTGAGGAATGAGGGGCAGTGATTTGCACACAGTTGAAAGATTCTTTTCAGAAGGCCTTTGGTTTTAGATGTTTAAAATAGTTAAGTGTTGGAAGTTTTTTATGCTGGGAATCAAGACCTCAAGTTGGGCCCTTTCCTCCAGGCTCTCCTCGAAAAAATGCCCTGAAGAGGTGCCTCCTCTTTTTAATGTGGTGACAAACTAGCCAAGACCACCTTTGCCATCACATTCTGCATGGATCTCTTCTGTCCCTCTTGGCAGCTGCTGCTTTCAAAGGAGGTGGGCACATGATCCATACAGGAAGAGCTCTTAACACTGGTGGTGCCAGCACGGCACTAACAAAGGAGACTGCTGTTTTCTGAGGTTGCCAAGGATGTGGAAATCAGTTCTCTTGGGCTCCCTCTTGTTCTGTATTTTTAAGGTTGGTTGTTTTGGTTTTTTTCTTGCACTTTTTTTTGCTCCTGTTTCAGCTTTAGTCCTGGGATTGGCACTGCCCATCCTGAAACACCTACCAAGAGGATGACAGACTGCTCTGCTTCCTTCCCACACGCATACCTTTTCTTTTTAACCAGGGAAAACAGTTTTGTGGCCACTGGAAAAGTGCCCTTGCTACTTGATATTGCTTTGAAGTTGTTGGGAGGAAAACAAACATAAGTTTAGCTTAACAGGGCTTGATAGTTCTCAGTCAATTGCAAATTAGACACGCTAATATGGTTTTACCCAAATCAGTTAACTGTATCACCTATACTTGATGCCTTCACCATATGCATAAACTCCTTGCCCAGGCTCAGTAAATGCTTAGGTCCATTTCCCTGCCTGGATTGACTCATGCCTTTCCTCAGGTACTGCCCATTTTGCTGCTAGCATCTGGTTGCTGAAAGTTGTTCAAAATTAGCACCACACTATTCCTCCTCTGCTATGCCTTCTAATGTTGGCCTTTGACCAGCTGGTGTCTTGTCAGGAGGATGGATCCTGGATGTAGGTGCCTTCCTCCCTTTCCCTTTCTAGGTGTTAGGCTGATTAGATTCTGCACTTTCACCCCAAAATATCACTGCTGTAGACTGCATCCAAGGCTCTTGCGGCCCCTCGAGCAAACCCATCGACAAGAGCCCCTAAGTGCAAGTCTGAGGATCTTTCTGCCCCCTTGCCTCAGAAAGACCAGAGTGTATGTGACATGAAACTATGTAATTAACACCTACTCCTGTTTTCTAATTCACATTTGCCTACAGGTAAAGATACACACATGCCTTCTCTAGAGTGTTTGATTTTTGACTAAACCAGTTGCTTCCTCAGGATACAGCAAGGGCTAGAGATTACCTACCACACTGCTCTTACAAGCCTCCGTCTCTCAGTAGCAACACTCACTGATCCCTCAAAGGGCAGGTACCAGGCCTCTCTAGCAAAACCGCCTTTTCCCCTAGTGCTATTATTGCTTGCCTGAGCAGGGAAAAGGAATTTCCCCATCAGCAGGACTCAAATTATCTGCAAAATCCAAAGGTGGAGCAGAACCAGTCTGGGTCAAATTGATGAACGGGTTATGGCAGCAGTTTCTCCTTCCTGAGTTACTACTTCTGAAGTGATGGACAAATGGCTGCAGTACAGTTTGGATTCAGCTGTTGGCTTTGTCCTTGCATCAGTGTCTTGTGAGGATGCCCAGTAAAATAGGGAGGAAGGGTTGGTTCTCTTCTACTATTATTGCATGAAAACTAAAGGGCAATTGTCATAACTCCAAAGCTTTTGTATCAAGCATTGTCTGCAGAGAACAATCTCCCTAGCTACAGACTTTTCCTCTGCTGGAGGGCAGGGTGCTACTGGGTTTTGGCACAAAGAGAGGCAAGTTAGAGGTGGAAAATAGAACTCCATCCTGGCTGGAACTTGTGCAGGTTGGCATAGCTGGAAGGTGCCTCTGCACACAACTGAAAGGGCAGAGGCTGCTGGTTCTGGTTTCCCATGCATCGCTTTCCGGGGGAAAGGGTAAGGAAGAAAACTTGCCCAACACCAAAGTGCAACTTTCTTTGTAAAATATGTTAATAGTGGGGTTTTTTCTGCAATAAAGTTACAAATGCCAAAAGTGTCCTGATCCTTATAATTTCATTGCAAACATCTAACTGAAAAGCTTTTGTAGATAACAGTGAATGCTGTGATAGTTAAACAGCAGCAGTTTGGGGTAGGAAGAGTCAGAGCTAATACTAGTGAAAATGCCAGACAGTTATAGCCCATAGCTCTGAGGGTTCAGAAGGACACTGCCTGCTGCTTGTGTTGCTTCTTGTCAGGGTTCTGACAAGGTTCCCTGTTTGGGTTAACTGAGATTCATTTCTATATGGTCAAGTCATATTAAATTTGTTTTAGAGAACCAGACAAGGCCAAATAATCTGATGCACATCCTTAGACACTCTTGGCTCTGATAGAAGATACCCTTATTCTGATCTGTTGTCAACTGTAAGCCTGACCTCTGTTTACAGAAACATCTGAAAAGCCAACCTAATCCAAACCTAAGTAGCATCATCTGTCGTGCTTCTTTCTATAGGGCTGACAACAAAGCAAAGTGAAAGGCACGTACCTTTTTTTTGTTTAGCTTTATAGCTGTTTTGAATTCTTCACTTAGGTGCTCAGACCCACAGGGAGGCAAGCCTCACCGTTTGAAAAGCCCAGCTCTTGCTATAGGCCTGGTAAGGGTCTTCAGTATCTGTTACACTACTTGGGCAAAATCCCTCAGCTCATGTCGCAGACTGGGTTAACAGTAATTTCTACTGCAAAAGCAAAGTATGGTGAAACTACCTGGTCATTTGGCTTATGCTGCTTTTGCACAGGTTCCTCCAACCAATGTAGAAAAATCCCTGAAAGATCTACAGCAAGGGGAGCATAAACAAAGACTTCTTATCCTAGTAAAGTGCCTGCTAAGTAATCTGAAATCCTAGGGCTGAACTCTGTACCCTGCAGATATTTCGGTCCTGTCCCAACATACAACCATAAAAAACAGAACTGAGTAACAAACATGCTACAACTAAGACAGTCTTCTCAGGTCTGAAGTCATTCTGGTGGTTTATGTCAAAGTTTGTTCTGCCTTTCTACCACCAACTCCACTTAGAGCTGATTCATTACTTGCAGAATAAACTGCTGAACCCGCCTTGTTACAGGTAGGTAGCACAGGGCAGATCTGCGCTAGCTGTAGAGGCAACGGCGGGACAGGCTTGTGCAGGCAGCAGCCCTCAGGAGCACAAAGCATAGCTGCCTTTGCCTAGCCAAGTTCTGACCTCCCAGCCCAATGATGCAATCTCTGAGGTGGCCAGGTGTGGAGATGGACCATGGGCCAGTTGTGTGGGCTTCATCTTTCCCATACAGCAAAATAAACATCAGAACCAGAAAACAACTTGCCAATTTCTGCATGTCCCCTGAACACAGCTCTCACTTTTGGTGAGGCTTTGGTTTCAT
This sequence comes from Phoeniculus purpureus, assembly GCA_028565055.1. NCBI lineage: Eukaryota > Metazoa > Chordata > Aves > Bucerotiformes > Phoeniculidae > Phoeniculus > Phoeniculus purpureus. Next base: position 18,394,760 of record JAOXOE010000698.1, read on the forward strand.
GCTTCCTAGGCTAAGACACAAATACATTATTAATGATGAAGGGGAAAGAATCAGTCAAATAGTTTAAAGCTAAATAGGATGGAAAGAAACGTAGATAAAAGCAAAATTTGAGACCCACCTGCATGCTCTACACTCCCCTCCTCCTCTCTCCAGACCCATGTTTTGAAGGCAAAGGGAATTCGAGCAGCTGAAAAGTGACCATGCTAGATCTGCTGTGCCAAGGGCAGGACTACCTGTGCTGTGTGCCAGTTCTCTGCCCACTCAGTTGTCCTTCATGGCTCAGTGCCTCTAATTTAGCTTTGGACACTGCATTTTCACCATGATGTCACATTCTAAGTTCGTAAATAAGGCTACTGTGTCCAGAGACACAAACTTCCGTGAGGAGCAGTGTAGTGGACACAGCAGTGTGCAGATCTTCTAAGACCCAACAACCCCCATGAAGTTCTTCTGTGGATAATAGTCCCTTGTGCTTGCTACCACTGAAAGCAGAACGAAAGAGGTCTTGCACTAATCCAGGGACAGAAGTGCAGAAGCAAGGCAGTGCAGTACACTTCCAGTAATGAAGGCTATGAAATGATGCGTAAGCTAGGAAGCTTTCAGGAGCCAGTGGTGTTCTCATACCCAGGGGAGAACAGAAAATGCCAACTGTGATTTCCCAGACATCTAGGAAGGAAACAGGAGTGTTTCCTTGTTATTTGTCCTTCATTGTCTATAACCACATTCAATTCACTATAAATGTGGATTTGTCACAGGGAAAGTGGAATAATTTTTCTAAGTGTACTTCTTAAGCCTCTGCCAGGGATGCTCCCAACTATTAGCTATCAGTGCTTCACTGCGTAGCAGAAGTGAGAGAGGGATCTTTTCTCCAATCCTTCCATCCATGCCCCACAAAGAAAGAAGAAATCATGCACTTCCTGCCTGTAAAACAGTCAAACCTGTGCTCCTACTGATACACAGCTAAGTGATGAGCAAAGATGAATGAGTATGACTGCTAAAGTAGAAGTCTCCATCAGCAATAAGCCCCCCAAACTACATTATTTTTTTAATCCCCCAGAACATTGTAAGATAATGAAAATCTTCAAACTTCTTCATCCAACCACATTTGAATGAAGAGTCTTTCTCACTCCAGTGCTACAGGGAACATGTTTCCTCACAGATCTGAGAAAAATCAAGACACAATTTCAAAACAGTCTCAGAAGATAAACCACTTAGACCTGCCCAGAAGAGTGACTTTCTGACTGTGGCAGGTTAAATGTACCTCTGCAGACTACATTTCCATCACAGCTGATTCTGCCATGTTAGTAAGCTTTTTATAAGAACCCATTAACTGTTACCTAAAAGAAGCACAGATAAGGTGTTATTGTCAAACTTGATAGATTGGTGCATTTTACAGACAAAGGGATCAATGTATTCATCTGCTTGAGATCTTGCATAGCCTTCCTTGTGCTTGTTCACACTTCCTGGATAATAAATACACTTGAAAGACAGTACTCAGCTCGAGTCTGCTTCACCTGTACCAGCAGCTAACAATGAGTAGCCTCAGTGCCTCTAATGTTTTTTTCTTTTGAAAGACCCATCAGCCGAATAACTCCCTAAATGATAAAACCAGCTTGATCAGACGGACAGTAGTCACAGCTGAAAGAACAACATAAACGTGTTTGCTCCTACTGGTCAGCTCCCTCTGTTTACAGGTAGACCAAATCCCCCACTGGCAGTTCAAATAAAGAGTTAAGTAAGTTACCAGAGCTATCCCCCCAGTCATAAAACAGGTCTCCCTGTGATGAACTGCCCAGAATTAATATAACCCTGCAGCAGAAGCCTTTTGCTGGTGCTCTTTGAACTATAATGGAACATCTGTTGACAATCTCCTGCAGGGTAACTTCTCCCCTCCCTTGTTTTAATCCTCTCTCCTTCAGAAGTACTTCTGCTCTGAAATAAGCCACATCAGTCGCCACAGGATGACTCTCACAAATACTAGTTTCCGTTCATGCTGGTGTTTCTTGGTCGCTGTAGGAAGAGGGATGAGCAGTGACTTCAGTATTTTCTTAAAAATCTTCTGTTGTGTTCAAATTCCAGAAGCTTTCAATGCTAAATGAAAGGTTCTGCTTGGAACAAGACAAGGCTCCTGCATTCTGGAACAAGCCTTTCAGCCAGACTGAGGCACTCATTTTCATTGTGACTGAGAAGACTTTTATTGGAGACCACTGCAAAATTATGTTCTCCCTTGTGCTAATGCTGGCTATGCTTTCTGATCGTACAGGCAGATAAGAGGCATTAACATGATCTTTGCTTCAGTTTTCCTACTGATAAGCTTGGGGGCAAGATGTAAACGTTTGCCAACTTTTTTAAAAGGATCTCTATATGTGTAGGTGGAAGGCAGTCAGGCACAATACTATTTCTGTCTGTCTAGCTGAAAGGGAACCTGTTTTGGAGAAGGGCTGAGGGAATCACTGAGAAAACAGCTCCTTTTGTTTTACAGAGTAACCTGGTGGCCCACATTGAGTGATAGCAAATTGGCCTCCTGCATCCTGCTCAGTCTATTTCTTGGATGCATCAAGGCACTTTGCAGCTCAGCTTCAGACAGATCCAAGCCACTGAAGCAGGATTTTATGTCCTGACCATGATCTGCCAATGGCTGTTCACACATTCAGGTCCACTCTAAGAAGCAAAGTTGAAGTCTGGGAAGCAGCTGTTCACTGGAGAGGGAAAAAGAACTGATCTCATCCTGATCTTCAAAGCAAAAGCCACAGTTCACGCAATGCAATGAGATGAAGGTCACAGGAGCAGCCTCTGTCACTGTGTCCTGTCTTGATCTGTGCTTAGGCTTCCACTTGATGACTCCTGTAGTCTCAGCACCACCAGTCTCTGCCTGTATTTGAAACCAGTCCTGTGAAGCTCTGCTGGGCCCTGTTTACAGCACTCTGATTCTGTGCCACATCCCAAGGTCCTTTGTATTGACTGTGAAGCAGACAGCCAAGAGTATGCCTCAGATCTATGTCCTGCACTATCCACTCTGCAAGACTACAAAGCCTTCACCATCAAAGAGGCAAATGTCCTCTTTTCCCATACTCTTAAGGCTTTCTGAACTCAGCATCATTCATTCACCTTTTCCCTTCACCAGCCAGCAATTCTATAATTAAGTACTCTCAGAGGAAAAGGGAATAAAAAAATATTCAAACCACATTAGGAAATGTCACAAGGCTATTTTTTGCCACTTAGGTACTTTATTCTTATAAAACAAACCCAGCAATGTCCCCTTTATGGTGGTCATGGAAGTTTCTGTTCAAAGAACAAGATTTCTTAGCCTATTTTGAGCCACAGGAGCGGAAGCAATTTAACAACGTGTGTCAAGTCAGCTGCTCCATACTGGGCCTTGTCAGACAGGGTAAATCTGTGGTCAGTCTATATCTGTTCTGTTCTTGCTATGTATAGACTCCCTAAACAGCATGGGCTGAGCCCAGCTCTACATCCCAGAGTTTCACCAATGTCCACAACAACACAAAACCTTACAATGTCTTTTGGAAAAAAAACCCCAAGATAACACTTTTGAAGGCATTGGTAGAGACAACACACTAAATTCTCTCCATTTGTTCCAGTCCACGAGTGAAATTTCACATGGCTGGATCACACATCCCATTCCAGGGGAGAGGGCTGAAGCAAAGGGCTGCAGTTAGGAATTCTCTGACCTTGGAGGAACCCCACCCCAGTTGCAGACAAGCACCAGGGCATCTCTCCCTCTGCAGGTTGTCTGGTAACTGTAAAAGCTGATGGGCCCACCACCACAGATCAGGCTCTTCTTCAGTGTCATCACCCCGAGTGAAAGAACAGCATATGCAGCACTGTGTTGTAAAGGCATATGGTGTAGGTCTAACCTAGAGAGCTTGAGATGACAGCCAACAGTTCCAGTCTCATGTAGAGTGTGGGATGGGGCAGGTCTGTAAATGACTTAGCAAAATGGATGTTTCCCTTCCTTGAGCTGCTTCCCTTGGGTCAGCCCCACACCTCATACTTTCCAGTTCTGGTAAATCCAAGATACAAGTCAAGAAGAATTTGCCTGCCTAGGGAAACCAATATCCTTCCCATTTTTTACTTATTCTGTACAGCAGAGAGTGTATTTTTTAGTTAACATTAAGTTCATGCAACTTCAGTTGAGGCAAGCTATGAGACAGATCACTCCTGAGGTCATCTGCTCCAGCTATTTCTAGCCACTTCTCCAGCACAGCTCTTCTCCAGCTCAAAACACAGCATGGAATATCTTTACAAACCACTAACAGAACAGGGAATTTGCTTTCCCCAGACTGTTTACTCCGTACACCAGCTGTAAGAACAAACAGCAGCCTATGCCTACCCGCTCCAGCAGTGCTGGTTCAGTTTGGACCACAATCTGTGTCAAACTAATAAAAAACATCCTCATTTATCTTCTATAGAAACAGAGAAATACCTACAAGTATCCTCACAAGCTGCACGAGTTCAAATTAGAATAGGTTCCTGTGTAAATAAAATACAGTTCCAAGTGTCCTAGCAAGCTGCCAACTTAGCTACTGGGTGCCCCTCCTGTGATACTGGACAGAGTTTCTGATGCTACTACATAAATACTTACTACTAATACTAAGCTACAGGTAAGTAGTTACTATCAAATGAGGAGTACTGCTTGAGCACTTAACAGTAACACTCTGTACAGGAGCCCCTACCTGAATAAATGTTAAAGAGAAAAACTTAACCCTTGGATGGGGCAAGAAGATTCTTTAGGTATCACCCTAACAGCAACCTGACATGTTACAACTGCATCTCCAAAGCAGCTAATTGTGGCAGGTTTGCTAGCAAAGTCTGAATCAGCAGGATTAGTAAATTGGACAAGCAGAGCACAGGGCAGTTTAATATGCCTCACAGCCTCCATTCACAAGAACCTTAAGCATCTTACTAAAGCAGGGCATGAGTTTTCTTTCTTTTAAAGCAACATTAGCACTTTGTTCCAAATTCCTTTTAATGCTAAGTGTTAATGTAAATACAAGGAGGTTTTATATCCTAAAAGCAAGGCGTACATCCAAAAGGATAAAGAGGCTGAGAGGCAAACCTTCTTCAAGTGAGCAGTGTTCACCTTCCTAATCTCATTGGCTGTGTGTCAGCACCAAAACAAGAACAGAGCCACATTAAAAATTGGTATCTTGGCACAGTCAGAGGAAGTGATAAGTGTAATTGGCCCTCACATGCAGCTTTACATTACCCTGACACTAGATGGGGAATGAGGATGAAAGGACAGGCACACACATTACTTCCATCCTTGCACAGCAGTAGTGCTCGCAGCAGAAAGTTTTAGCTGTGGCCCACGTGCTAGGCCACTACTCCAAATTGCACTGACCCCCTGCTTTAGGTGCCTAATGCTCAGTCTTACCAGTGAAACTGGGCATAGCAAGTATCTCTAAACAAATTATCAGTATGACCTCTGAAACACCCTAAGGGCTGTGCAAACCTCTGTCATCTGGATTACTGTGGTTCTTCAGATCTTGAGGGTGCAGGAACCAGCCACACTTACCTTCAGGCACCTTGATCTGTGCAGCGCTGGAAAGTTCATCACAGCCGAAGTTTGAGGTAGAAATTTCATCCAAAGATGGAGAAAACCACTGCTTCTCTCAGCATGTTCTTGCTTATCTCTAAAAGAAATGAAGCAAGCAGCAAATCAGGTCAAAAGTTCAAGGCTGGACTTGCTGAGCCTAAGCCTCCACTGTCTACCTTTCATGATACTAATTATCACATTGAAAAACTGCTGCAGTTATGTTTTAACAGCATTTTACTTATTCTTGCATGGGTGCAAGGCAGCAGAAAACAAGTCTCATGATACACAAACCTAGGCAGGAAAACAGAGTGGCAAAAATGTTCAGGGACTGTTTGTCACAAACTGTTCTTTGACACCAACAGCTCCAGCCAACTCTAAATCAATCAGGCTTAAAACACAGAATCTGTCAGTTCATTTCTGCTCAGAGCCATAGTCACAATGCCAAACCCTTTTGATAGATACAGGAGTCAGTTTGCGTTGGAAAGGACACTTGACCTGACCATGAGGTCTTTAAACCAAAGGGAGGTTGGAATACCACATCCCAGGGTGTTGGTAACACTGGAGTAAGTGGGAAATAGTGGCTACAATCTCTCTCCTTCCCGGCAAGCACAGTGGATAGCAAGAACTGATTTTCACTTCATCTTTCAGGTTCAAGACTGTAGATGTGATTGAAGCAAAAGGCTAACACTGACAGTCCCTTAGGCGTAGCAATGACTACTGGAACAATTACTGGGGGTGGGGATGGGGTGGGAAGCACTTTGGCAGGGTTTCTGACCTCACAGCAGAAGGCAGTTCTGCTGAGCAATTTAGTTGTGTTTTCAGCAGATGAATGGTCTGGCAACAGAACCTCTATCTCCCCACCTAGCCCTGTTCACATTGTTATCTCAGTTGTGCCAGCACAAATTTCTCCTGCAGCAGCACTGTGAGGCACAGCACTTTAGGGGAAAAGAACAAAGCAAAACAATGACGCGCTTGTTAGAACCAGCTCGGCTCACTGATCAGATTTACACACGCTAACAACTGCAGTGCCTGAAATTCAGGAGGCGAGTGCGCTGCAAGGCCAGGGCAGGAAAAAGCAGAGGGGTGGGCATACTGATGTTGACAGCGCAGACACATCTCATGAAATCACAGCTTGACAGTAGATGGGAGAGTGACATAATAAGGAAAGGCCTTGGGCACTTATAGGAAAAAATAGAAAATCAATATTTAATTACAGGAGCACTGAAATGAAGTTTCATTATTGAAAGCATCTCACTAAACTGATACAATATCCTTTATCAGAGAAAAACTAATCATAAGGCTACACTGACCTCCACATTCAGCATCCACCAATACTTCTTCACTAATAAAGAAAGACATTAATGTGCTTATGGTCAAGAGCGAGAAATCAGAAGAATACTCTTAACTCCATTTCAATTACCAAATTGCCATGAGTCTTTAAGCTATCTGTATGACTCTTTTCTCTTGGGTTCCTCCCTAACACAGAGCACTAGCTCTTTAACAGGAACAGAAAAAAGTTTCAAGAGCTGTGGATGGAAAGCAAGAAATGCCTTGATGTTACAAGCACTACAACACTGCATCTTGGTGGTGCTTATTTCCTGTTCTGGAGAGCACAGAGAATGGAAGATCCTTTCTGTATGAATACTGCATGCTGCAGCTCATGTGGCATCATCAGCCTCAGGGAGATGAATCTGCATTACCTAATAATAAAAATAGAAAAAACAAGAACAAAGCCATACCTGAGACACAGACAACTCACAGAGCCATCACTGCCTTCCCCCAGAGGAGGGACGAAGATTCTCTAGATACTGTTTTACTGTAGCACAAAGCTGTATGGGGAAGCAAACGCTGGCCTCAGTGGCATGAATTTTCCTCTAAACCTGTGACAGTTAGGACATTTGTCCGAGGGCAGCTGGGGTTAGGCAGAGGATATAATCAAACAGCCAGAATGATCTAAGGATCCTCAACAAGGAAGCTCTTTCTCTCCAGGGAGCAGGTCAAAGTCCTAGGGTAGGAGTGAGAAGAAAGCACGGACCAATCTAGTGGAGCTTAGAAGCTCAAGCAAAGATAGTTCCCACTAGCTCAGAATGGTGAGAAAGGAAAGTGAGGGCAGCTGGGCAAATTGGGAAAGATTTTGAGCTCAGGCAATTGAAAAGAACACTTCTTGGAGGCACCAATTACTTTCTCCAGTCATTTCAGCAAAAAGCAAGGTAGGTACTGTCCAACTAGCAACAAGCAGAGCACAGAGAATCCACCACAGCAAAAGAAAGAGGCCTGTGGTAGGAGGCACCAACAGTCCTAATTAAATAAGGTTGATGAGATGGCTCAGGGAAGCCATGAGCTCATTCAGATCCTGACATCTCTGTTCCAAGGTCAGCTGGGAAGGGAAAAGCAGGTACTCAACACCCACATGGAACCAGCTGCAGGTGCTAACCCTCAGGATACAAATGTTTCAGTAACGGAGTGCCTGGCTTGTGTTCAGCCGCCGAAGGCCCCCTCCAGGAGAGGGCACATATTTATTTCCACTGCAAGCTTTGCCAGGTGAAGATTTTAACAGAAGACCTTGCCTCACAAAGCTGATAAATCTACTACCTTCAGCACCAGTAAAGCCAGCATCATGCTATCCATGGGAATGAAGTGTGCTGTGCAAGGCTTATACCCTATCCAGGTGGGTACAAAGGACAGTAGGCAAACAAGAGTGGCAACTGTCCACCATCTCTGAGCTTGCCAACCCAGCTGCAAAAGCCAGAGTTGGCTTATGGTGCTCTGAACGGTCACCAGCCAGCAGCACCCCCTTGTGACACACTCCTGCAGCTCCCAGGCAGTGATTCCTTTTAAAGCCCAAAAGCTGCGCTTGTCCCTGCAGCAGGTCCCACACGGCACGAACAGACCTGGACTTCTGGATGGAAGAGATGTGGCTGTGAAGCAGCCCATCTTGCAGCATCGACTTTGAGTTCTCCTAATTTAATCTGTTGCAGATATTTGGTTCAATAGCTCTTCCTCTTGCTGACCTGTGCAGTAAAGCAACCTGACCTCACATAGACAAAAAAAACATAGACATAGCTAACCCACATCTTGTACCTGATTTTCCATCTCTCTATTGCCAGGCAAAACCTTACAGAACTATATCCACCCATATCTCTCTCAAAGCCAAGGGTGGACTCAGAGGCTGCAGGCAAGCCCCACACATGTTCTCCTCCCACAGCTCTCCTTGAGTCACACCTTGCCAGCCCTCTCTGTTCTCTACTTCTCCTCCAGCACTGCCTGTTCAGCAGTGTTGCCTGGTCCCATTTTCCTGAACAGAGATGCTCAATTGAAACAAACTTCACAGTGCATCTCACCAGGGCTGTTTCTGCTAGACCACTTGGGCAGCAACAGGTTGTCCTGTGCAGAATCAAAGTTTGTACCTTACAAGGAGTGGAGCACACCACTGCTCCCTGACTCCCTCACACACTTATCATTTTGTCACAGCAGGTTTTCATGGCTTAAAAATGTGGGAGAAGTTATGTTTTCCTCCTGCACCAGCTCTGAATCTACAAAGGTCTCATTTATTTCTTCTGGACTGTTGGCATTGGGATGCAAATGAGATGCATAATCTTCATACTGCTGGTGAAGCACTTGCTGCTGACCTTTCAGTGCCTCCGTCCTCCTTGGCAAGGCCTCCAAACTGTTCAATCACTGAGAATCCTCTGTAACAGCAAACAGGAAATGCAGAAGGGGTTAAGGTCTAGACTAGGTCTTCTGTTGCTGGAACAGAAGGGATAGGAATGGGGTCAAGGAACACCTAGAAAGATGGTTTCAAGGTTCAGTTCCATAGCAATCCCTGACAGAAGCAGAGTATGGCAGCATCCCAAGAATTCCCCTCTGCCGCTGTGCTGTATGCTCAGCTTACCACAGAAACCTTGTCTTCCTGGACCACTACATTCAGACAGAAGACCAGGCAAGATGCACATCAAGAAATCTAACATTTGGAACTAACAACTCTCAAAGGCAACTTGGCCAGCTGAGTAAATACTGTACATCAAGGGCTTCAGCAAAGGACTGCATATGAGGATACCTTCTAGCTTATTGATCTGCTCCTGTTGGAGCTCTTTCTTCTGTTGTAGTCAACTCACAGCTGAGTGTATGGGCAAAACCAGATTGTGTATGAGAATAATTTAGTCCAGGAAAGTACACAGTTTGAAAAAAAGTTAAAGCTGGAAGTACAGGGAGACCTGGGAAGAACAAACCCTAATTCCAAACAAGACTAATCAGATCCTTTTGCCACCTTCCTACAGAGGGCATGGATACAATAAAAAACAACTCTTGGAGTTCTAGAAGATACAAGGAAACTCCACAAAGAAAGAAGGTTGCATATCTGAAGTAGTTCTGTTCCCAGGATCTTGGCAGATCTGGTGTCCTGACATTTCATAAAACTCTGGACTAATGGCTGGAGAATGCTGCACAAGAACTACAAAGATTATGTTAAGCTGCTATAAAGGTTAAGGTAAGGAGATATAAATTTGATGCTTGGTCTCCAATGTGGCAGAGAAGCTGCAAAGAACATACTTTCAGATGGAGAAGGAGAACACATCAAGCAGAGGCTTTGCTAACTCTTTTAGTGAGCAGCATCCACCCACACAGAAAGGTGGGGCTTTCAGACAGTGTATGATGAAAGGAAAACATGCACAGTGCAGAGCAGTATAGCACCAACAGGTATATCATGCAACTGCAGCAGGAAAACTTGTTCCTAACAGAGAAGCCATCTCACCAGAGCCCTCCAATCATTTTGGTTCAGGGTGGCTGCTAGCTCTGATGTTGTCTTGCTGCAGCATGGCAGATGCATGCAGATATGACATGGCTGCTGGGTGCCAGGCAGGTGCTCCTCAGTCACAGCATTCTCAGGGCCTAGTGTGTCAAGCTGCAAACCCACTGCAGATCAAAAGCAGCAAACATCACCAAGGGCTGTGAAGGAAGGAGCCCACCTGGGCCTGTTGCATTGTTAAACTTGCCTCAGCTAGCACCTTGGCCGGGAGCTTGGAAACCAGACTGAGCGTGCCTTGAGATACTGGAATTCTTCTTTTTCCCGCTGGAACCACAAGCAGCCACTAAAAATGTAAAGCCTTTGCTGAGATTGTCAGCCCAGCCACCAGTCCACCATGGGACTACAAAGAGGAAAGTCCCTTTATACAAGAAGTCATGTTGGACTAGATAATCTCCAGATGATCCTTTCCAACTGCTACCATACTATGATTCTGTGATTCTATGTTGTTCCTGGATAAATTCTGATTAGACACAAGAGGAAAGTTTTTCACTATGAGAATAATCAACCATTGGAATAATCTCCCCAGGGAAGTGGTGGAGTCCTCAACACTGTCCTCAACATCCATTCATTTGGATCGGGTGCTGGGCCATCTACACTGTGCTTTTCCTGAGAAAGGTTGGAACAGATGATCCTTGAGGTCTGTTCCAACCTGGTATTCTATGATTCTATCATACATTGGGACAGTCTACTGACAGCTACTAGGGAACACAACCAGAGTGACTACAGCTCCATTACACTCTGACAGGCCCTAGTTGTTCTGCTGCCTTGTTCTGACATCCCAGAGCCTCCCCAGCCACCCAGGGGCTGTCAGCTGAGTATGAACCACTGGTGTGCCCAGGTGGCCGAGAAGGCCAGCAGCCTCTTGGCTTATATCAGAAATATGGTGGCCAGAAGGACCAGGACAGTGAATGTTACCCCGTACTTGGTTCTGGTGAGACCACACCTTATAGCAATCTACCTGGCGGATCACTGGAACAGGTTGTCTAGAGAGGTTGAGGCCCCATCCCTGGAGACATTCAAGGTCAGAGTTGATGGGGCTCTGAGCAACCTGTTCCAGTTACAGATGTCCCTACTTGTTGTAGGGGTGTTGAACTAGATGACCTGTGGAGGTCCCTTCCAACCCAATGCATTCTGTGACTCTATTAATACTGTGTTCAGTCTTGGGTGACCCACTACATGGACACTGAAGTGCTAGAATGTGGCCAGAGAAGGGTGGTGAAGCGTCTGGAGCACAAGTCCTGTGAGAACAGGCTGAAGGAACTGGGGTTGTTTAACCTGGAAAAAAGGAGGCCATGTGGAGACCTTATTGCTCGCTACAACTACCTGAAGGGAGGTTGTGGTGAGGTGGGAGTCAGTCTCTTCTCACAAGGTTCTCACAAGGCCTAAGCCACCGGACGAGATGAAATGCCTTCAAGTTGCACCAGGGGAAGTTCACGTTGGACATCCGGAAAAACCTCCTAAGTGAAGAGGCTCTCAAAGGTGGGAAATGGCTGCCCAGGCTGCTGGAGAGTCCCCACTCCTCAAGCCGTGTGGAGGTGGTGCCGAGGGGGTTCCACGGTGACCTGGCAGTGCTGGGCCCGCGGCTGCACTAGGTGACCCTCGCGGTCTCCTCCAAGCGAAACGGCACCGCCCCTCGCGCCGCGTAGGAGTACAGCCGCCACGCCCGCGCGGCGGGGAGGCCTCGCGCACCACAGTTCCCGCGGTACCCCGCGCGCGGCCCCGTCGCCCGGGCGACGCCGTGATGCAGGAGGGGGAGCGGAGGAGGTGGGGGGGCAGGCGGGAGGAGGCTCCCTCCGCCCTACCCGCGGTGCCCCGCGCGCCGCCGGGTCCCTCTGAACTGCCCTTCCCGTAGTGCTCCGCGCAGCGCGCGGCATGGAGGAGCGCGTGGCGCAGCGGCTCCGCGGCGCCCTTGGCCCCCTGGGCTTTGAGGTGCACGCCTTGAAGGTACTGGCGTCACGGCGTTCGCAGTGACGTTACCTACCCTAACCCTGACCCTGACCCTGACCCTGACCCTAACCCTAACCCTAACCCTAACCCCTAACC
>JAOXOE010000698.1:18407260-18441370 GCA_028565055.1 Phoeniculus purpureus
TGATCCTGCTGTGGCAGGGGGATTGGACTAGATGATCTTTCAAGGTCCCTTCCAATCCCTAATGATTCTATGATTCGGGTGCTTGCTAATGCTTTGAATAAGGAGGAAAAAAATTTTTAAAAGCTTTCATAGACATAAAAAAGGAAGATAAGATTTGTTTCAACAATGCAAATTTAAACTAAAAAAAAGATAAATTAAAAGCTTTGAATCTGTATGCAGCAGCTAAATCAGCACACTTCCTCTGGGAGGATGGTTAGGAATCCTGGGGTTTGTGGTAGAGCAATTTTGGGGCTTGCTGGGAATAGGAAAAAATTTGAAGGAACTTAACTCCAACTGGCATAGAGATGCTCTCAATAGAACTTCCTCAGAAATCAGCTTTCCACTAACGCAGAAGCTTCAAGGTCTGCCAAAAGGGAATGAGCAGAGGAAGGCGGTGAGCAGGAACTCAGAGTGTGGTCTTAACAATATTTGCCTTCTTATTAACTCTGCTAGCTCACTCTCAGTTTGCTGCCCATTTCTATAATTTACTCAGTGCTGTGCCAAAACTTTAAAGCCTTTTGCCTCAAGTCTGTGGTAAAAGTAGAATCTATCGCGGGAACGTCTTCCTTGTTCTTGCTTTTTCCTTGCTCTGACTACTTTAATTGAGCTAGAGAAACCTCAGAAAAGAGGGTGGGTTAGTTTCTGGGGCACTGTGTCCTACTTCCTGGATTTCCAGGTCTGATGCATGTGCAGAAGTGGTTAGCAACCGCTTGTCAAAATTCTGACTGTTCACAGTACCAAATCCACACTCGGGAAAAATTAAGCCACTCTTGCATTGCCTACTTTTTTAATATTCTGTTTCAGTCCATCATGTCTTTACAGTCATGACAGAGTGAACAAGGTTTGTTTTATAAAACCATGCTCCCTGTGCTTGGAAACAGCCCAGACTTCTAGGATATATAGCATATTCTGTTCGTATAACTGGACCCTAAATAGCAGACAACACTGTGTTATGTTTTGTTTCGTTTCACTTAAAGGGGCACTATGAGGTAAGAGCAGCAATTTCATTTTAACTTCCATATACTGTTCTATGTTGGATGACGTATTCCTGCCAAATCTGACAGGCCAGCATATCATCTCAACAAACCAAAGGAAAGGTGGAAAATTAGGGATTCTTCCTCTTAATAGCTATCCTTTAAGCAAGAAGGAAGAAGCAGAACCTGAGGCATCTTCTCAAGATGACAACACCTAATATTATGAATAAAATATCAGTTTATGTATTATGGAACACAATGCTAATCACTTGGAATATACATAAGCCTAACTCTATTCTCTCCTCTGAAGCACTGTTGGCAAACATTATTTCTGTGGCAAGAACAGACTGCTAACAGGAAACAGACAAATCCTAACTTTGAGGTTAGAAGGAGCTATCACTTACACTACCTTCTGTGCCTACTTACCTGTCAGTCATATCCTAGACAAAATTTATTTTGGCATCCTTCTTCAAAACCCTGACAAACTGATTAATTTTAATCCTCTATCTCCTTTCAGAAAACTTCTGTGAGTTACTCTCCAAGTTCCTCAGGGTTGGAATTAGAAGCACCCCTTCCAACCCTTACAAGCCAATCTATGATTTTGTGGTAAGAGCATGGAAGTGACCTGTCAGCCACCTGACCACTCCCCAGAAGGAAAACTAGTAAATATTTTGAAAATGCTGCTGATCTTATTTAACATTTGTTTACAAGACAGCTTGCCTCAGGCATATCCCAGTGTGCTCAACATAAATGAGGATTCACTCATGCAATTCAAGCCTTTCACTGATGCAACTTAGATATTGCTGTAAAGCTCTTAAAGCTGTTGACACTATTATTAATTAGGGTTCCTTGCATATCAGAGCAAGTAACCTTTCAGTGATGTCTGAATGATCTTGTGTCTGCTTTGAAATATTCTGACAATCCCACAGCTGCTTTCCCATGCTGCTTTGCACATGTTTCTGATTTCTTAGTCTGATTACCTACGCGTCTCCATCTCTGAGGTCACAGTAAGCAGATATTGCCTCCTTGTTTTATTGCTGGCAAGCAGTTAAATTGTCCCTTTGCACTCTGATTCTTCCAGGATCAAAGTACTTTGCAAATACTTTGACCTGGCAATGGCAAGCTCACTGTATCTCCAAACTGTGTCCTGATCTTGAGCCTTACCCGTTCCTTTAGAAGACATAAGTAGGGGAAGCCATGGATACAGGTACAGAATACATAACATTTTAAAAAACCCTCATAATCACAATTGAGCAGGACTCACTAGCCACTATACAAAGCACTGCACTGAATTCAGATGAGCACCCTGCAAAACTCAGTGGGTTTTCTTACCAAAACATTGATTTTCAAAGTTCCTACTATAAAACCCAAATATCATTTAGGTAATTATTTATTAAGTCATATAGATATGCCAGGCCTTTCTGAAAATCCAAACATTTTTATTACTTTCACTTTTAACCTGAAAGGGAGGAGCATTTAAGTAATACCTATATCTAGCTTTCACAAGGCCTTTTTGAACTGTATTAACTGTATCTCTTCAGGTGGCCTTGGAATAAGTATCTGAAGAACATTTCCTACTATTGCTATTCTAAATTTGCCAATACAGCTTTCCGCTTTGCCCCTAGTTTTTCACCGCATTTTTATTATTTTCCAAAGTCATTGTTATAGAGCTGAAAGTATTTTGTCACTATTCTTTAACAAAACTGCATTTAATTGCTTTCAAGTTTGTCTTTACCATCCTCACTGCTTAATTACATTTACAGATCTTTACTATACAGCCTATACTATTACCGCCTACTACATAAAATTATGTTGCCTCTCTAGCACCAATACCAACTCTTTCCTTATTCTTTGACACACTTCAGTTGTTGCTGTCCCTTTCACCTTCACCTTTCCTGTCATGTGTACAAAGTATCATTCTAAAAGCTGCACTCTACTCCAAATACTTCACCTTCCCTGAGTGTGCTTCCTGTTTCAGAACTTGGTGTCTTATCAACAGAAATTATGCATTTGGCTTCATTGTGATTTTACTTGTACTGGCTCACCAACCTTACACTCACCAATTCAAATATCTCTTCCACATTCAGCCTGCAGCCTTTAGTGTTAGCGACACACACAGTGAAGGTCAAACAGCTTTTTACATATTCATGCCATCTGCTATCAATCTTTTCTGTAACAGTCTTCATCTGATGAGCAAGTATCTTCTCTTGTGATGAGAAGAGATGAAGACATTACCTTTACAGGCCATTTGCAGAAACAATGCTGTATAGCATGATGTTGTTGTGACCAAGTCCATAATAAAGCTAGTGAAACTCATGTGATGATAAAATTATTAAGAACTCTGTATCATAGGCTTCTCTACTAAATGACAGGGAAACAGTCCTGAAGCAGACAAGCATTTGACTCTGATGCAAGACCTCTCCTAAAAACAGCCTACATCCATGCCGTCACAGCAAAAGATATCTTAAAAAAATGTAAATGTCAGCTGCATTTTACACAACAGTCAAGCCATCAAGCCACCACACTCATATGGACATATATTCATGCCTTGAGGATGAATATGTTAAAAGGATGTCTAAACTCTATGTTTGATTGGGAAAAGCTCCCTTTAACTGAGAAGGCAAATCTGTTTGTAAATTTGACATATCAGATGTTTTTCTAAACATTGAGCATACCCACAGTCAATGACACATTCACAATAGTGATGCTTATTATGCCTCAATTCAAAACTAGGAAACTAGAAAACATCTGTCACTAGGAAACTTTGCAGTGACAAAGAGAAGCTTAAATACATACATCAGTCCAGATAACATTAAGCTGCTATGTCGATGCTGGGGAGTCAGACGGGGTTGTGGTTGTTTTCAGGGTAGTAGTATATAAAGTCATCACACTCTTAACTTCTTGCATCAAGAAAGAAGCCTGCCAAGTGTAACAAAACTTCGCCAAACAAAACTAGTTCACATGTGTTACTAGTGCTTCAGCGCAGGCTGAGAGGGTGGTTTTGTACAAAACCCAAAAACACCTTAAAAACCTGATGGTAATTGTGATTCCACTAATCTCTATTACTACAAACAGTTAAAAGAAATACACAGAAAAAATTGGAACCTTTACTATTTTCCTTTAGTACAAAGGCTTGGTATTGTCAAACAAAGCTCCTGCTTCAATAACTTTAGTAACTTATGGCATCACCAACTCAGCAAAGTAACAAACTCAATTACTAAAGCATATTCCACACCCACATTCAAACTGGTTCTCCAATGTTTTTGACAAACTAAAGTGAATTTATAATTAGTGACACAGCAGTACCACTGATACTTTGTAAATCCATTTGTGTGTGCCAAAAACCACTCAATTTTTCTGTTTTGTTTTCCTTCATGGCTCGCTGTAATGTAGAACCAGGGCCTAAAACAGAGCACTCATTTATTTTAAACAAAAATCATTTATTGATAGGAATCTGTCTCTCTCTAATGTTAACTTGATCCCCATCAAATCACAAAGGCAAAAAGAGACTACAGTCTTATTTTGAAAGAAAGCACAAATTAGTCAGAGGAGTATTGTTCCACAGTTTGAGAAGAGATATAAAAAGGTGCAGCCTGGGTGGGGAAGTTGATGGATGATGTATTCTGTTCAGCACAATTTAATCATATAAATTTCCTTCCGAAATCCAGAAGGAGGAATGTGGACACACCTATTAAGGTGTAAGGCAAGAGAATACAGAAGAGTATTGTTATACTACCCTCAACATATAACTAACTCTGCACTTTATCCCTGAGCCTAATGTCAGAGTTAGTGAAGAAATAATGATTTTTAAGTAATGAACCGGGAGCTTAGTCTTCATTTCTAATGTTAGCTATCATCTGCTCATTCAACAGCCCTGGGCGTGGTACTTACTTTCATTCCCTCCTTAACCGTATCTGCAAAATGGTGGTGATATCACTACCTACGTGCCAGGGAAACTGGAAGTTAAACATCTCCAAATGACTATTGTAACATCCAAAGAAAATACATTATCAGATACTGTACCTGTGTCCTTATTTTCATCTTTTTTTTATTACTTATGGTTAAATATTTCCTGTGTTGCTATGGGTTTAACTTTTATGAAAGATGATGGTATTTACATAATCTGCAGATGGTTTTGAAGCAAAAATGCTGCAGGCTGAGTTCTCCTGACCTGTAATTGCACCTTCAGTGCTTTACAGTATATTAAGTTTGGTAGTTGAAACACAGTTTCCCTGCTTTACCAATAATGTAATCGTTGCTACTCAAACACATTAGTCAGGTTTGTTTCCAAAATCTGTATGGGAACCTTGAGATACAGTTATTTTGGGCAGAAATAATTTTCTTATACTTCCATTATAAATCATTCAAATAAACACTACCATGCACAAGGAAGTCAAACACCTTATTTCAGAACAGAGCCTGCTAGTGTACAACTATTGCTCTTGCAGCCACGGTTACAACATCAGCACCTTACTACATCAGAAATAACAAAAGAGTAGGGAGTATGGGGAGGCAACATTTTGCTTACTTGAGGATACTTAAGCTTTTTTAATTGCTACCATTAATAACTTTGAGGCTATAGCCAAAAAACAAAAGTTCAAAGTAGTTTCTTGTTATTTAAGCCTTCAGGAACCACTCCTCTTGAGAACTAAGTTATCCTAACAAAAAAATAGCTAATTAAGTACACTATGCAATTTCTCATGCGTCTCACTATTATCAGTAAAGGCTGGGAAGCACAAGAATTGGATTTGCAGGACTGAACTGCAGGCAGCTGATGTGAAAGTCAAACTGTCATTAGTAACTCAGGGTTAGACATACTGTCAGCTCCGGATTAGTTAACAAAGCAGCACTGTCTCAGCATCCACCACTCCAGCCAGTATTTCATAGCTGTCTTGTCTCCTCAAGCCCTCATCCAACAAGGCCGTCCAACAGAAGGCTTCATCCATGCAAGGCCATGCAAAACAGCCATGTAACCATTTGAAAGTGTTGTCAGTCTGTGATAAGTACAGCAAGAACAAGTCAGCAGCTGTGACAACAACATCAAAGTTATGGGAGAAGGGAGTCCCTACAATTTGGATACAGTCTCTGTAGCTACTGGAAACAGTGTTTTGGATTATTTGTATGGAGAATTTCCAACTGAAGCAGTAAAGACTAACAGAAAACTTATCACACAGGTTTTGGACTTGCCTTCTCCAATTGTTACCAATGGCTACCAAGGGTCTATGAGGAAGCATTCCCTATGCATCTGAGACAGTAATGCTTCTTTTCTGTATTGCCATCAACCATAATTTGCACTTGTAGATTTCATATTAGGCAGTATCACACACATGAGTTCTGCCACCACACTGTGTCTCCAGACACAGGCAGTGAAATGTAACTCTGAATTATACTGAACTTTCCCCCTCTTCCCAATACCAGAAAATAAGTGTTTGGAGAGTTGTGTCATAAAGATCTTCAATGATGCACTCTTGTTCTCAAGACACAGTGCTGCTACTACTGGACATAAGCCAGAACAGTCATTTGAAGAACAGTAAATCAGCACCTGTCTCTCAGTATCAGCTATGAATGAGCTTACACAAATTGTGCATGTTTGCCAGCTGGCAAAACACAGAAAATCCCAGAGCTGCCAACCCAGCACATCTTCATCCAGAATAGAAAACCAGGCAGATCATTTAACTGTGCTTGAGAATTTATGGAAAACAAGACAAAAAGCACACAAATGTTTCTGTGCCAAGGAAATCTTGCCACCTGCTTTGTCCCTGGGAAACTGCACAATGATACTCAGATTGGCACAACTTTTCTTCCTGAAGAAAATAAAAGGCTTAAAGGACACTGAACTTGGTAAGTCACTGCACTAAACACAAAATCCAACCAGGGGTGATCCTGCATTGCACGTTCCCACTCATTAGTGCATCAGAGTGCCTTTCTGATTGCTGACATAATTTGTGATCCTTCTCTTCAGCTGTGAGGACAACAAAGACTTATCTTGGACATTCAACAGATCAGCCACTCAACAAGAGTTAGTAGAGGCCAAAAGTCCAAACAAGTGATAAGTGCATTTCAAAATGCACAACTTTACAGTAAATTAAATTACCTTCACTGTCTTGACTAAGTATTCTTTAGCATCTTTTTTTCAGTTATTTTTGTTCTGACTTATTACTGCAGAAACAAATCCTTCACTGTCAGGGTATAAAGACAGCTCCACTGTATTTTCAAAAGCTTGCTTTCTTCAGCAGAGAAGCTGGCTCAGCAAGCCAGAGAAAGTGAAACACAGTGTAAGCAAAACTCTTTCCCTCTTTTTTTTTAAATTTGCTTTATTTGGTGTATTTTTAGACTTTACTTGTAGAGATGCCAAGTAGGGCCATGATTTTGAAAATTTTCTCACTGTTTTTAAACAGTTCTACAAAAAGTATGACTTTCATTAGATCTGCTACCTGGTGACTGGTTTTGAGTTACTCCTACCATTTCCTCAGCTGATATACTGAGGTTATTAGAACATGTCTATCTTAAAACTTCTATCCAGAAGTAAATAAGTAACAATTAGTTGTTGTTTCAGGTAACAAATGTGAACTAGCTCCCCATTCTACTTTGCACTTCAAAGCATTTTTCAATTTTCCTGAACATGAGAGTGCCCTGCAAGTCAGACGGGTAATTCTGAATCTTAATGACAACTTACACATGAGTGGGGATGCAATAAGTATTTTGCCCTGATTGTGCAATCTATAACAAATACAAACACAGATGAGGTTTTTAATTCTCATACTAATAATCCGTTGGAGTAAGGCCTATTACTACTTGTCGCCACAGACTATGCCCTTTAAAAGCATTGGCTAATCAAGTGACAAGGATGAGGATGACAGCGACTTGGCACATCAGGAATCAAAATAATATCATTAGCAGGAAGAAGACAACTGTCTGGTTTAGTGGTTACCATACAAGTCATCTTAGCAGTCAGCAGAATTTTTTCAAAATGCTGACACTTTACACATCAATGTCTGACAAATCAAACTTAAAAATTCTGCTTTGTCTAGGAAAGCACCAGCATCCGCAGGATTTATGTCTCATCTCAGTTCCAGAATGGTGGTTTATTCTAGTCCTCACAATATCAGAGTAGAAAGAGACTGGTAAGAACCAACTACCTGATATAACCCAAGAACTTCAAAAGAAATTTCAAAGTTATTCATTCTAGTGGTTTTGGCCAGTTTATGTAATACACAGAGTGACTGTATTCCACCTAAGAATCCTTAAGTTTCAAATATCCTGCATCTGTCATGTTGAGTAATGTGAAAGTTTCCTCCACTAAGCTGAAAATCTTTCACTGTTGACTAAACTTGAATCTCACGGAAATAAGACCAAAAGGCATGCAAGGACAAGATTTGCTAAGATGCATCACACAGGGAGGGCAGTGACAACTGTGATGGCTCTATCCCATTGTGACAGATTAAAAGAAGACATTTAGAAGAGGAACAAGGAGCAATGTACCCCACCTGAGTAACGGAAAAAATGCAATGCTCAAGGTATACACCTGCATGCCTACAAATCCAAATATTAGATTTGTGTAACCAAATACTATTGAATAGTATCACAAATACCAAGGTACTGTGTAATCTCATCTTTAATGTTCTACAAATTTTTGGAGAACAAATTTTTGAAGCCGCTGATCAGGCTGCTAATTCCAGAGGCAACCAAAGAAAATGAGAACTTTGAAACTGAAGCAAAGGACAGGGAAAGAGCTTGAGTTAGATTTGACATTTCCTGTGAAATTTCACATTATCAGCTGACATCAACATCAGTGGTGTTGTCAGAGTACTTTTAACCTGAATACCAGAAACACTTCCTCAGGACAATTCTAAGTAGAGAAGGTATGAGGAAAACATATATAGATGATAGAAAGCAAGTCTTCCAGAAGCTTTCTCATGTCCTCAGTACATTTTCACCATCCTTCTGCCTAGAGCTTTTGCCTTCACAGCCCAACCAGACGGAAGGAGCTGTCTGTGCATGTCATCATCACAGGAAGCCAGAGTAGCCTAATCTACTACTGGAGGCTTTTCAGTCCAGTGTGGCTCATCATGCAACCTCTCTTCTCTTGCTCAATAAAATTGATTCTCCAGAAATACCTGGGAGTTAATATCTTCCATTGCAGTAGTCTTTACTACCAGATTTAAAGATTAGATTAAGGAGATATCCATGAAGAATGATAGATAAAGCTGCTTTTGCCCTGAGACAAAGAGCAAGATATCATGAAGTCTTATTCAACCCTAAGCTTTTGACTCCACAATTCTATAAAGCAAAGAAAAACACAAATATGTGTAGTGTGGCAGGAACGCCTCAACACTAATAAAAACACCAGAAGTTTGATGTAAGCAGAAAGCAATTATGCCTATTGAGCAAGAATTAATTTCCAGGGAAAAAAATAGGTGCAATTACCTCCAGTAGGCTACTAATAACAGGAGAAAAACTCTTGTTACTGTACTTTAAGTCTGGGGATATCACACAAGTTCACACATGCACTATGTTAACCAAGCTATGGTCCTACCACACAATCCCACTCGCATACAACAGCTACCCTAAACACCTACACACAGCTAATATTCCTATTTTTCTCTGCATAAAAGAGCTCCACACAAGAATTCTGTGTGATTAAGCGATTTTTATGGACATGCTAGTGTTACCCTGAAGAATATAATGTTGGCCTAAAGTCTGGTGACAAAGCAATGAAACTGTTCAAAAGCAAAACCCAGAGTTATGCCAAAACCAAAATTAATCTCTTAGTTTGCTATTAGTGAAAACAAACCTTTGTCAGTGTCTATGTTGAGAGTTTTTAAATAATAAAATGGGTATTTTAGGGTTAAGGAAAGTTTCTCTCCAGATGGAATGTCCAGAAACTCCTTTATTTATATGCTGACATTTAA
Organism: Phoeniculus purpureus; assembly: GCA_028565055.1. NCBI lineage: Eukaryota > Metazoa > Chordata > Aves > Bucerotiformes > Phoeniculidae > Phoeniculus > Phoeniculus purpureus. The sequence continues at coordinate 18,417,186 of JAOXOE010000698.1, forward strand.
CGCATTCCTCCTAAAAAGAATTTGGTGGAAGGTGTAAGTTTAACAGTCCCAAGGACTGACATCTCATTTATGTGACAAATGGATACAGAGGACATAGTAAGAACTTATTTGTAGACGCCTAGGAGTGCGTTAGGGCCTTGTCCTGCAGGAAAGAGCTCCATACCAGGTCTGTTCTTGGCCATCCTGCAAAGGCTGGCAATAAATGCACACTCACATTTAGGTTTAAAGCACACTCACAGTTGAAATACTGCAGTGCCCTCTTACCTGTCAAAACCCAGCTTAAAAGATCCCAATTTCTCCAGAAACTCACCTGGATGCCATCCTGTGAGACCTATTCAAGGTGAATCCACTTTAGCAGTGGTGTTGGACCAGATGATCTTCCAAGGTCAATTCTGTGATTATGTGACTTTGTTCTAGAACATGCTGTCTGCCAACTCTAAGCCACTGGTTTCCAACACCTTCGGTGGTATTTTGCTGAGCATGTGCTGAAAACCAAGCAGCAGCTCCCTTGCCTTGAATTCAGATCTTCTTGCCCTTTTTTCTGCACCTTTTGCATGTCTTTTTTGCAGTCATCCTCTCCTCTTAAACTGAATTTGCATTCCTTTTCCCTGCACACTCCTTTATAAAACTACTCAAACATCCCCTTCTCTCCTTCCACACACTCACAGACATTTTACTTTTGGAACAAGGCCTCTGTTGACATGATGTATCACTAAATGCCACAGGAAAACTGAATCCCTCTGTCAGAAATGAGTTGCTAGTAGAGTCAATAAGCAAATAGACAGGACCAGCTGTAGAAACAACTGGGAAGTTCCAGCTATAAAAGGATAGTTAAAAAATAAAATATGGTCTGAGTACATCAAAGCAGGTCCTAAAATCTTCTATAATGGAAGTTCAAAGGACAGGCTGAAAACAGATGCCATGAACAGATCACATACACTTAAACCTGGCTCAGGTAAGTATACTGCAGCAGTTCTTGTAACATCCCTTCCCAGCTTTACATTTATTTTAAAATTAGAGGGTAAGATTTATTAAGCTAATTGTATAAATGTTTTATAATTGCAATACACATAAATCCACACACAGACTCCTCTAAGACATCTGACTTCATGCCGCAACCCACCACAACTAGATTAAAGACCGGCTAATGATAGTTCAAGATACAGTTGTACGTGACAAAGAAGCAGATGATGGCAAAGTCTTTTACTGAGCTTCCAAAGGACCCGAGCTAGGCCTCCTGGTATCCAATATTTTGCATTCACTTCCAACTCACTGATGGAAATTTCCACTCATTTGCAGCCATTATTTTGTTCATATTATCTCACTAAGCAGTGAAGGCCACTTCATATCTTGGGTCCATCTGAGCAAAAACTAAAATAGTCAGATGAAAAACATCACTACAAACAAGGACTAAAGGCTACAGAACAGGAGACGCACACTCATTAAATATATGGTAGTGAAGTGCTATGAGAACAGTAAGTGGTGCATGTTCTAAGACTATGACAAAGCAGAAGGATAATTCATGTGTGTCACAGGTTAAGAACAAAACTAGGACATTGTGAGCTAGGATGTCCACTTTAAAAAGGTAAAGATGTTAGAGAAGATGTTGGAAAGGCATAAAACTATATTGCAAGAACTATGTCTTTCTCAGAGTGGGGATGGAACAGGAGAGACAAAGAAGTTTGGACTACTTAACGCACCAGAAGAGTCAAAACCTAACTCAATAATGTGCATCAGGTTTCATAGGAGGAAAGAAGAGGTACTAAAAAGACACTGCCCCAGCTAAAACAATACAAAGTACAACTGGATGGACTAGCAGGTCAAGTCAAATTTACAACAGTGAGATTACATGCTGAGCACTGGAAGCCAAGATACTGTCTTTGAGGTCTTCAGAACTGAATTTATAAAACAATGTGGTGTGTGTAATGTTATTCTTGTGTTGTAAGTGTTGTCAGTATATGCTGTAGACAAAAACACCATTAGTGGTAAAATATAATGATCTTTGAGTATGAGGCAGGATGTCTAGCCTACCTAATAACTCTTCCAAGCTTTAATTGTTTAAGAAGTCCATAATGCATTTAAACATATGGCTTCACCAAGAGACATAATGGGCTAAAATAAAACATAAATAGATCTTCATGCCAATCAAGAACAGACACTTGACCAGAGAAGTCACTTGTCTATTCCCATAACTTTTGTGTCCGAAGTTCTACAAGTTAGTCCCTCACTTACTGTATTGTACAGTCCTTGCTCTGCACTGTTTGTTCTAGTTAGCAAAATCCATGAAACCTAGGTCAGAGGTCAAAAGAAGAAAGTGACAAACATTTCTGCACTGGACTCCCCAAGGCCTGCAAAATTATAGACACAGAGACAGATGTTAATCAAGTAGAATGGTAATAAAGTCACAAAGAAGAAAAAAAATGAGTCACCCGGATGACTAGCATCTCTCACATCTACCACAGTCAGCTGTTCTAGAGATCAAGCCCAGCAGCATGACAATGTGACTAAGAGACATAAGTAATAGAAAACTTTAATACTAGGTCATGTACAATAGAGGTAATAGAATGACCACTCGTATCCTAAGTTCATGTATTTCTTATTTATTAAATACTTGTAAGTATTCTTCACCCTAACCCTAAGCACAACTCCATAACAACCTCGTTTCTCCTTTCACATTAGACAGCTGGGTGCTGCTTATCTTTAAGGCAAACCGAAGACATTAAATAAATAGTAGAAATAGTATCCTGGTCTCAGGCACCAGGTACGTACTCAGTCAGGGGCACCTTACCTGAAGGGTCAGTGCTTTTGAAACTGAGTGCATATACATTTGACCATAAGAAATAAAGACTAACAACTAATTGATTAGTTGAGGACTTGACTCTCTAGCTATTGAGGAAGGGAAAGCTTTCAATAGGTAAGCCCATTATTACAATAGCAGTGAGGTATCCCTGCACTACAGAACTAATCAAAGTGACCCAAACATACATTGTTTTACCTTCTCTTCCGATAGTACTGCTAATTAGATGACCAGGCATAATTAAAACAGAAAAATAACTGTCTGCAGTGAAATAACTATTGTAGTATCCAGAACTACCCAAGACGAAACCATTAATTCTTCCCAAGATGTCATAAGACTTGACCATCCTTCAATGTTCAAAACCCTCGAATTCCCCAATGACCACACCTGCAAGGCAACAGGACTTGCCTACAAGCAAGTACTCAGGACACTGAATTTGCACAAGCCTACACTGGATCAGTGATGCTTGTTTTCTGAATAATAAGCCACAATAGGTGTATCTTAACCTTCTGCCAAAGTGTCTAAGTATTTCCAGTCCTTCTCAAAAGTCCAGTTACACAGTACAGAGCCAACAAGAACACTGAAGGAATTCTCCAGCAACTTGAATATTCAGTACTGCCTTTGAATCTGAAAGTATTTTTTAGTAGAAAGAGATAGTGGATTTTATTCTGCTGTTCCAACCACACATTTTATAATGAATAGTATCTATTTCCTAATACCGTATTTAGTTTCAGCATGATGCTTATCTCCTCCACAATTAGCTCCATCAGCCCTCACTGGTCTTCCCAGCTAGGAATGTAAATGTTTGGGATCATGGATGGGCATTGTTTATTCACATAAACAGTCTCTGTCTAGCTCGGTCCTAAAAGCAAACTTTGAAAATTACTTGCCTTTGATAATTAGAAAAGGCACTAGTCACTCGGCCACTTCCAACTAAATCACTGATAGTCTGACAAAGTTTTTTTTCCAAACTAGTTTCTTCAATACTTGTTATTCAGGTGAACGTGAATGTGAAGTGTTAAAATGATGGCTAACAGAATCAAAATGCTAGTTTAGCACTTTATGCTGAATAAACCTTAAAGTCTGCATATGAATAAAGATGCAGTAGAAACAGTAAAGGGTCATTCATAGTACATATGCCTATACACATCCAGGCTACAATGTACTCCTATTACCAACTGAAAAGAAGGCAACTTACACCCACTGTGACAGACTAGATTTTCTACAGAAAACAGAGGGAAAGAAGTCACTGAAAATAATTGTCAGTTACATAGTAAAACAAAAATCCCAAATCCTCAAAGCAGTCCAAGCATTCTTTGCTAAACCGCTTGAGTGAACCCAACTTATGATAAATGCATGATTGAAATACATGATTGAAAAAGCACTGGTGACGTGACAGGTTTTGAGACACCTTTGCTAATTTAAAGGGAAGGCTTCATCGCTCACGTAAAGTTACTCACACAGTAAGCCTAGAAGTATCCTGGATTTTTCTCTAGTTCAGTCATTTAGCTGGGAGCCTGCAGATGTCAAACCATAAGGCTCTCCCTTCTTGGAAGCACATCAAGGTCCTTGCATGAAATCTGATCATCAGCACAGTAGTATTAATGACAGAGGTGGTCAGGCTGATAAACTAGCTGAACAGAAACCTGCATGGAACTGCATCTAAGATAAGGTCATAATGCATTCTCACCCCTTTGTGCCAAAACTGAAGCCAGACGTTGTTTGAAACTCATGAGAAAGAAAAGGCTGTATTCAGTCATTGTCTCCCTGCAGAAGGTCTGTAGTTGTTGCTGGGAAAACAGACACTAGATAACTAGAATATAACCATCGATCTCTTAGATCAACGCCACTGATTGCAGACTGACTGCAATCTATGCACTGTTTAGTGTAGTTTACTGTAAAGGACATGGCAGGGAAGGCTGTTAAAGAGTTAGCACTTACTTGTGCACAGAAAGGCAAATTTAGTATCAGGGATTTGTCTCAAACATGTATTTATGTACCTATGCTACTACCTGACTAAACCAAGCACTCTCTTGAAATAGTCTTAGTACATCGATTACTATGAATGCTGGAAATTCACTTTCTAGTAACTTTTCCCCTCCACCTACTTTTGTTTCCTAACAATCAATAATACTGTACCTTTCTGCTGGATATGCAAGCACCTTGCCTCAGGGCAGTTCTCCCTGATACATGTGGGGCAATACATACATATTACAGCTATTTCACCAGCAAATGTGTTCACAGGTATGTAGCTATTCAAGCACAAACCTTTCTGAAGTCCCTCAATATCAGCAGCAATACCACTATAGGATAAATTCGAAACCTCAGTACTGGAAAATGTAATAAAAACAGTTCAAAGAGTGATCCAGGAAATATGAGACCTGCAAGTTCATCTTTCAATTATCCTGAGTAAAACAAGCACAAGAGTTGCTTTCAGTGAAAAGTACTACTTCTGATATTCTCTTGTATGTTCTCAACACCAAACATGAAACAATCAACAGGAAGTAAGAACTAAAATGTACCTTGAACACTTCAGAGAAGAAACCAGAGCCAATTTTCTCACATGTGAAGTCATCGAGACGAGTGAGTCTGGAAAAGGCACTTATCAAGGCTCTGTATGAAGAGGTACAAACTCTTCCTGTCTGGGATGCAGTCCCTTCTCCTCCAGTGCCACCATCAAAGTCTTCAGCACGCTCCAAGCGTGGTGGAAATCCTGCTATTGAATTTCGCTTACTTCGGTCCATTTTGAAAGCAAGGCTGTATTTTGCTAAGGGAGGACTTCTCACATCTTAGGTGATTTGCTGTTGTCTCTACTCTTGCTGGATCCTAAAATGTAAGAAATTGAGTTTACATTATTGCATCATCTACTAAGTTTAATAGGACTCAAACACGGCTTACACCAGTTTAAGGGAATAAGAAAAAAACTGCAGGGGAAAAAACTGAACATCACAGCATTGTCAGCAGACAGACAAGGCAATGAACTTTTCCTTTATATATACAGGAATGCTCTAGTTATCATAAGATGAATAAAGCTTGGAAGTCAGTATTTAACAAACAAGTAAAAAAGGGCATAGAGCAATGAAAGTTAAGTTCTGGTTGCTAAAGCAATCAACTAAGCAAAAGGAAACCCACAACATGCAACATTCTGTTCTACAAAAACAAAATTATCAGCTGTCAATACAGTAGCTGGAGCACCAAAACCTTCGCTTTGAAGCTTCCCTCTGTGTTCCCAGACCAATTTCTTAACTGGTAGGAACACTAAAGATCTAGCTCCCAAATTTACAAAAACATTCACAATCCTGATACAAAATATTCTTACAGGAAAATGCCAAAACAATTCTCCCCACAAACACACTTTAAAATTGTATTAATTTTAGTTCCACTGAAAACACAAGAAAAACAGCTACATTTGCAATGTAGAAGGAATGAAAAAAAGGTGAGAAAAGGGAATTTTTTTTAAGAGGATGATTAAGTAATCAGGATGACTCTGAAGCCCATCAAATTCAGTTTGGACTAGCAGATTTGACAGGTGGCCTACTTTTTTTTTTTTAAACCTAAGACTCTGGAAGATACCAATTTTTTCCACACTTAACTGTTCATTTACAGCTATTTGGTAAGACCCCACAAAACCTGAATAAAATGAACAGTCACAAAAAGGGACAGAATCCCTTTTTTTTTTCCAAGGGTTAATGAAAACCTGAACGAAGGGGAAAGAAGCAATTAAAAAAGCCACCCAACAGTAGACAAGATAATCATGAAGCAGGGAGCAGGCCAGGCAATTATACTTCTGTTTACACAGATGTACAGAACCTGAATAATGCACTAAATTTGAAGAGCATCTCAAAAAACAGAAGCATACCAGCTGTCCTCTGAACACACAGAAGTGCTGCTATACTCATTCTGTGTGCAGCGTATCTTCCAGAGATGTTCTGTGCCAACACATCAGAAAAACACATAGCCACTCCTGCTTTCAGAAGTAAGGTCTGTTGAACTGCATGGGATTGAGACTGTCATCTCCAAAAAAATAATTTCAAAAAACCAGCAACAACAAAAAACCCTCTATATTTTCCTAGGGTATTTATTTCAAATACCTTAACACTTCTCTAAATAGGAGTGGGTGGATGTAAGAGAGGACCCAATTAAGAAAATTCCATCTCTATCAAATCCCACATCACGGTATTCACACTGAATTTTATATGCAGACTCCCACATGCATAAGCTTACTTCACTGCTCAGATTATAGTACTACACAGTGTAATGTTATGGGGTGACTGAGGGCCACACATGGGATCAAGATTCAGTTTCTAACCTCATCATATTCTTGCCCCATGAGTCTTGAGGGTCTGGAAAAGGTACTGAAGCACCATGGGAATATAAAGCCTGGTGTATCTCCCCATCTGAGAAAAACAGCAGACAGAACCTCCTCAGCTAAAAGAGCAGATGCCCATGAATTTCCAAGGCACGTTAAATAATTTGTTTTGGTCTGAAAGGGACAAATGATCACTTGGTTACTTTCCAAGGTGATAAAGAAAAACCTGTTAACAGAAGTACAGACAGGAAACTACAGTGTTAACAACCAGTTTTCCAGAACAGGAGACACAACTAATTTTCCAGAACAGACCTTTGGAGACTGACCAGAAACCCTCCTGTAATTGAAGAAACCATTTTTTTTAAGAGCTTATTTGCATTAAAGTAGTAACCACATACACTAGACACTTTCCAAGGAAGGGAGTAAGCATTTGCCCCAGAAATACATGGTCTGATATTCCAGTATTGCAGTAACACCATATGGAGTGGACTCTGGAGTGTGTAGAGAGCCCTACTAAATCTAGTCAAATAACACATCCCCACTGCAGCCCAGCACACTAAAGCTACTTGTAAATCAAGATTATAAATTCTCAGAAAAAGCAAGATATATGCACATCAAAAAAGGGAAGACTGCTGTTGTCTTACCCAGAGGAAGATACCAAGTTAGTTAAGTGATCTGGAACAGGAGGAAGAGCCTAACTCATTAATGGTACTTGGATATTTAAGACAAAGATCAGCTCTCAACATAGTCTCTCAATCTACTAAAGAAAGAAAAATCTCCCTCACAAATATGCACATCTTTTTGATTGAAATCACATGGTGAACTTCACAAGACTCAGTACAAATCCTACAATGAAAGAAGAGATTCAAAGTAGTCACACAACATAAACCCCAAAAGGTTTTTGCCATCTGGACTCCCAAACAAACCATTCCTTCCCTTTTGCCTTCTAGACTTTGCCTTTTTTCCAGGCAGCTACACAAAATCCTTGGAAATTATTAGGATAGAAGTCCATTTGTCTCATATTCTGCCCAGGATTGCATAGAAAGAATTAGAGGAAAATTTAAAATGGGCACAATTCCAAGTAGGCCTCCTGTCATTTTGGCCAATTACACTAATGATCACATTCTCAATGAAATGAACCAAGGTTTAATTGACTGTCAAGTCAGTCTGAGGTACTTTAATTTACTACCTTGTATGGTTAATTAAAGCACACTGAACAGAACCCAAGACTATCTGGCAAAACCTGCAACCTTCTAAAATGCTGTTGGGTAGTTTTTGTCATATTAAAGTTCAGCCTAAAAAAAAAATTAATCAAGAGTCAGTTATAAAAAGACACTAAACACTCTAAAAATATTTCCTGATTCATTCTCAGCTTTCAGAACAATTTTTCCTGACATTCTTACACAAGAAAAATGCATCCTGCTCTGCCAAGGCCACAACAGTTTAGAAAGACATCTCTCTCAATGCATACCTGATCTACTCATCCATTTATTACATTACTAAAAAGCACAATTTCAAGATATTTCATGCCCTGCCATGTTGTAGTTTCTTAGTTTAAAAAAAGAAACTTGTAAGGAAAAAAAAGAAAATCCATGCTAATATTACATTACAATCTATTTATCTCCACTGTCTAAATGCATTGATTTTTTTAATTGTTATAAATACAAATTCTATCAGTATTTATTTGGTTAATTAGAGGTTTGACTTTCAAAGCCAATGCCTGCAAAACCCACCACAGTACCTCAAGTTATACCCCACACATCATTGTAAAACTATCAGGTGTCATATATTAACCAGAACTTAGTATTTTATACTTCACAGATAAGGCTTCTCAACTTTTTGGCATTCCTTTAATGCCTCAGGGTATAAAACCCCAAAATATTTCCCACCAAAAAGACCCCCACAAATATTTCAATTCATTACTAACAAGTTTTCTGTCCCCAGTGTCTTTATAAATACACACAAATTTGCACTCAAATGTCAGGCTCACAATTTCCTAAAAGATGACCTTAACAACAACAACCATTTTTAGACACAGAAGACTGTCACTAGGCATTCAGCCTGGAAAGCCATAAATCTCATGGATGCATGTTATTAATTTGAAAAGGTTTTCTGAAGAACAAGATGCCAAAGCTTTGACATAAGTAATCTCCAAGAGTTAACTATTTAAACTCAAAGTCTGATGTAGCTTCATAACTCAGCACTACAAAACATGAAGGAATTATGCTGGCAAGTGTCACTAACCAAAATAATAACAACTCGGGGGAGGGGGAAAAAAATTCAGGGTAGCAATGTGCAAATTTAGGAAAAGCTTCAAAGGAATGTGAAGTACAAAGTCTTCCAAAGAATTGCCTTCGAGGTCATTAGCCTGGAGGAAAAAAATTTGGGAATTATACACAATAAATGAAACTAAACAGGTAAGGAGAACCAAGCATTTCTCAATTTTGTCCTCAACTGCTGTCACCTGCTCTCCTAACAGAGGAAAGCTCCTTGGATTGTCCATAGCTTTGTCTCTTATCTTTGGGAGAAAGTCTCAAATATTTACAGACAACATAGCTACAAATAGCAGAGCTAGACTGTGTTTAGCCCAGCTCATCCTGCAGCTCAAGTCTTTTTGACTCTTTCTACAAGCTAAGTCTTAATGTCCACTTTGTAGCTTCGGTTATGATACTTGCACTCAAATGTGAAATCCTATAATTTCCTATTTGCATTTTGTTAAATTTTGCTTTAATTTCATCTCCACCATAGGGGAGAATTTCTATCTCTAGCCAGTACTGTCACAGTATAATTTTCCACAAATGAGGCTGACATTCCTCAGATGAGCCCTGCATTAACCCTACTACACTACTCCAGAAACTGGAAGTCTGCTAAACTGCACAGTGGTTTTATAATGCAAACAAATCTCTGCAACAGGCTAAGCTGAAACAAACAGTTCATTTATTTTGTGACTGTTGCCAAGTTTGAAACCAGCAAGGGACACAAGCCATTAACTTACTGCAGCACTCAGGATTCATGGCCAAGGTTGCAGCCTTAAAAATATTTGCATCAAGCATAGGCATAACTTCAGACATATATTTAGAAGGCAAATACGACTGAGAGTGTGGGGGTGTGGGTGTGGAATATTAAAAACCCACAAACTTATGATCCTTATGTCCATAGTATGATTGCCAACAGTTTCTAGAGTCCAATTATAATACAAGACTAAAACTCTACAGAAGGACCTTGCAAAAATCCATTCCTCTCCTAGCCTGGTTTTAGTCACTCTAGTTCACATTGCAGACAGACTCCAGCCTGGTTACAGAACATCATTAGTTAAATAATCACTCAAGTAGATCCCGTACAGTACACAGCTGCTGCTTCAAATGGATAATTTTAATATATTACTTTTGCCTAACAAAACAGAGCTCAGTAAACACACCACCAGGCAGTCATGCCTTCCAGGTGTCAGCAGGCTGACATTTGCTTAGCTCATGAGAAAAACAAAGCCTTCCAATAGCAACAGGTATTGTAACGTCTCAATAATTAAGGAATTTCCCCCTCAGCCTCTCTGCCAGGTTTATAACCTTGGGCTGAAAGCTCTATTAGCACTGTCAGCTGGGGGTGGGGGATGTCACAGGAGACTGGAAGCAACTTTCTGTTCCAGAGAGACAAACCGCCATGGCAAAGGCAAGAAAAGAATGCTTGAAGGATTAAGACAAAGTAAGCAGGCTGTTTCATATCTGACTGACCTCTCTTGGATACAACCTTACACTTATACATCACACAAGGCAGTTGATACTTGAATTTCTCTACACAAATACTTAAAACACTACTCTGTAATCTACCCCTAACAGGCACCTGAAACACCAGTCCATGTTTCTTGTTTCATGTTACGGTGAAACATGTTTATTTAAGGTACAAACAGAACAGTCTGGACTAATTTACTTCCAAATTTTTGAAATGAGACCAGGACTTCCCCAAACTATTATTGTTAAGGTTATTGGAGACAACAGAGTCTGCTGATGTTTACGTGTCAATCTGTGCACCTTGGGTATCACGAGAAAACTATGTAACTTACAGTCTGTGAGCCACAAACCTGGAGTGAACAAAGTCAGCCTTGAAAAGCAAAATTAACTAACTCCACTCCTAGTTGCAAGAGCTATTACAGTCCTCCAGTGCAACCACCAGGACAATCATATCCAAAAGTGGCTTAGCCACTACCAGAAATGTGTTGGACTTAAGAAAAAGTGATAGGACCATATGAAAAGCAGCTTACTGTCCAAGTCAGAAAGAGCACTTGGCTACAGACAACAGATGGAGCCAGTGTCATACAGTTGCTGATTATTAGATGTACTTACTGATAAAGAGATGGCTTCAAATGCAAATGTTGGGCAACTAACATGTAGGAAAAGGGCCTAAGAAAAAAAATTACTAACATTGACCTTTATTGATCTTGCCTAGAAGACCTCTGGGTTGTGTACCAGACTGAGATGCTATACTGCAAGGATATAATAAAAAGCCTTGCCATTGTGCAAATGCATGCTCTAAGCTACAGGAAGAATACAGAAAGGGAAGCGATGATGTAAGTGAGCCACAAGCTTCATTCTTTTCTGCAGCAGACACAGAAGCAACAGTCCCCTCCTTTAACAGCGTACTTCTTTCAAGAATGTGAAACAGTTTGCATTAAGAATTAGAATGTCAAAAGCAAATGTATAAAACTGGACGGTATAACTAGGTTACAAGAGGCCTATACCACCAGAACACCTCATATAGAACAACTTTGTCTTTCAATGGGCACATCAGCCGCTCCATCCCTATTTCCTGCGCTCCCACCACCAGCTGTTCATCCCAATGAAACAGCACAGAACACGCTTAAAGAAAACAAATAGAAGAGCACACACTTGCCACAAAGTACCAAGGATATACCCCTCTGCCTTCAGTTCAAGCTACTCACTTTTTGCACACAAGTTTTACAAGACAAACCAAAACAGACAATGGAATTACAGAGTCACATCTACAACTGCACAGTACAGTTCTGCAAGAGTCAGAAAATGACATCTTTATTGGCCTATCAGGGTACAGTACGTAACAATAATTTCCAAAGATGGTGACTAAATGGAAAGGTTTATAGCTAGTCCACTCAGCATATCAGAGTTTCTCATAAAAATTCTTATCTTAGGTTGCAAATTGTCCCGCCTAAATAAGTCCATAGAACTGTAAGCCTGTTGATCAGGCAGACAATATATGGCTGAACTATGATCTCTAAAAAAAATAAATACATTGTATTTTCAGTTGAAGCATAAAGGCTTCTCACAAATTAGCCTAAATATTAGCTGCAAACCAAATGGACAGTGGGAAGAAGAAAGCATCAAACATAAAGGTATAAACTTAAATAAAATCCAATTTGATACACTTGAAATTTCAGCTTTCAACTATCAAGGTTCATGAGAATATCCGAGCAAAACTTATCCCATACTTAAAGCAACTTCATGTCTCGCCTTCAAAGGAACACAACATGAAGAGTGCTCATCTGCATTTATACAGCACCTTTCATCTGAAGGCCATCACGCAAACATCTATGCACATACACCTGAGCGGCAGAGCCTGTCATTAAACATGACTCACCCATTCTTACAGGGCAACACTTAAAGCAGCAGAACCCAGGCCAAGCTCCTACACCTCTTGGCAAAGCGACCACTTCCAAGGAAATCCCCACGGGCTTGGGCAAAGATCCCGGCCGTGGACAGGCAAACCCTTGCCGTCGGCGGAGGGCACGTCTTTCCCCGCAGCGCTGAGGCGTCCAGCAGCACCCACCGCGCCACCTGATCTTCCTCCTCACACCTGGGCCCAGGGACGAACGCGGCCCCCCCATGCACCTGCTCAACGGAACGCACCGTTCACCGCACTGACAGAGTCGGAGGGAGGGGGAAGCCGCAGGATCCCGCCGGCCGCCCCCTTCCACCCGTAGAGCGGCTCGTCTCCCCGCTCATCGCCTCCAGGAGTCCGGACGTGTGCCCACACCCCTCGAGGCTCCACTTTCCGTGCCGGTTCCCTCGCAGAAACGCGTCCCCACGGCCACCTGCCGCTCCCGGCTCGTGCGCCTCCACCCTCCCCCCCATATCGCGCCGCGGCGCGCGCGCCAGCCGTTACCTGAGCGGCGGCGGCGCCAGCAGCAGCAGGGCCTGCGGGCGGCGCGCGCTCTCATGGCCGCATTCCCCCGCCCGCGGCCGAACCCCGCTCAGAGCCGGCGCGGATCTGCCTGCCGCTGCGGCAAGCGAGGGGGCCCCATGTGAAGAGGGAGCCCAGCTGTGGCACCGGGGCCGGTATCGTCGCGGCTACTCCTCCCCCACCGCCCCCTCCTCCGCCTCAAGCGTCCGAACCGCCCACAGCTCAGTCTGGTGCCGCCCCTCCCCAGCAGCCAATCGACGCCGCGAGTGACTGGATGAACGGCGGCGCTCAACCAATAGAGAAAGGGAAACCCAGCAGAGGGACTCACAGGTAGGTCTCGTGAGTCTCTCTTTCTAATTGGTCAGGAGCCACTCGAGTGGTGGGTGGGTTAACCAACCAAACAAACGACAAACACAGAGGGAGCAGGGCGGGGCAGAGCGAGAGGCGTTGCTACGGGCGCCTCACTTTCGCTGGGCAGCCGCTGAGGGCGGGTTATAAATAAGAGAGCGCGCTAATAGAAGAGTGGCGCCCGTGGTGACGGACAGGCGGACGAGCCAGTCCGCGCCTGCTTATAGCCAGCGGTGAGCGTGAAGCTGTCAGCGGAACGGGCTCGGCGGGGGCGGCAGGCCTGGGCCGATCGCTCCCAGCATGCTGCGCGCGGGTGCCATGGCGACGGCAGCGGCCGCGGCCTGGTAACCGCCCGGGCCAAGTAACGCCGGTTCCGTGCGGGAGGGGTCTCCTCCCCCACCTCCGGCCTGCGCCTAGCTCGGCCTTCGCGATGCAAGATGCCACCGGCTCTTCGCCCCAAAACTTGACTGGCACCGCAGCCGGTTCCGGTACCACCGTGCGGCGGAGGCGGCCGGGGCAGCGCCCGGCTTCAAAGCGACTGTAATTTGGCTCCGTGGCAGTAGCCCTGTGTCACGGCTCTCTTGACCTGAGCCCCTCTGTGCTTCCTGCAGGACGTATCCCGCGTTCTGGTCTCTTGTCTCCCTCCAGGTCTCACAACATTCACGTTTTGCTCCAGCTCCTCTATTTTGCTGCCTGCAGCCCAGTCACGGTGTCGGCCAGAGCAGAGGGACCAGATGCACAGAACATCCTGCTCAGTCCCTCGAGTCCCTGCCTGTAGCCTGCTTCATGCATCTCAAATATTCTGAAGTTTTGGCTGACAAGCTCTAGTAACTTTGTGATTTTCACATGCGAACGGCTATTTTCCAAATTATGACTTATCCACAAGTAGGCAGCCTGTGACAGGTATAGAAAAAGATACTTTTCTTCCTGCTAGAGCACACTGCCAGACTTAGAGTATCCATTCCAAAGCACAGCAGGACTAGACCATCTCATTAAACGGTTATGAGGGGGGTTTAGTTTTGTTTCACATTGGCAAAGGACTGATTTTTTCCCCTGACCTCATCTTTGGCAAAGGCTGAGCTATTTTTACTGAAACTCTTTAAAAAACATTCATTTGCCACAGAGTCTTGGATAGAATAACCACATCCCCAACATTTAAAACAAGCAGAGCTATGACTCAGACAAGAACATGCCACTCAACCTTGCCATACTGTATTAGCGATCTGTTTTCCCATTATCCTTTGTCATTAAGTTTAGATCTAATGTTCTTAGCTCCACCCAAAATGCGCTTGAGGGTGTTTCATGTTGGAAACAGTAACACCAACTCTATAAATTGATCAGAGATTTATCCTTACAGTGAGATTAAAATTGTTACTCTGCAATTTATTGATTTAATTTAGTCCAAGAATTTCACCCAAGCCTTCAGTGAAACTTTCTCCGTATATTTGACTACAAAAATTATTACCAAAAAATGTAATCATTTCTGCACAGGTAACATTAAAAGTACTTTGTGTTGGGAAAAAATGCTGTGTTGCTTCATTTTCCTTCACAGATACTCTTCCCACACTCCTAAGCGTTAAATATCAACCATATGCAAACATCTATTCTAAAGACAGCTCAAACATAGGGTGTAGCAAAGCTTTTGTAATTAAGCCATTAAACAATTACTGTTGCATCCATCATATTTTAATCAGTGACAAAGTAGATGGAACTACTCTGATCCACCAGTGTCTTCTGCCCTCTGACACTCGAGCTCCAGAAAGGGGCTTTTCAGCAAGACTAATTTTTTAGGACTTCCTTTTGCAAATTAAATGTCAATGCTTTACATTTTGGTGGAATTTATCCCAGCAACTTGAAGAGCCTTTACAAAGCCAACTCTGAAGCACCTCCGTGGTCACTCGTGGTGCCGGGGTGCCAGCAATCCCTGTTAAAGAAAGACCTGTTCACTAATCCCCCAGTATTCCCCGTCCCTGCTGGTGTGGAAGCGATTAGTTGTCTGCAGATGACATCTGGTGGTAGGTTTCTATTACTTCTCCTTTTGGATAGCGAATCCCAGCACTACACCAAATGAATCACCTTTCCTCAGTTCCTTACCAGGCACTTCACACCTTCTCTGCTTCCCAAACAAGACAGACGTGGCCTCTGCTTTTGGCCTGCAAATGTCTTACCATGCAGGAATAAACATCCCGTGGGCTGCTGCAGAGTGGCGTCACTCAAATGTGCCAACGTGATTCAGTGAGTTACATATCTCAGTCGGAAACACTCATAGTGTGTTTCATGTAATATTGCAGGAGGTCCTGTGGTGAATGTCAGTAATGGTCCCTGTTTTGAGAGGGAAATAAGACAGTCTTATGGCCCCTCCTTTACCACAAATGCAAGCTTCACGTTTTGAAAGAGGAGAAATATGGGGTTTGCTGGTGAACCTCTATCTGAGAAAGTCCCCCATCCCTTCTCTCAGCTTCCACAAGTACCCTTGCAGATCTGCAGACACAAAATCTGCAGAAGATGAGTGGCTGTTGTAGTCTTCCTCTGTTTACCAGAGAGGGGAAAATGAACATTGCATCAAACAACTCATCAAAGCGGCTCACCAAAGGCAAAGTCTTGCAGATGTCATAGCCTACTTCACTTTAGTGACTGGTCTCTTCATCCCAGAAGGGTCACATCACATGTAAATCCCACAGGAAGCTCTGCTCAGCAGGTATTCTCCTCTCCCCTAGCTGCCCCTGGGCTGGCTGCCCCTTGCTCACAAAACCAGCTCTGTGACTCGTGGTTTGCTCCTCTCTGCTCTTGGACTGACTCTCTCCCCCAGGCAGATCACTTGGGTATTTAAGTGGAACCAGTCTGGCATAAGACTTGCCAAGGGTTAATGCACAGGTTGGCAGTAAAAGCAGACCTAACAGAAGCTGGGTGAGAGCAGGCAGAGGGGGAATTCCCTTCCTCTGGGCTTTGAAAATGCCCCGCAGGAGAGAAGTTTGGAAGATTTCTCCTTCTGCAGGAGAGATATGCTGCTATGTAGCCATGCAAATTTGCCTCCCCATATTAGAACAGGTGTTTTCCCCATCAGAGAGGTTTTATGGGCTCAAAAATTTTAAAAGTGACTGACAGTAGGGTTTTTCTCTCTCCCCTTCCAGGGGACCAAGACAGCACTGTGATGAGATGGAGATTTTTAGTGATTTAACCCATGAAATAGTCTATGGAACAAAACATGTAAAGAAAAGCATCATCTTTAGATAGGATTGATCAAATTCTGCTCTCCTTTACGCCAGTGGAGACCTGGAATCACACATTTACAATGTGGACATTACATAGACTCATGGAATGGCTTAGGTTAGAAGGGACCTCAGGGATCATCTAGTTCCAAGCTTCCTGCTATAGGCAGGGACATCTCTCACCAGACCAGGTTGCCCAGAGCCCCATCCAACCTGGCCTTAAACACTTCCAGGGAGAGAGCATCCACAGCCTCCCTGGGCCACCTATTTCAGTGCCTCTCTACCCTCACAGTGAAGAATTTCTTACTAAGATCTTATCTAAGTCTGTTCTCTTTTAGCTTGAAACTATTTCCCCTTGTCCTATCCCTAGCGTGCCTCATTTAAAAAAAAGAAGAAAAAAAAAAAAATCACTTTTCTGCTTTCCTATAGCCCCCTTCAGGTACTGGAAGGCTGCTATAAGCTCCAGGCTGAACAGCCCAAATTCTCATCCTGTCCTCATAGGCGAGGTTCTCCAGCCCTCTGATTGTCCTTACGGCTCTCCTCTGGACTCCAGCAGTTCTGTGTCCTTCCTGTATTAGGGGCTCAAGACCTGGATGCAGTACACCCGGTGAGGTCTCACTAGAGCAGAGTAGAGGGGACAAATCACCTTCCTTGACCTGCTGACGATACTTCTTTTGATATAGCCCAGGGCGCAGTTGGCCCTCTGGGCTGCACTCATACATTGGTGGCTCATGTTGAGTTACTCATCTACCAACATCCACAAGTCCTTCTCCTCAGGACTCTATTCACCACTCAGCAGGTATTTGTGTTTGGAATTGCCCCAACCTTGCACTTGGGCTTGTTGAACCTCATGCAGTTTGCCTGGGCCCAGTTTTCCAGCTTGTCAAAGTCCCTCTGGGTGGCTTCCCTTCCTTCTAGCTTGTCAACCATACTACACAGCTTGGTGTCTTCAGCAAACTTGCTGAGGGTGCACTCAATGCCACTGACCATGTTGCTGACAAAGATGTTAAATACTCAAACTAGACCCCTGAGGAACACCACTCAGAACTGATCTCCTCTTGGACATCGAGCCATCGATCACTACTCTTTGAGCGCAACTATCTAGCCTGTTCCTTGTCTCCCGAGCTGTCCATCTGTCAAATCCATGTCTATTTTAGAGACAAGGATGTCACATGGGACAGCATTGAATGCCTTGCACAAGTCCAGGCAGATTACATCAGTTGCTCCACCCTAATCCACTGTTTTGACAATCCTGTAACCCAGTCCAAGGAGCAGGGCCATCAGCAGAAAGCACAGGTTATTGTCCATTTTTACCTAATGTAAGGATAAAGTTGCACAACCTGTCACCATCAGAATAAAGGAGAACACCTCTGACCAAAAGTACCCTCACAGAAAACCCAAAGATAGTGAGAAAGTCCATAACAAAAGAAAAATCCATGCAAACCTATCACAGAAAATGTCCATTAAACTTACAGTCCAGGTCATCAGCCAAGTTAGGTCCATTCCCTCTGCAGCAGCCTGTCTGCACAGAGGGAGAAGGCAAGTTCCAAAGAGGGAAACAGCACAACTCTCTCCACACCCCCAGGAGGTCTGTGCAAGTAGACTCCCTTTTATACCGTGGTGCTGCTTCAACAACTTCCCCCTTGAACAGACACCTGTTGCCATCCAATCCAGACTCTCTCTCTCTCTCTCAAGGTTGCCTGCTTCTGGGAAAACAAAGCCAGGGGAGTATTTTTCTCCACATTCCCCTGAGAGAATCTAGACATTGGTGGTCTCTCACAGGAAAAAGAAATCATCTATGTGTCAACCTCAGTTCTCAGCACTTCATCCACCGATGTTGTAGATGGCCACCAGATTTGTCAGACACCATCTGCCCTTAGGGAAGCTGCACTGGCTGTCACTAAGCACCTCCTCATCTTCCATGTGCCTTGGCATAGTTTCCAACAGAAACTGCTCCATGATCTTGCCACGCACAGAGGTGAGACTGACAGGCCTGTAGTTCCCTGGGTTGTCTGTATTACCCTCTTTTAAAAGGAGGGTTATGTTTCCCCTTTTCTAGTTAGCAGGAACTTCACTGGACTGCCAAGATTTCTCCAATATGAAGCCTAGCAACTTCATCTACCAATTCTCTCAGAACCTGTGGCTGAATCCTATCAGGTCACACAGACTTGTGAACCTTCAGGTTCTTCATACAATTGCAAACCTGATCCATCCCTACTATGGGTGGTGCTTCTTTCTCCCAGTCACAGCTTTTAACTTCTCTGACTTGGGTGGCGTGGTTTTGAGGACTGTAACAGGATAGCCATGAAAAACAATCTCTTTAGGCTTTCAGTCACACACCAAACTCCCTAGATTTCACAAAGGATCTTAACAAGTTCTCCTGGAGGCACAGCATCCTGCCAGCACCTACCTCAGCCAGCTTGCAGGTGGCTTTTGCAGACCAAGGTGAAATTTGCTCATGGGTGAGAGGCCATTTCCCACCATTCTGAGCTGGGGCTGAGCTTGGACCACATGCTTCTTGTTATGTTATTATCATCCTCCTGGCAGCAAGGAGGGCTCCACAGGGGATACCTGCATGCTATCCTTGGCACAAGAATTTACAAACCTGCTGATGAAGAGTTGATTCTGTCTCACCGTCAGTGCAGACAAAGCAACCAGCATGCCCTTGTGCACAAAGCCATGCTGCCATGTCAGCCCAAAGCTGGCACCACACATCTCTCTGCATGAGATCTGTCAACCATGGGATTGACAGAGCAGCTTCCATGTTCCTCTTACAGGAGGCTGGGCAGAGCCCAGGCAGGAGGCTGGCAGCAGCTCCAGTCACCCTTGTGCTGGGGCAGATGGACATTCCTACTGAGTTAGCAGCCATGCTGTGACCAGTGCCATGGTCTTGTGCTCCCCTGCCCGCTGATTATGGCCATCTGCTGTCCTGGCTTCAACTCAGAGTCTGTCCACACTGCAACAGTGCCATGGTATGGCTACAGTCAAGCTCCTGATGGAACCACAGGCATGGAGCAGCACAGAGCTGGCTGGCTTGCTCCATCCTGTTCCACAATGCTCCCAGCCACAAAGTTCTGCAAACATAGGGACAGTGAGCCAGGACTGACCCTGTGTCACTGTGCACCCACCAGAGTGTGCTAACTTTGTGGCTGGGAGCATTGTGGCCTTAGCCCTGAGGAGAACCCATTAAATCATGCGCTAGCCCTTAAATGCTGAAGGGCAAAGGGTGAGATCCCAGTGCTCAGGGCAGCCCTGGGACATGTCTTCTCTCAGCAGCCCCTGAGTTTTCTGGGTTATCTGATACAAAAAGCCACCAGCTTTGTACGGGAAAAATCTTAGATGTCTGACAAAGTTGTTTTCAGAGTAACACCCACCAGAGTGTACTAACTTGGACCATGGTGGACACCCCAAAGATACCACACAGTCCTACCAAGGATAGAGACCACCAGCCCACATGGCCACCAGTCCCACTTCTCCTGCCATATGCTGAGGCCCAAAATCACTCTTGCATTGCCTAGTGCACTGTTCTCAGGTCCCAGCTAAGCCAACTCATGTCTGAGGTGAAGGCACAGCTTTTTGCCTCTGTTGGTTGTACAGCAGCCTCCCTTCCTCTGGTTGTAGTCCTTACGCTGGCTGTCCTTACCTCTGCAATTGCAAAGGGGCAGAGATCCATTGCAGCACTGAAACTGGAGACCTCTGTCGCAGCAGAGTTCTTCAGCTTGTGCCCTTGGCCACTCTGAGCTTGGGGAGCAGCTTTCACAGAATCACAGCACATTAGGGATTGGAAGGGACCTCGAAAGATTATCCAGTCCAATCCCTCTGCCAGAGCAGGGTCACCTAGACCAAGTCACACAGGAACATGTCCAGGTGAGTTTTAAATGTCTCCAGAGAAGCCTGCTTCCTCCAGCCTGGACTTTCAGCACAACTTCAAGACTTGAAAGTATCCAGCAGCTAGCGAATCCCTGCTCAGCTGCCTGAGAGATCTCACTCTTGGATCAGCATGACCCTGTATGCACACAGGTCTCCCAGCCCCTTAATCTTCCCCGGCTCTCTGGGCCAGCAAAGTCCCAATGTTTATTATTCCTCTCCCAGAGCAGTTCTCCATCTCCCATTCTTTGCTGTCTGATCCGCAGTTTTTCCTTCTATTTTGTTTTTCCTTTCCTCCTTCACTTGGTTACAAAGCTGTGGACGGCCCTTGTAAAGAAAGATGAGTCAGGAGAGGTACACAAGGAGAAGACAAGAAGCTCCCAGCCTTGAATTCAGGTTCACTGCCTGCGTCACTGCTATTAAATATAGATGAATGGCAGTGCTCTTTGTATTGGAGTGACAGAGGAGACGTAACAGCCCGAGCTGCTGAGCAAATGCTCCCTCTGCCTACTTGCAAGTCACCCAGTAGCATCTTCTGTTCTTTGATTAATTCTTTTTTTCTTGGCTCTGACTTGTGGGATTTAATTTGCCTTTTATAAAAAATTGCTTTAATGTTTCAACCCTGGAGGGAGGGGGAATGACTCACCTTGGATTAGCTCTTCTGCTCCAGTCGGTTAGCTATCAGTTCTCTTGAGAACTAAAAATCTCTCCAACTGCTGAGTTGTCTCCCTTTGAGAGCAGCCCCCTCCCCATTCTACAGTGAAGTGCTTCTGAAGGGTGAGAGAGTGGCCATCTGGGAGTGATCTATTGGCCCATCTACCCCAAGATATGTCCTGGTCATGCTCAGCCCTTCTGAAAAAGCAGATGGTGGTGTAGGGCAGAGGACAAAAAGGTTGAAGCACAAGAAACAGGCTATTTCCAGGAGCCCAGAGCCCAGGCAAACCACCCACATACTCACAGCTGCCATCTGGCTGCCCAGGGCTCCTGCTGCTGTAACCACTCACCTCTGTGCTGCATGAAAGAGAGGACTGCTCTTTAGATTTCATGGGGCCATGCTGAGGTGACAATGGCAGTGGGACCAAAGCTGTGCTACCGTTCTGCTTACGTGATGCTCAAGCACCATGTCCTACCCCAGACTGGGGAACACAGCTCAAACACTGAGCTTACACGTCTCCCCCAGGGCGAACATCTCCTTCCCTCCTACCTATGCCCTTACTTCCCCTCAACCCTTTTGCTGCCACTATTTTCCACTCACTTTTTCTCTATTATCTGTTTCTTCCTATTAAATTAACATAATCAACATTATCATCTCTGGCCTGCTCTGCACTTTGGCCGCCAGCCAGAAACAAAAGGACAGGAGCTAAATAAAGTCATTGGAAGAGAGAGTGTGACACTGGCAGAAGTCGCTGCCATGTTTTTTGAGTGCAAAACTTTCTGTCAGAATCTATCCTAAGTTGTTAGCTCTTGTTCCTACCCGTATCTGGCTGGTCTACATGTTGTGTGGGCTTACAAGGGGGTTTTCATCTCTCCTTGCAAACAGCCCATGGTGACTTCCCCCTGAGCAGCCCCTATAGAGCTCACGCAGACATATGAGGCTGCTGCATGGTATCTCAGGGGGTTTTATTTTTTCTTGCTCCAGGAGAAAGTGGCCATGCACTAGCAGGATGTGAAAGTGTCCCTTGTTTTAAGTCTCTTCTCCAGGGTGGGAGAGCAGCTGTATCACGCCAAAGCACTTTTCTCGCTCCCAGCCACGCTTTCTGTACTACAGGGAGCCGAAGATGCCTCATTACTGTGTTAATCTTAATGAGTGCAGAGATCAGCTAAAGTAATAGCAGTGACCTGCAGGGGGGCTCATCTGCCCGGGTTTATCTTGTTGCTCGCAAACCCCGTGGGGACTGCCAGCCCACTGCTCTCCTTGTCCCCCAGCTGCTGGATATACTGGTGCCATGTCTATGCTCTTAATTAAAGCAGAGGGACCGGTAACCTTGACAACTGAGAGCCGGTATCTACAAGCCAGCTGAGGAAATTGTTATGGTGTCTCCAGAGAGAGACCAGAGGACATGAGTCAGTATCATGCAGGTCTTTGGACATGCTCCTGAACTGTGGTTGCAGGCAGCAGCACCGAGGTCCCATGCTCCTGCCCTTCCCAGGAGTGGGTGCCAGGGAGGTTGATGTGTCCTGGTCCCTCAGTGGTGAGGTTTGGCCAGCTCTGAGGTGCATTGATGCACAGTCTGTTTGGTGCAAAGGAGGCTTTGGTCTTCTGGGAAATGGCAGTGTTATGTGAGGGCCAACAACTCAAGTTGCAAGTACACTTAAAATGATTCCCCTTAGAACTGGGAAATTCATATAAGCCCCATTACTTCTGCCTTAGCAAGATGATAGAAAATGGTACATCTAGTTGTGGTGGGAATAAGCAGCAAGCAGCTGAAAGCACACTTCCAGCAAGGGGCTAAGATTTAAGAATTTTTTTTTTTTCATTAATATCTGGTAAAACCCACGATCAGTTATGCATCAGATAAATCCTATTTTCTTCTACCTGCCTCTGAAGTGAGCTGACAAAGAGTACCACATTGAAGAAGGAAGGCAAGACCTCTTGGAGAACAAAAATACCCATTTCCACCTTCCTTCTGTCTCATGGTGCTGTAGACACAGGTATCAGGATAAAAAAAGGGGATCCATAGACCCATCTCTGCCGAAGCAGCCCAAGAGAGGGTCAGCAAGGACCATGCCATGACACAGAGCCCTGAGATGTCTACAAGGCCCCTGGTTCTTTGCACCTGGCTAGCCCTGGCCGGGGCAGCATCCAGTGGTGTTGAGAGTAGCTCTATGCCACAGACTTGGGTACTTCGAAACACTACAAGGGGCCCCAGGGCAATGACCCACGTTGGGCTCGGCCACTATCCCTGTCGCTGTGTAGGGCAGGAGTAGGGACGCCAAGCTCAACTGGGGGTTCCAGGAGCTGTGTGCAACCAGATTGAGGGGATGGTGTGTCTGAAGCGCGATCACTTGGACCAGCACGTGGTGCCGGGATGGTGCAAGACGGGTTGCCCAGGACAGAGAAGGGCAGGACCTGCACGAACCGGGGGTGTCCGGGACCGAACCGGGACCAGCCCAGGTATGCTCTGCCCGATCCGGAGGTGCAGACTACCAGATCGGGAGCGGCGGGGACAGTGCGGGGCTAAACCGCGGGCGCCGGGGCCGGACCGGACCGGGGTTCGAGGAGCGCAGGTACCAAGGGCTTTGGCAGCAGCCCCCTCCCCGTGCCTCCAGGGCCGGGGCCGGACCACGTGCCGCCCGTCCCGCCCCGCGTCCCGCCCCGGCGCCGCCGGCGGCCAGCCGCGCGGCGAGCTCCCGCACCCCGGACACCCTGAGGTCCGGGGTGCGCGCGTACGGCGGCCAGGGCGCGCCGTCCCGGTCGATCCAGGCGGTGCGCATCCCCGCCCGGGCCGCCCCGTGCAGGTCCCACGGGTGCACCGCGATCATGAGCATCTGCTCCAGCGGCACGCCC
>JAOXOE010000698.1:18441470-18479809 GCA_028565055.1 Phoeniculus purpureus
ACATTTGTTACTAACAAATTTGTTACTAACAAAAAGACATTTGTTAGTAGGTTTGTACCTGTGAGTACAAACTCAGAATATGTGTTGCAAGTAATTTTTGAAATAATAAAAATTAAAAATCCTCAAAGATATCAGCCTATGGTATCATACCAGATTTTATCTTCAACTCTAAATATGATGAGATATTTGTGTAAGATGAACCTTTTACCATCCTTGCAAATAGCAGACTAGGACAGGACATACACTGCATGAGGAATTGGAAAGAGTGAGTAAGGTGACGAGAACGAGCAGGAGTCCCAGCTAGGGGCTGGCAGGGACCAAGACCAGGGTCTTGAGCTAAGTTTTTAAAATGGAGATAAAAGACCTGAAAACTCTTACAGGGACAGAAGGACTGCAGGCACAGCAAACAGGTGCAGGGAGAGCAAACAGGTGGTGTGGGGAGGGGGAAACAGAGCTAACCTGGAGCAGTAGGACAGAGGCAGAACTAGAAATGGATAAATGTAATGAAGAGCAGAGTGCAGAAAGACAGCTTGGATAGAGTATCCAAGAAGCAATGAGAAGATGGTAACGGCAATCAGGTGGACAATTGACAAATATTGAACAATAAGGTTGGGGGACAGGAACTGGAAACAAAAAGTGGAAAAGCCTTCGAACAAGGCTGAAAAACCTCACCAGAGACTGGGCATTCTATGCTAGTAGAAAGGACTGGAAAGTTGCAGAACAGATACGACTGGTCTTAGAAAAACAGGCAGACTCCTAGATGTTTATTTTTCACTGCCGATGAGTCCTTTTTTATCCTCTCTCTATCCCTTTTCTGTAGCAAAAACCACTTCAGGTATTAGTAGCACTAATTAACAGTGGCAATAAATACTAATTAAAAATCCTTAATGTATTAACTAATGCAGTAGACACTTCTGCCATGAATTTCAAGCTTCTAACTCTTTAAATGAAGTAAATATTGCCATTGGTCTGCTCAATTATTTTTTTAAATTGCTACTAAGTTGTACACAACATACACTCCATACTGACAGGGGCATACTGACAGAGAATTGGGGCTACTCTTGAAACACTGTTTTCAGAGCTCTGTCCACTCTCACCACAGAAATAGTAGGGTGAAAGAAAGGCTGGGAAGATATGAAGAAGAAAGTCTGAGATGGAAATCAAGGTCTTCTGTCTTGTAGTTAAGACTATTTGCAGTGTTGCCCTAGGATCTTGATTGAGGCCCTCTTCAACATCAGGTGAGTATTCTGTGACAAGGAAGCCAGTTTTAACAAAGTCTCTCCAAGACTCTTGCTAACTTTTGTATTCTCTGCCTCCAAGGGTCAAACCTGACTATTTCACAGTGTTGTAATGCTTCCTACTGTGTCTGAGACCAATGAACGTATTGCCTTCAACTTAAAAATGCGTAACGTGCCACATACGTAAAACACACACCAAATATTCAGGAATATTCTTGCTTCCAATCTATTTGGGTAAGACTGAGTTGATTCATTTCCCTCATCTCACAGATGCTATAAGAACAAATTCACTGATAGTAGGGCACTCACTAGTGTAAACTGCCAAGGAAATCAACTGCTTCCAGCGAAGAGTTTGCATGCAATGCAAATACAGTGTAAACAAGGTGTTGAAGGAACTTTCTGTGTAATAGCAAGATATTTGTTTTGAGGGGTGAGATACAAAAGGATTTTGTTGTTTGGGAGTTTTTTTGCAGGCTGCATACTTCCTTTCCAAACACTGCTACGTTCATTGTAGGTAACAAAATCTAGCAAAAACTAGTCAGGCTAAGAAAAAAAATTTATCGCAGTCCACCGGCTCCTACTGAAATACTTCCAACATTTCACACAATGATTTCTGTTTTAATGACAGCATCTGCTAGAACTAGGACTTTCAGAGTTAAAATTCATAACCATACTTCCTTTAGAATCACTGAAAGACAAAAAATCACCATGAAGCAAGTCCTCCTTGTGTATGTTACATTGAGCCCCACAATAAAAAACCATTTACAGGGCTTGGTGCGATAGGAATAGGGGACAGGGAAAGAGTCAATAAGACTGGTTGTCATAACCCACCTATGGCCTAATCTCAGTGCAAATCTCTGTATGACAAGTCAAATGTGAGGATATCACATTCGTTGTCTTAGAAAAACAAACAAGTCACTCTGCCCACATACCCATCTGTGGGGTGGAAACAGCTGATCTGACTGCTCTTATCTTGTGACAGATGTAAGTCAGGCTGGAGGTGCTGATCAGGGCAGATCACCCTGACCAGTTACAGCAGCCTAGAGCTGCTCACAATACAGGTAAGTGCTAGCTGCCTGGGCAGTGCTCTCTCTTTGAAACAAGTTCTGCCTCTCCCTTTGACAGAAGGGCATTGACAAGGGCACCAGTGGAATGTCAATGCTGACATCCCTTGTGGGCTACCACATTGACTGTAAATGACCTACATCTACTCTTCTCTACCATTCTTCCCTCTGGCTTTCTGCAGTATCAGTGTTATTCTGCGACTCTCCACGTGGTGCAATCAGGATGAGAGATCATCCTGCTGTATGCTAATTGTCAAACCCACTTACATTTCAGTTTTTGATTGGCAAGGGACAGAAACTTCTTTATGTACTGGATGCACAAAAACTTAGACACATAAATGCTACCATTGGAGCAAGACAACTCTGCTGACAGAATAAACTTCACGTGTTCGTATTGTTTGCTCCAGGAAGCTGCAGCAATTAGGAGTTAGCCAGAAACAGAAAAAGGCAGAAATACAGTTCTAAATTAATTCCAAATCATTTTTTTAGACTAAAATTCATATTAGAGGGATAACTTGCAATATGATGTTAAGTGCAACAAGCAAACCCTAGAGTTCTGTTCATAGTTCAGTCAAAATCAGCAAGTTCCCTAGAAAAATAACTTGCTCTCCTATCCTGCCAACTTAGTGTCTGCTCTGACATTTACAGAGGTAAAAATCTGTATTTTTGCCTTCACTATATCAATTACTGAAGTGTACTAAAGAAAAGACAACACACAACAGCATAGAATCTGTTCTTGTTCAATCTGGATCACAAGTTCTCTCAAGAGCTGATCACACCTTGCTCACTCATTGAATATTTACTAGAAAGAAGGATGATGACTCATCCCAGCGCCAGTATAAACCTGGTAAAACATAACGCATCTCCTCAAGTAGTAGTCAAAAGCAACAGTCAGAGTTGAAAATTTTGATGATAGGTTTTTGCTAAGGTTATTATCTTAAGTCACTTTGCTTTGCAACAAAGTGATGTCTTTAAAACTTAGCTAGCCAGCAGGGCAAACATTTACCTAAAAGGAGTAATTTGCCTTTTAGTATAATTTTTAAGTATATTTCATCAATTCAATAATATACTAAGAAAATATGTGGGTGCTTAATGTTAGGTGTTTCATCTACTTTCCTTCTCAAATGGAACAAGCAAGTCACCTCTAAAAACTTAAAAATTAAAAAAAACAACAAAATTCCCCCAAAAAAACCCCAAGAAACTTATGCAGAATATAGTTGTCGACTTCAACTTTTATCCTGACCCTTTCCTATATAACCCACACAGATACTATACCTTCAGTGCTAAGAATCATCCAAATATAGCCTAAATGCTACTAAACTCTTAAGAGTTTGGTGTTTGTTCATTTTTAAATAACCCATAATACTTCCTGTGGCCACTGATGAGTTTGCTACTGCAGTGAAATCATCCACTCCTCCCAGCGGGTGCCTTTTCTAAACAATTGACATTCAACAATAGACAACACTGAAGCACTGGTAGGGCAGCTCCAGAGACTGACATACAATTATGTAAAGCTTTGAACAAAGGCATTCACAGAGCTTTCAGGAAATAGGTTTTCATATGACTAGCCATCACTGTGTGTGTTACGGTAAATGCTGCAGGCACACAGTTCTCCTATGTTCCTTGCAGTAACTGTACTTTTCATCGACTCACAGATGTTCTAAAATATATTCTGAACTGAGAAAAAAGTTACCTTTGCAGTTATATTTATGCATCTCTTAACTGCACAAGGCAGGGTGACTGAAGCGGAGTTTCTGAGTGTATCATGTCAAAGAGACATCACTATTTTTTTAAGTTTCATATGCATCTTTGCAGAATAAGCACATCTCACTTAAATACTTCCTTTCGTGACTTCATTGTTCAACTGACAGACGAAAAGAAGTATGTCAATCTTTCCCCCTGCCTTGGGTAACTAAACGTGCTTCATCCTCTTACCACTGCACTGAATTAGCTTTGAAAAAACTGAAACTAGATGGAGGACCAGTAGTCACTTGCATTTGCAAACACACTGTGCTGTGGTTTTATTTTTAAAAGCTGTTTCTAATCTTCAAAAAATAGTTCCTTTTAGGCTAAGATAACATTCTTCTGGATGCTTTTGATTGAAGTTACATTATGAAGTCTTCCCAAGAACAGCTTTGGAGTACTTTCATGTTGCAAGTCCCCAGTGAGCTTAAACTAGCTCATTAGCTCCAGACAACAGGGCAGACAGGACAGCAAAGCTCTCAGCACAGGCTGCAATGGATGGCAAGACCCAGTGTGAATACCGGGGCAATCTGTTCACAGAGCTTAGCCATGCTATGTCAGTATTTCAAGCTAAACCTGAATCAGCTAGCTAGTCCAACCAACCAAATTCATACACGTCACCACAGCAGTTCAACAAAATCTATGTCTATTGAAAATGCTGCCACTGAATCATCACTGAAATATCAAGGAAATTCTGAAATTTGAATATTTTAAGTAAACTTTTTTAATCTTAGTGACTTTAGAAATAAAAGAAATACAAACCAGGATTGTGGACAATGTTGAATTAGTAATGAAAGGTCACTCTTCCCACTGAAGATTTGTGAAATACACGGGGAAACAAAAACATGACGATTTTTAAGTTTTTAAGTGTTTGCAATAATCTCCTCCATTTGGGTTCTTTAGATGACTGACTTGTTCCAAATGTTAGATTGCTATGCCTACTTATCCAGGAATTAAAATACTTTACTGAACCTTAATTCAGAACTAACAAACTGGGATTTTGTAGAAAGTGGCTGCAATCTGAACTCATTTAAGAATGGCCTTCTTTCAGGATAGTTATTGCTCCAGTTCCCATGCAAACTATCAGCATGTTTTAATGCTATAAATTTTATTTCAATTTGATTCTCAAAACATCTTAGATCTTACCTTATATAATATCAGTTCTCTGCTGGAAGAAGGAGGAAGAACCAAACAACCAGTTAATAGTACCTTCATTATAAAGTTCCTTAATTATATAAACGGTACCTTGGACGTAAGGTCTCGATGGAATATGCCTTTATAGTGAAGATAACTGATTCCCATTGCAATATCATAGGCCAGTTTCACTCTTGCTGTCCAAGGCAGATGCTGGTTACCATCTAATAGTTGTTCCAGGTTACCACAGTTGATGTACTGAAAAGACAAAGCAACATTTATAATCAGTTACTTAACTTCACATATTGTCAGGAATGTAAAATTCATCATTTAACAAGTGCCCTAAGCTCAGCTCTGCATTAAAAACTTCAGGGTTGTTTTCCTTTTCCTTAAAGGCTAAGCAGGTACAAAGTCTGCAGCTAAAGAAAGGCTGAAAACAGCTCCCTTTAGCACCTGCATCAATGTTAAAGATGCACGCAACAGCCACCACTCCAGTAACTAAATGGTATTTAAATAGACTGTTCAAAAATCTACAGTATAGTATCAACTCTGGCATTTCAGTGTGAGGAAAATAATGACAAATAGAATGAAGAGCTGGCTCTCACACAGCGTGAGTCAACAAAGAGAGAATTAAGTACCCAAGGTCACAGAGCCTGATCGAGTTCCCGGGTATCAATTCCCTAAACTGGAGCAACATCAAAGAAAAACGTTACAATGTGCTGCTGCAGCAGAGGGGTTTAGACTAGACCTCCAGAGGTTCCTTCCAACCCCCACTAGTCGGTGATTCTGTATTGCTGTAGGTTACATTTTTCCACTGCTGTATCTACAAGTCCTAATCAGTAATCTGACTGCCGCTGTGTTCAGCAGTATGCCACCCCTCATCAAACGATAGCCCTTGTGAAGAGGACCCTACATTCTACAAGAGATGGTGAAACAAAGCAGCACCCAAATGATGCAAACCAAGAGTAAGACCCGGCGGCTCCACTGCTCGAATAAGCATTGCAGGAACACTGGGCTTATGTTGGACACATAGATTCTTTCAACCACAACAGCAGCAGCACAATGTTTGTCTAGCTTGTTTCACTCGCAGCTCCAGTCCCCTCACCAACAACAAAGCAAACCAATGCAGCTCACTCCAGAAGGAAAACCTGTCAGGAATACAGTAATTTCTCTCAAGGAAACTCAAGTGAAGCAGAAAAGACAGTTTGCTCCCAAGTCTGGCCCCAGCATGCAACAGCGTGATGGGCTACACCTACTTTGACCCTCTGTGCCAGACACTTCTCAAGCTCTCTCAAGAGGCTTTGCATTTCCCTACGCCATTTACTCAAAGCAAGTGCCATTGTCATGACATTAAAATACAAATAAATCATAATTACAGTTTTTATTATTTCAGAAACTTTGAACTTGCTTCTGTTTTGTTGGGTTTCTTTGTGTCTTGGAACCTGGGGCACAAGGCAAAGCTGAACCACACATCATACATTATGGACACAGCAGATCTTCCTGGACTGTACACACATAAGCCAGACTCTACTATTAAGTCCAGGGCCCATGGTTCACCACCTCAATAGTCCACAAAAAAGCAGCTTCTTCCCT
Organism: Phoeniculus purpureus; assembly: GCA_028565055.1. Taxonomy (NCBI): domain Eukaryota; kingdom Metazoa; phylum Chordata; class Aves; order Bucerotiformes; family Phoeniculidae; genus Phoeniculus; species Phoeniculus purpureus. Next base: position 18,448,243 of record JAOXOE010000698.1, read on the forward strand.
ACAGTTAGGACTCATCTTTTTCCCAACTCACCAATTTATTTTGGAAACCTTTTTCAGCAGCTATGCAAGTTTCACAGGTTACTATTTAATGAGGCTAAACTGTTCAGGCAGATGATGCACAAACCAATTTTAAGTATTCAATAAAGCTTACCAGAAGGGAACAACATAAAGCAGTGTGCGGTTCCACTGCTTCTCTCAGCTACACTGTGCATCCCTTGAGACCAGAGTTCATAACCTGGCCGACACACTGCAGCGCATTTCATGTGACCAGTAGCTGGTGAGCCATCTTGCAGCAGCTGCAGCTCTGTCAGCTCACAAGCACAAACACACGCACATGGACAACAAAGCACCCCATCCTCACCATTTGCTTTTCTCCTTTTAAATAGGAGTCTTTGGCATCATTACAGTGTTGAGCAACAATCAAGGCAAAGGCCAAGTACAAGAGTTACTTCTTTGCCCTCAGTGTTCCTCAGAGATTGATAATTACCTCCAGATTTCAGAGCTGATATCAAGTACCTTTTGGTAACAAAGGAGATGATCCCAACAAAGGTGCCTGGGTCTGGGAAACGCTACAATGTTTAGGCATTTTCTGTTCTTATCACTACTTCAAGATACTGTTTCATATCTTTTGCATTAAACTAACAGCAGGAGAAACAAGCATAGTGACATACAGGAGTTTTCAAAAGGAGGTACAGAGAAACAGAATGCTTCCTTTTATTGACTGTTTCTAGACCAAACAGGTAAAAAACATTTCTACGTCACAATTACGCAAGGAAAGCTCCTGAATTCTAGCGACTAATCTGACAATTTTAGATGACCTGTTCTAAAGTAGTATAATTTTCTATCAAATTATTACATTTTGTAATGAGGTCAAGATGTTTTAATTACTCAGAAATCTGTGCTTAGTGCATATCACTATGCAAAATGCAATGCCTGCTGGCCTCTCTTCAAAAGCAAGACAAACGAGACTTAACATATCAACAACAAAAATCAACGTTTAGGGCTGCTATAGCCCAGGCACTGCAACTGGGGGGAAGGGAGCTGATCAGATGACTACATTTGAACTAGAAATTGCAGGCTGGAGCAAGACAGAGATCCAAAACAACCTGTCCTTACGGCAGGAGTTCATGGGTGAGGAGAGCAGAGCAGCTCTGGAACAGGTCACTCAGAGGCTATGCAGCCTCCATCCTTGGAGATTTTCAAGAGTCAACCAGACAAAGCTGCTGTCAACCTGACTCAATGTTGGAAACAATACTGCTTTGAGCTTTTCAAACTTTGATCTTTCTTTCTCACTGCTTGTATTAGAATCCCTAAGGGAGCTAGATGACCTTAAGGAGCTCTCAAGCAAAAAAATAGCTTAATTTGATTTTATTATTATTTTTTAAAATCACAAGTTGCTACAATGCATATGGAAAACATGTTGACTAGGATTTCTGCATTAACAGGTTACGTATTCACTATGGAACAGTGTATATTCAGTATATTCACTATGGAACAGTCCTTCTCATCCTGTCATGTTCAGATCACGATAGTATTGACCAGCCTGGAAGACAAGGCACTGAAGCACCTAGCTCAATAATTCAATTATAAAGTGACACTTAACGATTACCTCAAGCCATTTCTGACTGAACAATGACAGACCATCCATGCAGTGCTATCAGACTTAAATTCATCAGCAAGAGAATGCAAGGGGGAAAGGCAGTCACTAGTCTGGCTTTTTGGTTTGGTTAGGGTTAAACTGCGCCAGTAACTCCTCCAGAAACACTAATAAAATAAAATAAGCAACCCATAAGACTATTGACATACGTACTGAAAAGTGATGGCAGCCAGCTACTATTTTGAGCATACTCCTGCTTTCCTTTTCAATAAAGCAGCATGAACTGCAAGAGCAAGAATCAAAGCTGACTCTAGCACATCTATAAAACCTACCAGACCTCCCATCCAAACAGCCACTTGGCAAGTGCTCAGAACTCATTCATTAGAAATGCAAGTTCTGGTTTTTCACTTCTGTGAAGCACAGCAGGCTAATCAAGTGAACAACTGAACTACGACTTTTCTATAGAGATCTTTAAGGCTAGCTGATCTCAGATTTTAGCCGGCCAGCAGGTAATACTTGCATGCAGAGTCCCAAATTGTCCCTAAGCAAGCAGTACACAATTCAGTGCTCCCTCAGTGTCACACAAGTAATCCAATCCTTCCCGCTGATAATGCAAACAGCCAGCCTGGTGGCCTATTTTTTTCAGAGCTCTTCAACAAGGCCTTTCTAGAAGAGACACAAAATTATGTACATTTCCTAATTGCCAGTGCAAATGAAAGAAAAATACTTGTTCTCAATCTCTTTATTATCACAAGCCATTCTGTGCAGCAAGACTATCCTAGAGGATAATAGTGCACTTCTCCCAAAGAGAGTACTGGATTTGCTTTTGTCCCAAAGCATTTCAGCGCTGGTACAGTAAGGTTACAGTGCATACAGCATCTCAAAGCATTATTCTGCAACAACAACAGGCATTGCGTAAGGGTACAAGCAATTGGAAGAGATTGGATCAGGCTATGACAATGAGAGCAAAGGGCCCTACATTTCATACAGAGACCTCACAGCTAAATGGAGCAGTGTTCAGACCTTTTCAAGTACCGTATCATCAGGTTGCAGTGGAACAGCAACCCATTATTCCCACTGCTAGCTTTTTGTCACGGACACCAACAGTCTGTTTACCTGGTTGCCAGAGTCTGAAAGTGACTGCTTTAGCTTATTTGGTTTTGTATCTACTACATCTAAACAGAGCAACCTGAACACTGGTTTAAAAGACCCTGGCATTTTGGCCTGCAAGAATATTCCCTTAAAAAAAAAAAAATATCTGTGGCAAGAGCTCATGGTTTTGTTGCAAAAATGTATTTATTGCATATATCCTAAACCCTATGAGAAAAAAGGGCAGTAGCTTCTTTGAAGGATAAATTATCCAGAAGCTCAGCCAAGCATAGGTGCTTTGTGGATCAAAGAGTCTCGAAGAGGCTTCTGATGTTACAGCTTAATGCTAAGACATGCAAAAGCAGCAGTATATAACCCTTTGCCACAAAACAGTCAGGGCATAGGGAAACAGGCTCTTTTAACCTAAGAACAGCATAATAGGACTGCTTCCTTGTATGACACTTGCAGTCGTATTATCAGACTCAAGCATATAAAAGGAGAAATTAAATTAAATACAGTGTATAAAGAAATTCAGCTTAATTTCAAGAGGCTAATACTGAACTTCAGCTCTCAGATTTTAGCCTTCAAAACTCAAAACAAAGGCTTAAATGCACTAATATGAGAACTAGAAGCTTTTAAAGAAAAGACACACTGGATTCACAAGATTCCAGCAATTACTGCTCAAAAAACTCTCAAAACATTGCCAGGTCTGAGGGGGAAGATTGAAGGGAATCACAAAGCATTTTCAATATGTATGCCTAATAAATAAGCCACCAGATATTGCACAGGAAAGGCAGAGTATGTTGGCCCAGTACTTACTCAGCTTTAAATGTCACTCTTTGCCAACCAAAAAGCAACAAGAAACCAGAAGACATTCCTAAGCATTTGCCCAAACACTGCAAAAAGCAATGCATTAAGTGGTTAAGAAAAGTAGGTGTGGAGTGTCACTTAACATGACAAACTAAATGAGGGGTGTAAAGAGATCCAGGGATCCAGAACACTAATATTGAGATAGTAATGAATTAATAGAATGGAGAAATCCTATGTAAAAAACAGGCAGAGGAGTAGGAGGAAAGAGAAATTAGAATAATGGCTAATGTGGTCAAGTAAGAGACGTCAGAGCAAAAGCCAAACTACTGTAAAGGCAAAGCAAGTAACAGGCAGTGTCAGAAGAGACAGAGCTGCGTATTTGTACAATTTCTAATGCTGGAAGCAAGAAGGTAACTCTCATGCCCAATAAAAAAGTTGAGGTTTTTCACTTAGCTTTCTGCAGAAGTTTAAAAAAGTTCAAACCCACCCATTTTGAGGAAGACACAATCCAGTATTCAGTGCTCAAATATTTAACAGTCATTCATCACACTCAGCACTCTTTTAAGTTACTACTTTGTAGGCTTCTAGCTGCAAGACAACAAGCCAATATACCCTTCTGCCACAATTAGCATCATTAGCTGCAGGGGGAAGACCTGAAGTGTCCTCATTTCCTGAAACTGTTTTCACTAGCTTCAACTGTACAGGACTGGAAAGGGTAGACACTATGTTCAAAATTACGATATGAGATACTACAAGTTGATACAACAAGTCTAGTTACCAGATTAATTATTTAAATTTCATTGTTTTTTTTTTTAGTTAGTTCAGAACTAAAAAAAATATCTACACAACCACCACAGCCAAGAGCCGAGCAGGAAACTTCCGTTTCTATTAAATATCTAAACACAGTCACTGCACCAAACAAACTAAATTAGATACAAAAAGAGAACAAACTGAATGTTTAATTTGGGCTGTACAAGTATATTTTCAGACAGTGAGTGAACTAATGTTGCCAGAGACAAAACCACAAGCACTGAGAGTCACAACACGCAGGTGAAGCAAGTACAGTTCAGAGTAAAGCTCCAACATTTTCATGAGAGCTCAACTGACTAGGAAAAATAGCCTGATTGAAAGGACAGAAGCCAAAAGTCTTCCTCTACAGGCCACTTTCCCATCCTGCTCCTGAGTTGCTGAAAACCAGAGGTAAATAAGACTGTAACCTATTTCTTTCTGCTATTCAAATAATTTTTTAAAAAGCATTTCCTTTAAAAGCGTTAACCATTACAGGATTAAAATAATCTTGCTTTAAAAAGCCTCAGCTATTCATAAAGGAGAAGACAAGCTTCCTCAGGCAATTGCCATGGCATGGCTACTCATGAGAACCCGGAATCAAAAGTCAAGACACACAAGCAATCTACCTCTGTTTCTTCTTCCGTGTCAGCTGTGGCATTCATTGTTTCGCTGGCTCCTTTTTCTCAAAAGTCATGTACTGGCATGGCTTACTTTATACGTGCAAACAAGAAATAACATGTGCTAGCTCAGGAAGGAGCTGTAATGAAAACCATTTGTTGCATTCCGAACACTTGAGCACTGGCATAGCTTAAATTAGGCAAATATGGCATGATTTGTCTTCCTTGAATTCTCGGCATCCAACAGCTCCTATGGGCAGCATGCTGAATTTACCCCTTTCCTCTCATTCCATTCAATCAAAATTTAATGTTCACCTGCTTGCCTGCTGCTACAAACAGATTATTGTGAGTAAGGCTTCAACTGCAGGCACACAGCAACAATGACCTGCTGCAACCCATATGTACGAAGGGTTTGAAATGCCTCAGGAAATAAGCTTATTTTGTTGGAACCGGAAAACACTCCCAGTATATCTATATAAACTGACCTTGATAACCATTTTTCCTGCAATTATATTGGTATAAAAAACAGAAAGCAAAGAAAGTCTAACAGAAATACTACAATTTTAATCTGCAGTCACAATTATTTGGATTCTGAGTAAAGCCTAGTTTCAGTGCAGATAAGAATCTAGGGTATGGCAAGCTAGCAATGGCATAAATTAGCACAACGCACAGAAAAGAAAAGTACCTTGTTGCTAACATGAGCAAGAGAAACAGCATCTCTACAGTAACACTTCTGTTAAGAGCAGAAGGCTCTAACCATAACGACAGCATTCTGAACACACTATAGGCTCAGTTCTGCCTGGAAACAAGCTGTAGCCCCTGACAAAGAGCCTCTTAGTTAAATAAGGTCTTTCTCACCTTCCCAACAAAGACACCAACAGCCCACAGATTATATGCCTGCAAGATCCCAGATAAATAACCCATTTGCTTCATTTTTTGATGTCTGTAAAACAGCTACAAAGATCTAGTGAGCACAAAAGTTACAGCACATGACCACCTGTCACAGTATAAACTCCGTTTAAGTTCTGCACGAGGAATATTGGTTTTGAGCTGCTTCAGAGTGCTTTTTCAAGCTTTCACAGTTGAGCTGTGCTGCAACGTCCATTTACATTTGAGCATGCTCAAACACTTCATTGGCAATTATGGAATGCACCAAGATCTGTTAACAGTGATGTGCCAAAGCAAACATTAAACAAGTTTTCTTGTACAATTCAGTTTCTGAAGGGTTTGGATGGCTGATAAGTAAAGTGAAAGGGAAGAGAAAATGATACAAACAAATGGAATTTCCTCAAAAATATTTAAGAAATAAATAAGAACAAAATCCCAGACAAAAAGCTAAAGGGCTAGCATCACAGTATCTATTTGGACTGCATCTCTTCATACACACAAGTAACAGGAACACCTAGTCCTCAAGGCAGTACTAGTTCTCCACCCCTCTCTCCCCCTCACACCATAGCATTTGAGAAGCCTCTATCTTCCCACTCTTTATTAACCTATACATATTTCTAGGATACCAGAAAACAACAACAAAAGAATTGCAGGGATTGCATTCGATGTTTTCCTTTTTTGCTGGAGACAATGGCAGATGGTCCAGTACACTTACCATGAGTGTCAAAACACTGACACTAAAAACCCTTCTCCAAAAACCCTCTACACAACACAAGCCCCACTCCCAAGCGGGTGTTACACACATGCAGGGAAGAGAAAGAAAGGAGGAGACAATGGAGCTTGCTGTTTGCAGTTCAACATTTATCTGCTTCTTATCTTTCTTCTGTCTTTGACTCATTCTAAGAAGAGGAAGAGGCTACCACCAGCAACACACTTACTAAGTCTTCATCAGAACACAACATATTTAGATGCATCTATCTCAATTAAAATAATACATTAAAAAGGTTCCTGGTGTGGTATTACAGGCTCTGAAGTGATGAAACAAGTCAACCATCCTAAAGGAGGGAAAAGGAAAACACAAAGAATGAATGGGGCAGGGGGGTGGAGGTGAGATGTTTAACCATGAGCTCTTAAGCTTGTGCACAAGCTTCTAAGACAGACTAGCATTCAAAAGCTTGCACGTCCTGAAGTTCTCACCAAAATAACAGGTTGCTCATCACTTCTGATCTAGCACCTGCATGCATAAATATAGACTGCATGTCTGAAGTTCGACTAATCTTTTCAAAGTTTTGGCTTCTGTCTTTACATAAGGATTTCTTTAGCGTCTCTGATTATAGTACATTTATGTCTGAACTTTCTTCCCTGTGAGAACCCCACCCTTCTCTCTCACCTAACCACATAATGGAAATGTATCTAGCAGTTTCCCTGTGCGTTCTGCACAATGCAGTCCTTACGCAACTTTCAATGCTTGTTTGCTTGCGGTAAAAGGAGATGCTTTGTAGAGCTATTCCCTATGTGCCTAACGCTTACCTGGTTGCCACCAAGCCACAACAGGTTTTTCCTTAAACTGATGTGCCAGCACGTCCCTCCCAAGAGACAGCCTATAAGGCCAGCTAGTATCCTCCATAAGCCAACATTTTGTCAGCTTTTATGTTTCCGCACAACTGAGTCTTTTACTGAAGCTTTTTGAAAACCATTTCCACCTTTCTGTAAAGCAAGGACCCACTGAACGTCTCTTACCTACTGCTCTAATTCTACACATGCACATGACAGGAAATCACTCTTTTTAAAGAGAGGCATTTGGGGGGAATTGGTGGATCGTATTAGGCACACAGCCATAAGAAAACACCCAAAAATTCAGTAATTAAAGCTTGTGTTCTCAGAACAAGTGTTGTGACCAGGCAGAGGAGCATGTACCTTCCTATCAAACTGAAGCTCTGCTGGAGGCCCCCACATTCTGTGGGTATAACATGGTAATAAGCAACCCAAAAACTAAGTTAAAGAAAAAAATCCTCAATCGCGTAATGCTTTTCTGGAGACCTTAGGGCTTCGATTGCTGCCATCAAACAAAACAGCTTTTGTTCATGAAAAAAATAACTTTTTCTCTACTGATGTCTATTTAAGAGAATACCTAACCTAAATAAGGTCCTTTATGTGCTTTCCAAGATTCCAAGAACCTGAGTTCTGATACTTAAGCACTCCAAACTGCATACCCACAAATCAGACTGACTTAGCTTGAAACTCCTGTGGAGACCTGGATCATTTCTGCTGGACAAAGAACTAGAGGGCCAAGCACACTACAAATGCCACAACATCAGGGTGCAAGAATATCAACTGGAGGTGGAATTTCAGCCACAACACTAAATTTCCTGCTGCCTGTCATTGAAGGCCAGGCCCCCTTGTGTGATTTTAAATGGACTTTTTTTGTATGTGCAGCACATCAAGCTGTGTTTGAGGACTGAAGTCCCAAAAATCCTTTCAACTAATTCACAGAAATATTTGGTTCCCAAGGAAAATAACATAAACACAGTAAAGAATATGTACTTTGTCATAACTTCTGTGAAATAACTTCCCCCCTTCGACACCCTACTTTTTTGCTACAAAGTAATTCATGAAGCCTTTAAGTTGTAGCATAAGGTTTAATTGGTATGACATTTTCCAAATACCAACACTACCCTCTCTCTTCTACAAGCTTTTAAAACTCTGTTTGCTTTGAACAGTCTAATTTACTTATTACACGTACCATGTTTAGAATTAATTTTGCATCCACTAGTGCATACAGATGAGTCAGGTTTACATCTACCTTTAATCAGCCCAACTCAGATCTCATGTACAGTGATGAGTCCCAGAGTGTGCAACTCCTCAGCTGTTGAATAATCAATCATGCAGGCTCAGCGTAAGTGCCTACAGCATTATATCAACTGAGATGTCTTTAGCTGATTAAACAGCATGATGACCCTCACATCCTTCTAACACTCTCTCAGTCTTTCTGAAGTTGCTATCTACACTGAATCATTACTGGAAGTTGGATTTTTAAAATTTTATTCCTTCTTCATGCACTCTTTCAAAAAAATATAGTTAGGACAGACACCCCTTTTCCCCAAACAATACCGTTGGTTAGTTTAGCACTCTCCAGTTAATACTGCATCAGGTTTGCATCTAGAGCCACTCATGCTGCTTGACAAATCCCAGTGGTGCAATTGTGGGTCTCTTCAATTCTGCATACTGGGAAGTGTCTGATGGGGAAACATGACACTGCTTCAAAGCTAAAACAATATAATGCCTTGTATAGCACAGGAAACAGGTGAGGTAGAGCTTATAGCCAAGCATCAATGTACATTTGCTGAGAGTGCATTCAGTCACTTTTTATAAATTACACTGAGAATCTAAGTGAACTGTTACAGCGAATCTGAAGATGACAGTCCATATGCTGTGAAAAGTGCAAAACTAAGACCAAATCTGGCTCAAGTGTTGACAAGTAGTTTTAAAATTCTACTATGAACACTTGTGATAAAGGGAAGTGTCTGCACTGAAATAAATTTATTAAAAACTTGTAACTGCATTTCAAAATTATCAAAGATGTACTAGAAATTGTTTTGCAAGCTGCACAGGAGCAAGAAAAAGCATAAGGTCTACACATACTCCTGGACAAAGCTGTTTTAATAGCCAAAGATACATACACACATACATGAACCCAATATTCAAATTTATAGATTTTTTTTTAAGCAAAGACTAAAAATAATACTTTGATATAAGAAATCCGAAGCACATCCCAAGGTTTACGACTTCAAAGATTAGAGATCTTTAAAATGTCAAAAAGATACTGCTAGAGACTTGCTTTGTTATGTTATAAACACATTCACCTTGGAATATAAATAGAAGCTTCCTAACTTTTTGGTTCTCCAGAAGCTATTACCTGTATGCTTGCTTTCAGCAAGGTAGCTGCTGTTTGCAATAGTGAAGGTGACACTTCCACTTCTTCCTAACTTAGCCCTGCTGCTCATGTGCAATGAAATACAAAGCACAGGCAACAGACTTGTTTTTCTGTACATGCTCCATTGGTCGGCTTTTTTCTACCCCAAGAAAATTAAGCTAATAGTCACATGTGCCAGTAAGCAGGCACACACCAAGAGATTTTGCTGTCTTGCAGGTTCACCTTTACTCTATTTCCCAAAGCAAATGTTTGGCTCCAAACATTTACTCCACAGTTCTACGCATTTTAAAAAGAGATGGAAAAATTAACTAGGTATTTCAAAGCATCTAGTAGCTTGCCATACCTTTTTTGCGGTGAGATAAGTGCCTTTTCTGAAGAACAGAAACATAAAGCATTATACAGAAGTGAACAGTCCTAACAGAAATCTTGTGTGATGCATCCACTTTATTTTCATGCTGGAAAACACAGTGGCAATGAAACGCAACTATTTCTCACCTTTTGCACTACAGACTAGACTAGTTCTCCTAACACCCAGTTTGTTTCCCACTGTTTTAAACCCTGCTTCTGCTACTGTGTCCCTCACTCTTCTCAGGTCCTACAGCGAACCTCTCACAGAGCCATCAGTCATTAAGGGGGAGTGCAACTACTGCTGCATCAGACAAGGTTACCATTACTCTTCTCTAAAGGTCGAATCCCTGGGGTCCAGATGAATGGTGTTCTTTTGACCCCAACACAAGTACATGCAAGACTTGACTCTTAATGACTCCTGTACAGGAAAAGCTAATGAACCCAAACAACCAAATTAACAGAGGAAGTAACACAGATGTGTGCTGGCTAGACATTCAATCCTACAATAAAAGCAACAAAAGGGAGAAGTAAATAATACTACTAGATACTCTAGTTTTATATCACATAACTATTCTTGTCACCAAAGCATACCTTCCTGAATTAAATATACTCAGTTCTAACACACAAGTCCATACCAGGAGGGGTACAAAGTAAACAGAGTTTAACAGACAACCCAGTACCTTTGATACACTTTCAGTAAAGCTAAACTTACGCTTCAGATACTTGGCTTTATTACCTGCTGAGGGCCAGATTGCCTAAACACATTACACTTTCCAGTACTGGCACCAGTAACAGCACCACTGGAAGAACTCCTCTTCCTATTTCCAGGGAAGTACATAAAATGAAAGCTACCAAAAAATATCCCAACTAAGGACAAAAAGAATAAAGCATGTAAATCAAGATTTATTGCAGTATTAATCTGCAGGTCATGCTATTCATTGGCTGAGAGATCATAAGGATCAATTTGATCTGCAGAATTTTACACATACTTAGAGTTCTCACAAAGTTTAAACAGCAGTCTCTTGCAGCACCCTATAGCCAGGAGGCATTTAAAAATGCCAGCTGTTGGCTGCTGAAAGTAATCTGAAAGATATCTTTTGTCACCATAGCATGCTGAGTTTTTTTAAAGTTTCTTCAAAGCAAATTCCCATAAAACAAAGGCATTTAGAATTAACAGGTATATTCTCAGAGCTGTGAACAAAAACATCCAGGAGAAACTCTGCACAGTTGCTCACCTCATTCCTCCAAAAAAATCACAGCAGTTGCCAGTTCTGCAAGACCATAAAGTAAATAACTTGACGTACTGTCTGAGACTCAAGTGAGATGTTTTATGTATGCAAATGAGACCAAGTTGGATCAGAATTAGGAACCAAATTTCAATAGAGACAAAAGACAAACTTCTCTAGTTTCCTCATGCCTCTGGTTTTTTGCTCCTCCTCTGGGGTTTTCACTATTCAATACTACAGTCAGAAAGACTACGTAAAGTGCTTAAGGAAGACTTCAGTAAGCAAGGGTAGTTAATGAAAAGCATTAGATACTAAGGAATACAAGCAGATTTGAAAGCCAGTCTCGCCAGAACCATCTTATCCAGGAACGAAACCTGAGCTGGTGAACAGGTAATACTTAAACTGGGAAGAATTCCTTTGCCATATGGAATATTTGCAGAATGACTGATAGTAGGAACTACAGCTCTAAAGACACTAAGTTCTCTACACTGACACGTTAACCTACTGTCACCACCAAAGGAGAGTTAAATATTTGCAGTATTACATGAGTAAAATAAAGTTATTCAGTATGAACCATGCTGGTGGAATAACAGTAGGGAGTGCTACAGGAGATGAGGGGGAGGAGGGAGTAGAGAAGCAGGGCTTTTTTAAAACTCTCAGAAGTGTGCAATTGCCATTTGGAAGGCCTACAATTTCTGCTGTATCACAAAGGTTTAGAAGATAAGACCGAAGTGATATCTGCCTGTTTTTCTCCATTCCATTTCTCTGCAGAAAGGTATCTAAGAACTGAGGGGAGGCAGTAATTTTTACTATACATTTTGCTTGTGAATGCTGACACCAGAAGGATCTTCTTGATGAAGACTTACTTTCTGCTCCTTGTAACAGGATAATTCAGCACAATTGAAACAATTCTAAGATTTTTAGTCTTTTAATGTTTTTTCTTCCCAATCAGTGTTATCCCCAAAACTAAAAAAATTTTAAAAAAAAAGAGGAAAGTCTCTGAAGGCCTGAAACTCCACTAACTACATTTATGGTTTAGATTATTACTGTTGGGAGGAAAAGCAGAGAAGGAAAGTTTTTCAAGAGGAATTTATTGGGAAAAAACAAAAACACAAAAACAACCCCTCTTTCTTCAAAAGCCACAGACTTGTTCCTTAAGATGAGCTTTAGAAGTACTAAAAGGAAACACTATGCAAGGAATGAAAAAGTCGTCGTCAAACTACTAACAGCATTCTTGTCTCAAAACAATGAGCTGCGGTTGATGGAAAAACCAGCAGTGTCAAGTTCCATAAGCTGTTACAGTGCAGCATGTCAGAGCTGTCCAAGAGCAGTTATCTTGCCCAAGATAAAAATTAACATGTCTGGAAGGACGTCCGTAGTCATTTTCCTTGGGTTTATGGCAGCTATAAAAAAAAAAATGGAACCAAAAACGTGCATGAATTCAAAGCAGCCTCTTAAAAAAATTAAAGCAGTGATTTTCATTTTTTACAGTACTTTTGGTCATAGGTATCTCCATTAAACTCTGTTGTCCATACTCCCCATTGGCAGCAAACATCACTGCAGACAACACCGCCCTGAGCACCCTGGAAACATTTCAGAGTTCAAAGCACTTTCACGCAGCCCTGCACACAGTACCTGTAAGGTGCAGTACATCAGGCAGCTGATAAGGAGAGCTCACTGAATGGGATGCACGGTAGGAATCAGTTGTGCAGAAAGGCTGGCTCAGTAACATCTAGCAGCACACCAGACAACTTAGGGTGGAATTAGAAGGGCTAAGTAGCACACCAGCAAGAATGACTCAAAGACAGCAGAAGAGCTATGTCAGCTGCTGGCTGAAACAATACTGTCCACCTCTCCATCACAGAGGCGTTCCTATCACACTGTCACAGTACTGCTCCCTGCCCAAGAAGGCTCCAGTACATGTCTGACCCTGTGCTGAGTAGAACTACAGCTTCAGACTGTGGCAGCAGAGCACTTGTACACTTTCCTACTATCATCCAGTATTAACTAATAACCATAAAACTTCCATTATAAAATCAGTTATTGTCTGTGAAGCACTGCATTTCAAGATACCCCAATCAACATACAACTTTCCCTTCCTCGTCTTCTGTACACATAGCCGTCAGGGTTTTAATATCCTTCAAGAAGGAATTAGAAAGCTGTGTGACTCATTCTGTGCATATATATGCATATATATCTCCCCTAGTTATAACAACATTTTAGCCTGACCTCCCTCTCAGAAATTCAGATAAACCTGCTCAGCAGAGCTCAACAAATAATTTAAGACAGGGTGCAAGACTGTGCTACATTACCTACTCCAATGTCACAGCATAGGCCTAGAGAGGCTGCAATGCACAAATATATTTGCTTGCCTCACATCTAAAATGGGAACTTGCTCCTGCATCCATTACATGGGAAATGTAAGGTGGGTAGGATCATATGCTATTGCTATTAAGCCATGGCTGCTCCACACTAACTGGCTCACAGGTTCATGTCCCCTGGAGTGCATGCTGTCTGTGAGCCTCCTGGCTGTGGATCAGATCTGGTTCCTGAAAGCTCTGCAGCATCTCATACTGACACCAGAGCCCGTATTGCTGTGTAAGTTTGTCCAAGTCTGAGGGTGCTGCTGCATGCCAAGAAATTAAGAAGAGGAAGCGAATAGAGTTGTCAGATTAGGAAAGTGTCCAGAAAACAGAGAGGCTTGAAAGAGATGCTGAAATTAAGTTGGAGAAGCACACAATTTCAGCAGGAAGCCCTGCAGAGTCTTGTAGCTATAGAAACAATCCACATGCTACAGATAAGAGCTGACTACTGAGTAAGAAATATGTAGTTCCTGCTTTTACAAGAAAATAAGCATGGCAAATCTGTGCCCATAAGCTCAAGAGTTAGTGAGGCAGTCTAATGCTGCCAATCCACCTAAGCAATACATCTATTACTGAGCAGTACCATCTATTAAAGCGTCTACAACACTTTCCCTAGATGTTTAACTACATGCTTGCAAAGACAAAGGGATAGCTGCCAGCCTGAACCACTCTGTGACACTAAGGACACATACTCAACTGCCTCAGAGGGGGAATACAGCATAGCGTTGGGCTTGAGTAGATCAAAACAAGTGGCACTGCCAGGTAAAGAGAGATGAGTCGAGTCTTCTGCTCTTGTGAAACTTCACCTGGAGTACTGCATCCGGTTCTGGAGTCTCAAATACAAGAAGGACACAGAACTGCTGGAACAGGTCCAGAAGAGGGCTACAAGGATCATCAGAAGGTTGGAGCACCACTCGTATGAAGACAGGTTGAGGGACTTACGGTTGTTCAGCCTGGAGAAGAGAAGGCTCTGAAGAGACCTTAAAATTGCCTTCCATAACCTGAAGGCAGCCTATAACAAAGCTGAAGAAGAACTTTTGATGAGGGCATCTAGTGATAGGAGGACGAAGGGGAATTATTTCAAATGAAAAGATACTTAAGATTCAGATTGGATCTTAGGAAGAAATTCCTTACTATGAGGGTAGAGAGGCACTGGAACAGGTTGCCCAGGGAATCCCGTGGCTGCTCCATCCCTGGAAGTATTCAAAGCCAAGTTGGATAGGGTTCTGGGCACCCTGGTCTAGTGAGAGGTATCCCTGCCCAGGACAGGGGAGTTGGACCTAGATGGCCTCTGAGGTCCCTTCCCACCTCAACCATCCTATGAATCTCTGATTTTCAAAACTGATAAGACTGTGGAGTCAGAACAAGGCCAAAGTCCTAGAGCAGTCTATAATTAAGCAATTCTATTCTTATTTTGAAGAAAACAAAAACAAGCAGAAACTATTTCTTGTCCAACAGTTTTAAAAACAAAAGCCACTTAAGAGAGGACAATTAAAACAATGTAAAACGCTGCCAAAAGGGAAAAACCCAAGGCCTACATATGATCAACACCTTCCTCAAGCAAAATGTCTGTTCTGCACGATCCACTGTGTTTAACACATTCAAGAAAAGAAATCTGCAACACTTCAGACTCTGCCTTCCACTAACAAAGAGCTGCACATTACTCACGTAGCCCTTTGAGAGGCTTATAAAACCTTTAAGGCTCCTCTAACACAATTTGTGGTTGTTGACCTGCCTGTTAATAGCACAGGAGGCTTTCACCCACAAGTTATCTAAATCTATCCAACAAACATCTCCCACAAGTTTTCATCCTCTTTTGACATCAAAACATACATGTACAGGCAAACTTGATTTCCCATCGCAGCTCCACCTTTCAACATAAGCTCTAAGTGATGCTGTTTCCCTTTTACTTAGGCGTATCATCAACTGTACTCTCAAAACACAAGAAGAGATAATTAAGGTCATTACCGAACAGGTCCAACATAGACTAGTGTGAGAGGATTCTCCTTACAGTGACACAGAGACCTATTGAGTAATGGGCCTCTGAATCAAGTTTCATCTCTAAAGAAGTGAAACCATGGCAGAAGTTCTGAGTGCTGGTAGCATCAGGTTGGTATCAATTATGTAGAGCACTGGAAGCTAGAAGACTACTTTTTTGGACCACAAGCTGAAAAAAGCCACGAGACAGCAGCTGATTTGTTTATCCTCCTGGGCTACATTTGAACTGATGATTCACTGTGTCCATCTTACTAATAATTCCTCCAGCTAGGCATTTCAGCCCCCTTCTCCAACCTCCACAAGTCCTCAGAATTCAACTATTACCCTATACACACTTCAAGATAAGAAATACCTCTACTGTTGCCAGAAAACACAGCTAATTCAACCACTTGGAAGATACACACAGCTCTTAACTTTTTATAGAACTACTACTGTATTGGACAAAACTGTGTGTGGATTCTCTACACTACGGTCTTCTGTTGTGCTTTTTCCTGTCTAAGACATTAAATGTCCACCTTGGTCCACAGAAGAAAAGCAGCAATAACGTTTATTTTAAAATATATCACTAAAGCTCTTATTTTTTACCATTTTGAAGCAAACTTCAATCTAAAACTCTCCCTCTTTGGTCTCAAGATGTTGCAGGAATCTCTTCTGTTATTCTGAACTATAACTATTAAAAGTTACTCTTTTAAAACTTTCTTAGATTTATTTGCTGGCTAATAAATCAAAAATAGCTGAACAAAGCAAGCAGCTACAAAGTTAGCTTTCCATGAGGAAGCATATGTGCTGGTTTCATTTCCTTGGCTTTCTGGCTGGGGACGGACATTTAAATAACAAGCAACTGGAGTGAACAGGAGGAACACAAACAAACAAAAAACCCAAAAAAAAAACCACCACCACACTGAGGAAGATCTGCCAAGATTCAGTACAACAAAGCACTACAACTCTCCAGCTCTTCTAAGGCATGTTTAATGAGTGGAAGGGCCTGAAACCTCCTGTTTTAAGTGATCAGAGGTCTTCTGGTGTTAGTAAAGCCTAGCTGAAGAGCTTGATCAACCATCTAATGCCAAATACTAGAAACATTTCCTTTACTGAGCAACAGGGAAAAAAGAAAAAGTAAAACATCAAATAAAGCTCCCCTCTCATATTGAAGGAACCTGCACATACGCTGTATCTTGACATTGCTTAAAGTATCTTGGCTTTAACATTAGGAATACAACCACTGAACTAGTGTGCATCACTAACATAGCCAGAACTACAGAGCTCCCAACAGAGAAAGTACAGAATGTTCATCTCTGCCTCAGTGTTGAGTATGAAAGGTAATGTTTCAATTGAGCTGTACCTACGAAATAGAAATAAATAAAGAAGAAATATAAATTTCATAAAACATGAGTCTTCCCTCAATCTGTACTCAAACAGCAGGGAAAACATTTAATTTATTGTGTTTGACTCAAAATAGGCCAAACTACAAGAGTATACTCTCTTCTTGTTCTTTTCTGAGCAATTTACACAGGATTTAAAAATACAGCCTGAAAAACTTGTCAAGGAGACTCACATGAACTGAAACATCTATTTCTCATTTGATAACCAGGTCTTGGTGAGGGCATATGGGCAATGGAATAACTCCCTCTTATGGGACCTGGATCAAAATATAAACTAGACGTTATTCCAAACAAAGTATTAGGGACTGATTATATCAGTGTCATCCAGCTGAAACATCCCTGATTCACCTGTGAAATGCACATCCAACTAGTGTATAAATAAGGTTTAAATACAACACAATGTCACTGCAATAATGTTTAGAGCAGCTCCATGGTGATCCACATATCTCATTCAGAATATTATGAAGTACATTGTGTTCCTTCTGAGATTTGTTTTTTCATCCTAACAAGCACTTCTGATGAGTAAACACATGTAAGGACTACAAGTGAAGTATAGTTTTGAAGCCTGATTCTGCAGTCTTCCTACTGCAGACCAAGTAGGATGTGACTAATTAACGACTACATAAAAGAAACTATCACTCAAGTTGAACTATGGTTGCAGAATGCGGCCTGAGAACTGTTTCATATTGAGTATGTATATAGTATGAAATAGTCTTACCTCAGTAAGTGCATGCAGCTGTCCTTGATGCACACAGACACCCATAAACCTACAAGAAACAAGAAAAGAAAAGTGGTTTGGGCTTTTTTTACCTTGCCCTCTTTTTTTTCTTTAAGGAAATTAAGATAATAAGAAGTAAAGGCTACACCAATAAAGAAGGAAAAAGAAATAAAGAAAAGGTTGAGCCTCATAGATACTGCATACCTCAAGGTTAATTTAGAAGTCTCTGCACAAACGAAAACCATATGTCTACACTACAGGACAATTTGAATTAGCAGTTCCCAGAGAGGACAAGAGACTGTTCAAACTCAAGATGGAAAGTTACTAATTTGACTAAAAGCAAATGCCAGCATATAATGATTTACACAGCAAG
This sequence comes from Phoeniculus purpureus, assembly GCA_028565055.1. NCBI lineage: Eukaryota > Metazoa > Chordata > Aves > Bucerotiformes > Phoeniculidae > Phoeniculus > Phoeniculus purpureus. The sequence goes on from JAOXOE010000698.1 coordinate 18,466,375, forward strand.
GAACAACAGTCTCGCAGCTCTGTTTTAAGGAAGTTGAAGCCAAGTAATCCACTGTTGGTAGGCATAAATAGAAAATTACTTCCCTTTGTATTTTGCTTCTTAAGCATAGACATGTTTCTTCCTATCCCATTCCTAACCGCTTAGGAACACGAGTGTACGTATTCACACCGTACCCAGCCCCCTATTCCTCACACTTGAATTGAAGCAAGTTTCAATAGCATCGAGTATACAGACACTCTAGAGAAGTTATCTACACTGCGCAGGGGTCAGGCTCCTACTGTTAATAGCAATGACTGTCACACTTGTTTTCTATGTTTTCCAGAAAAAACATGCCTACGTTTAACTTATGAGGAACAACTGAAAGATCATTTTTACTACCATACAAGTGGAACTTAAAAGTGACAAAACACAAATTAATATTTAATGCAAACATCTTCCACGCGAAGGTGTGGTAAAACCTAAACTGTATGCATGTTAGAGCCTTCCCAGCACAATTGAAGCATTTGTTGTCATTAGATTAACTTATTTTCAATTTTATCATTTAGATTTTGGTATCAATAAGCATAAACACATTGTCATTTCCACACTGTTCAGAGATTTCCACACAGCAAGCAAGGGATAAAAATGCATTACTTCATTAAATGTGACAGGAGAATCCTGTGGAGAAGGAAAAGGATCTTTTATATCATCAAATACTTCCGAATTTAAAAACAAAATTATGCAAGACACATGTAGGACTGGTTCAGCTAAGCTGCTTTTGAAGAAATGAATGATCCTCACTGTTCTCTGACTGGTGAATTACAAGCAGCCGAAGAAAAGTAATATAGGTAAGGTCTTTTGCATAAGCCGAGCTGTGAAAATCTGTTTTTATAACCAAAGGAGCAGGATTTGTACTTGACTTGAACGTCTGTTGCCTGTTCGCACCTCAAACAATATTCCCTGAATTAAATACAGAAATTTCAGCTAAGAGACAGTGAAAATCCAATTCCTCTTGTTTAACAAAGAACAGCTACGTATTTAGGCGAGAGGGAAAAGGGATTCTCTTAGCTATATCGTGTACTCAAACCATTGCTGTTTCTGAGTTTTACTTCATACAGCAATTACATATAAACAGTCTTGTAAGCAAGTTGACAAAATAAGCTGACACTAAATAACCAAATCTTTTCCTAAGCAGAAATGTGTTTCTTCCTTAAAGCATTCTGAAATGCAAATGATGGCCTCCAGAGCCATCAGGCACCGTGTTAACAGCTTTATTCATGCAAAAATGGAGGAAAAATCCAAGAAATGAGTCCCACTGTTAGACAACTTTTGAAAGTATATTCTTTCATATGAAACACGATAATGACACTATTTTAACCCAGCACTGCAGTATTTTCATTCAACAAAGACTGATCCATAGATCAACTTTTCCTCTGAAAAAGTGTATTACACTACTCACAAATTAGGGATTCATTGTATTTGATTTAATACTAACACAACTACGAATTTGCCAACATTTTGGCAAATTACACTTAGTGTCTCATCTTTACCAAATCAGAAAACATCACTGTCATCCAAAGACTGTTAGACTTAACTTATTCTGCCAACCTGTTTTAGTGAAGTCTCAATAAAAACACGGTCATTACCTTTGTGAACTCCAATGCTTAAGGCAGAAAAGACACACCAGCTCAAGTTACCAAGAGTTTAAACGTTCTTAAACATTTAGGGTTTCTACTGGGAAAAAAGACATTTCTAACTTTAAATCAGAAATGCAAAACAAAGCTCAATATCATGATCTCATGGAAAAAAGCTGGATATAAAGATTCATTTATAAACTCCACATATTTAGAAGTTATTACCAAGGAAAACAGAAACCAGATACACTGATAAAGACAGAATTAATGCAACATACTGAAACCATTTAAACCTTGTGTCAAGAATCTCAGTTTTCAGAGTCTGGAAAATACATTGATCGGATAAACCTCTAGTGATGCAAATTCCTGGAAAAGTTCTTAGCTGCTGTATTGAGCATTAATAAGACTCTCGCTTAAGTCAAGTACCGCTACAAAATGCTGTTGGAAAACGTTTTCACTAAAAGATAAGACATGTAGCTGCTATCAGGAAATACAATTACCAAGCAAGACTTAACATCAGATTTCAATTTCTGATATTGCCCAGATGAGATTCCAAGTTCTTTGCATAGGAAGCTGACATGCTGGTCCTGCAGAGCTGAGACTATGACTGTTGGCTAGACGCACTGTCTCCAGAGCCAAAATGTGCTTGTAGGTGAACTTGTGCAGAATGCCTTGTCAGCCAAAGGTTACACTTCCTATAGGCATTTCTAGTTGAAAGAAGCTTCAATGAGCCAGTCATTCACAAAACAGGAGATCATCTGCAGAATTAAGGAAGCTTATTTTCAAAACAGTGTATCTGGCCTTGTCAAGAAAGCTGAAGCACATTCAACATCTTAACTAGAGGTTGGAAATGGTTCCCTAGAAGCTGCAAAATTGAAGGATATTATTGGAGTCTACCCTACTAATACAACGCATACAATGCATCAGGTTTCCACCAGAGAAATGCTTTCTAACAAATGTCAGCAGTGTTCAGATGTTGGAAGTCTCTTTCCACAAACCAGGATATTCCTCAGTCAGTTTTGAACACCTGCCCCCCTAAACAAGAGCAAGATAATGTACTCTGGATACTTCTTTGTCCATTACAACAGTCACCCAAACTGCTTTCACAGTTCAGTCAGACTGCATGGGAGAAAATTATTAACAGTAAAGGGGAGACTAAGGACCGTAGCTTTATTCTGCCATCTTTGCCTCCTTGATAATTCAGGCAAAACAAATAATCCAGATTATACAGGCACTGTGAACATTCAGATATTGAACAAATGCTTTCCACTAAAAGAACTTCACTGGGACATGTTGCTGCTCTGTGTGAAAACACAGGGCATCTCCAATCCAATATAATAAACTGATGCTTTCTGAAATCTACTTGTATGACAAAGTTGAGCAGTTCAATAACGTTAAATATAAGAAACAAACCAAGCACATCAATGAAAGTCTCTCATATGAGATCAGTAACACAAAGATAAACAAAAGCAAAAGACGGATGCTTATATTATTGCACTGTTACTGGAGAATGAGTGAGCAAAAACATTAAAGCCTTCCCTTATTATGACCTCTGCCTTAAGACTTCCCTTAACATCTCAGGGACCACATTAGATTAAGAAAAATATTTTGTTTTACATCAAAACGCAAGTGTAGAGGTAAGGCATTTTATCTATCCTTTCTGTGACACATTACACATAACAAGCCTCTAACACAATCAGCATCTCTTCTACTGTCTTAAACACACAATTTGTACAATAACCCTTCTTGATAACCACATTTCACAGACAAAATGTTTTCCTTTACAGTTTAAACACTGTTCAATACAGGACAAAAGATCTTAAAGACAAAAATACTGTCTGTCTATGGTAATAAATTCAATTGCAAGCAATTTCACAAGAAAAAGAAAGGTCTGAAAGGAGAACACTGCACACAAAAAACCCCACCTTGGTATTGTGTTCCTGAGATGCCAAATTTATCTAGAAATAAATGAAATCTTAGACCCATAGAATGGTAGAGGTTGAAAGGGACCTCTGGAGACCATCTAGTTCAGTCTCCTCTGCCAGAGCAGGTCATCCTCGAGCTGATCACAGAGGAACTCATCCAAGCAGGTTTTGAATGTCTCCAGAGAAGGAAACTCCACAACCTCTGCGGATAGCCTGTTACACGGCTCTGTTACTCCCACCACAAAAATTCAATGTTCAAATTCAAATCTCCTATGTTCCAATTTATGCCCATCGCCCCTTGTCCTATCACTGGGTACCACTGAGATGAGTCCAGTCTCATCATCCCAATGCTCATCCTTTAGACACTTACAAGCATTTATGAGATCTTCCTTCAGTCTCCTCCTCTCTGAGATAATCAGACCCAGCTCTCCCAGCGTTTCCTCATAAGAAAGATGCTCCAGCCCCCTAATCATCTTGGTGCCTCTGTGCTGGACTGTGTCCAGGAGTTCCCTGTCCCTCTTGATCTGGGGAGCCCAGAACTGGATGCTGTATTTCAGATGTGGCCTATCCAAGGCAGAATAGTGGGGGAGAACAACTTCCCTGGCCACGCTCTTCTCAACATCCTCCAATGGACCACTGGCTGCCTTGATCGCAAGAGCACATTGCTGGTTCATTGTCAGCCTGCGGTCCACAAGCAGCCTTTCCCCCAGAGCTGCTCTCAAGCAGGTCAGTCCTCACCTGTACTGATACGTGGGGTGCTCCTCCCCAGATGCAGCACTTCTACACTTGCCCCTTTTTGAATCTGATTAAGCTTGTCTCTGCCCAACTCTCCAGCCTCCAGCTCCTGACTGAATGGCAGCAGAGTCTTCAGTTGTCTCAGCCACTCTCTCAGCTTTGTATCATCAAACTTTTTGAGGGTACACAAATCAAATTCTCCTTGAAAGACCTCAATGCAATATGCAGATTGCTTGCTTATTTGTGTGTATGCACACAAGAAAGTGATATAATCAATGAGTCTATCTGCCTGCATACTTACTGCCAGACACAGCAATACCTCCAAGCCCTCCCATGAGAGCACCTAAGACATAAGCTGAGGCTTTATGCATACAGAATGTTTTAAATTACGTTCCCAAGGTACACATCAAATAAAGCAACAGGTTTTTTTTCATGCAAACGGTAGCGATACTAAAGACTGCAATTCTATCTCAAAATTGAAGACACACTAATTTAAGACACAGCACAGGTGATAGAGAATCTGTTAGCACACCACAGTGAAAAAACCCACACCTCTAAGGCATTGTCAAAAAAGGCATCAGGTCTCTCATGCTGCAGCACTAAGGCTCCCAGTTGAGGACACAACAGCAGTTTCTTTCCACTTGTATTTTCTTTCTTTGATGTAGGTAAAATATCACTATGTCAGCACATCAGGATTCAGAGAAGCAGCAAAGTGGTAAAAAAACATTTATAAGCATGTATGAGACCTTCCATAAACCCAGTACCAGATCTAGCCCAGCCCCTGAACAGCACTGTGCTTTGAGTGGAACACAAGCAATAAGGAAGTGAAGAAATGCTCCAAACCTCTGGCTGCCTTAACCCCAGCAATTAGTCTTGCCATGTATCAGCCAACCTGTATTACAGTGCTACAGTAAACACCACAGGTTGCAAAGCATAATCCCAGCTCACTTTTGCACTCCTGCTCTCACCAACTGTTCTGACGGAAGATGTGATAAAGCCAGCGCATCCCACACCCAAGTGAAGGGAGGAGTGTAGATCACAGGCAGAAAAGCATTTTAGTTCTCCTTGCTCAGCTTGCATGCAGCAGTAAGATAGAGATAGAAGATACAAGTCCGATGGTAGAAACTGAGCAGAAGACTCCATGAACACTATTAGTCTGCTTTTGCTCCATTCATAAATGCTCCTAAAACATCCCTAAACTAGTCCTGAAAAAAGCAAGTCTTTCACATACAGCTTCTTATGATCACCAGTGATTGGACAAAAAAAAATACTGCACTACATTTAACATGCACTCGGCTGCTGGAATCACAACAGCTAACTGAAATAGGAAGCAAGAGGGAGGGAGACAAAAACCCTCTAAATCCCCTTTGTTTTTACTGTTGTGCTAATGTAGCTGCCAGAACTGGAGACTTCTATTTCCAAAATATTTCAACAGACTGACAAAGAGATTCCATTTTTGCCAAAATAATGCCTTTAATAGAGAGTAGTTTCTCATTTTCTTGACAGAAAATATATAAGAAAATGTTTTCATACATATGCACAAATACGACCAGTAGAATCTTTATGCTGCTATCATGGTGATGGTATACTTATGGGGACTTGGTAACTGAAAACTAAGCTCTTCACTTACATCTGTCTTCTCATAAAGATGGATCCACATAGCTGGCCAAGATCATATTTGATATGAGGATATTTAAATTTAGCCTTTCACTCCATGCCCAGAAACACAAGTTATTTTTCAGGCCTAAATAACCACAACGATACTTTGCCAAGTATTATAAGCAGAGAAACTGAAATACCTTGACACAACTCTGTATCATCATGTAGTACAAAAGCATCACTAAGGTAAAATCAGAGACCTGCCAGAAGGTTGATTGCAGGCAAAGACAAAAACCTCAAAGCATCTGCAGCTGTAAAAATTACTTGACATGGACAGCACAGAAGCAAAAGCAATTTCAAATAGTCTGCAGTGTTTATTACTGACATCAGTGCATCAATGGCAAAAATACAGGAATCTTTACAATAACATCTTGACACTAAATATGGGCACATTGCTGTGTATTTTAGAGCACTGGCAAAGGTTTGCAAAGGTTTTTCAGTCACCCAAAGGATGATAATCTCTGGCTACCAAATACACTACTAGGAAGACTAATTTCTTCTTTTTTCCATATAACTTAGTTGATATAAACTAGGGAAGAGTTCTAGGACAAAAATGTTAATTCAGCTACATAGTTTAGGTACCAAAGCACCAAGATGTTAAAAAACATAACCACACACATACAGATTAAGAAAGACTTTAGAACACTAACACTATCATTGCTGAATCTGACATTTCACTTGCTAAAACATTAACTGACTGAACTGCACATGCTGAAGTAAGGTCAGAGCAGATTTTGGATGCTGTGAAGTCAGTATCTATCCAGTTTTGTAATTTTACAAGTAATTTCATATCAGAGCACTTCAGAGCCTGACACTTGCTACAATTAGCACTGTTCAACACGATCTCAACATTTCAGCCTAAGAATCCACTAGTATCCTATCCACTAGAACAGATCAGCACCAAGGAAAGTAACTTGTTTACAGCATAAATTACCAGTAGGTAGTCCAAGAGCTTACAGAATATGAAGAAGTTCATATATATAAAAATCAGAGTACACCCACAAGGCATGTGGTAGAGATCCAGTGACTTATAAGTAAATAAACTTGATGCTAGTACAAAACAGCTTACGCACACAAAAAACTTCAAAGGACAGGAATTAAGTGAAGAAAGCATTAATTAACAGCAAACTGAAGTCGCTCACAGTGCTTGGAAAGGGCAAGTTATACATTAGAACTTCGTGGAAGAGAATCACACCTTTTAAATATTAATACAAGCTTAAAATTCCCAAAAACAATCCTAGAAAGTAGAAAATTTTTACAACATGTGCCTGCTTCTAAGTGACCTCTCAGCAACACTACTCCAGCTGCTCTTACTTGTCAACACAATGCTTTTACCTCTGACCACTTTAACTAATGAAGCAAATTATCCCATATTATTTTTAATGAGTTTCTGAAGTGGGAAATAGATCTTGAACTAATTTTTGTCAAACTATTAGAAGCACTAATTACCTATAGTTTCTGAAACATAAATGCAGACGTTTGCATGCGTGTGTGTATACAGAGAGACACATAGGCAGGTAACAGTTTAAAAGGGAAAAATCTAGATACAAAGGGACTGGAAACTCTGCAGTAAGTGATTTCAAAATAAAAATAAAAAAAAAAACTCCACAAAATCACCAAGCTGTCTGCTACAGGAAGATGTAACAGGTTTTACTGTACATTATTTTTCAATAGTAAAATACATTTTCTGTAGGAATGTCCTTGATTCCTGCAGCAAGGGTACTTTAATAGATTTTTTTAAGCAATATTTTTTTACCAACGCTCACTGAAGAAGCCTCAAAATCAATCAATTCATAAAGGCAGTTTAATCTTCAAAGCAAATTATACAAAGATAAACTGTTTGCATTTGTTTCTTATGCATTCGCTCTTAACTGCTTATTTGAGCACACAGAAAATGAATTGAATTTGGTGTCCCAGTTATTGCACAGGAGTGATACGAAAAAAAGCTTTTCCTGCTTCATGCATAAATCAATACATAATTGTTCTTTCCTCAGGACCATCTGTGCAACAACACTGACTTCAAATTATTCATAGCTCTAAGACCAGAAGGGACCAGTATATCATTGATATGATCTCTCAGACATCATAAGACATTTAAATTTCAGCAATTACTCAGAACTGGGCACAATAACTTTTGTTCTCAGCAATAACTCTAACTCCATTCAAGGAGGGCAGGGCTATATTAAGCTGCAACTGACCAGTTTTGCTTGCTGAGTTACCCCTTTCCTACTTTCCCTAATTCCATCCCAAATTAAATACTTCATTGCGAACAGAGTTATAGAGCTAGATGTTTATAAAATAAAAACTACAAACCACAACAAGTTGGTAAACTGAAGTATATGGACTTTGTAATTCCAACAATGTCAACCCTGTGAAGCTATTTTTTCCATAAACCTTACTAAAAAAGCACCCGCTCCAGGATTCCAAGGGAAAGAAAGATATAATGAACAACTAATGATTCTGAAACATAAGAAGCCAAGTATCTGGCATTCATTAAAAAAATACCATCAACAAACAGAAGAGTCTTAGGAGTTGCTGGGAACACATCTCACCTTGGAGTAGAGAAGACAGACTAAGAATTCTAGTTAGAGACAGATTACTACAACACTTGAATAAACATACTGTGAGTAAACCAATACAATTTGCTATGAGTATAAATTTTTAAGTTTGCAGGTTTGGGGGTGGGGGAGGCAGCTTATAGAAAATAAGCATGAATTAATGAAATGCTTCCTATAGATAATCCAAATGGTTTTGCTAAGTCTCCTCACAAATACTGAGAGAAGTGACCAAGAGAATATTCTTACACATCAGTTAATGAGGACAGAGCCAGGATTTCAAGGATCAGAAAAGTTGGTTTTAAAGGGTTTTAGGAATCTGTACTACATCTGTGCTGTTTCACAGCCCAGGAAAGAGGAGGAAATTAAGTTATTTAAAAGTTCACTGTGTCTCCAAAACTTTTCAGAAAGAGCTATACTGTCTGAGACTATCAAAATGGATCCCAGCTGTGCAGCAGCAGTTTAGGAGAACCAGTTATTTGATGCACTGTCATCACACCTTTAAATTTCTTAATGTTATGACTTCAGCTAATTATGTTAAATGTTTGTCACATCATAATAAAAGAATAATCAGGAATGAAAAGATTCAAGAAATAACAAGACATACATTGAAATGTTTTGGGTTTGCATGCATTAATCCGATGAAAAACAAAAACTACCTTAACACCTTTTTCCTTTCAAGAGCAGATAAATCTGATTAATTCAACTTTGGCTTCTTTTCCTCAGTCCCTCTTATCCCACCCTGCAATATACAATAAGATAATGCTAAAAACTTGAAAATAGACCTAAAAATATGAGGAAGCTATGGCAGTTTACATTGTTAGCCTGCAAAACTGGTAACCATTGCTTATTTGAATTGTGTTAAATTTGCAATAATTTAAATTTATTAAGAAAAGCCAAATTTAATTCCTCATACAATTTTGCTGATTCATCAGAAATTTAAAAGGTGGAGCTTGCTTTTCTCTAAAATAGGAGTTACTCATTACTCATAAACTTCAGATACCAAATTCATAGGGATTTTCAATTTGCTCAGGTATTTTCTTCCTCTTTCCCTGCTTTCATATTATTAGAAGCTGATCCTACCACATTCACAACAGATACAGCTATAATTAAAAAAAAAAACAGAAATAGGAAAGCTTTGCAAAAGACAACCTATGTCTATATAATTCAAAGAAAAAAGCCAATATACCTTAAGATGTTTGGATGCGAGAGTCTATTCATAAGTTGAACCTCTTTCAGCATGTTTGCTCTGTTGCTGTTCAGTGTGTTCATCTTCAAAGCCATTACCTGACCTGAAGTTCTATGTCTTACCTACAGGATACAAGTGAAAAACGGTAAGGATATGAAATGCAAAACTGAAAAAACAGTAATATTGTAGTACATTACATTTACTTGTGAATCAAGACCACAAACCAGATTATACCTTCATTGGACAGAAAGCATTCATACCAGTCCCTGCTGCAAAGCAGAAAGGTTACTGGACACTGTATCACCTAGTCTAGGATGTTAGTACCTGCTGCAGAGCATCAGCACAAAGAGGAGGATTTCTTTAGCAACTGTGCAGAACCAGCACACCATTAAGACTTATCTTCCCCAGTCAGAAGAGCATGTTTGTGGTTATTTCTAAGTTGACACTCTCAAACTAGCCCAGCTATCATCAGCAAAGAAAGCAATATTACACAGATGTGTTCTACTATTAGAAAGGAGTTGTCACGGTAATGTAAGGCTTGCCAGTCCTTTGAATTTCCTTGCAGTTGGGCATTCCCACATGCACACTGGTAGTATCCATGGAAACTGTTCTCATGATTTACTCCCTACATCAGTACCTGTGGTTCATAAACAGAAAACGTGTACTTCAAGCACTGACCTACCACCATGGCAAATTCATTCATGTTTATGGAGATCAGTTTGGAAAAGTCTGACACAAAAACTTAAGATTCTCTCCTTTCTGTTTTAAAACAGATACCTACATTATGTAGGTACATACAAACTACTATGTTGTAAATAACGGCAGCCTGCCTCTTTTTATTCCAGGAGACTGCTCATCTTTTCTGATAAACAGCTCCTTTAGTTGCGATTCTGCGAAATATAGAAAGAACAGCTGAACTCAAGCTGGGTATGATTTTTAGAGGTGAGGATCACCAGTACATCTGAGGCAGCAAGCAACACCCATTCTCAAGTTCTACCTGCAAGAACAAGGGGCATATTTCAGCTCCACATTCTCACCAGGATGCAAAGCACCATGAATTCGGCACAGGGATGTACTGGGAGGAAAGGGTGTCCCATGTCAGATGTGGGCCTGGCTTAACACTTGCACATTTCCTATTTCTGTCCTAACGTGAAGTATGTGTTAGCACCAGAGAGATGAGAGTTTAGTGTAGTAAACAATGAGAGACTGTGTAGGAAAATAGCCCACACATGCTTTTTCTCCTGCTTTGCCCATGCACATAAGCTCCTCAGGTGCCTCACCCATGGTCACCCCATAATCCTAGTGCAAGAAGGATCAGAGAAAGGAGGTGGAGAAGGACATAGAACCCAGCACTGAGAGCAGAGACCAACAGGAAGTTCATAAGCATGGGACTCCTTTCAATGGCAACACCAGCTTTAAATTAAAACTGGTCAAACTACAGCTTTAGTGCATTATAACAAGGTAATCTACTATCCCTCTGCACAAAACCTGTCCTGCCTGTTTGGTATGCTTATTGGTTTTAAGTGAGATGATTGCATGTTAAGTTGATGAGGTTTATTGTTACTTGTCAGGTTTCTTGTGTCTATTGTGTACTTTCATTAATTTTTAATTTTATACAGCCAATTTGAATGAAGAACCTAAGCTGGACAGGTCAATGCCTATAGAAAGGCTTTTAAAACATCTATTTTACTGATACATTACTTTTATTAGGGCCAACAACATCCTGGGGCGGATCAGAAAGGGGGTGGTTAGCATACCAAGAGAGGTTCTTCTTCCCCCCCAGTTCAATAGGGATGTGGGAGCTGCTTGAGAGAGTCCAGTACAAAGCCACAAAGATGATGAAGGGAGTGGAACAACTCCCTGATGAGGAAAGGCTGAGGGAGCTAGGTCTCTTGAGCTTGGAAAGAATGAGGTCATCCCTCAGTTTCCTTTATGTTGATAAATACGTAAACGGTGGGTGTCAGGAGGATGAAGCAAGCCTCTTCTCAGTGTCATCTATTGATAGGATGAGGGGCAATGGGTGTAAGCTGGAACATAGGAGGTTCCACATAAGTATAAGACGGAATTTCTTCACAATGAGGGTGACAGAGCACTGGAATTGGCTGCCCAGGGGAGTTGTGCAGTCTCCTTCACTGGAGACATTTAAGACCCGCCTGGATGTGTTCCTGTGTGACTTGGTGTAGGTGATCCTGCTGTGGCAGGGAAATTGGACTAGATGATCTTTCGAGGTCCTTTCCAATCCCTAATGATTCTATGATTTTATGAAACCCTGATACTAAATTGTTTTAGTGTGTAAATCCAATTTAAAGCAAAGTACTCTGTCCTGATCCAAGTTGTAAAAGAGTCTACTGCCCTTTCCCTTCTTCTTTCCTTCTTACAAAGGGGTCAGAGATGCTGCAAAGGGAATAATTGGAATAATAGTGTACAGAATGACAAACTCAACAAGCACAGAGTGAAAGTTTTACACTTTGGTTCTGTGCCAACTATCATCAAAAGGAAGACATCATACAAGGAGAGACCTCCAAAATCACTTGGTTCTTACAGGTCAGTAACAAAACAGTCACTGAAAGGCTCCGTTTTAGTACCAGATTGTGTCCCAGGATAAAATTAAGTCAGTATATTAATAAAGGTCACATATTTTGTAATAACAACTTCACCCAAACCAAATAATGATAATGACATTCTAAAAAGACAACATGGGTACTGGCTAAATACTGCCTCAAGCCAACTGCCTTCGGGGAAAAAGAAAGAGTTATGGTAAGGTGTTTTCTCTGAAAACACTCAACCCAAAATAGACGAGATACATGCTACACAGTAGTTACTCACGCACATCCTTCAGCCTAGCCTCTGAGGCTTTCACACGTATTTACATATCCTTCAAAGAAAAAACTAGCAGGAGAGGGAGCTAGCTGTTCAGTAGACCTTTAAATGACATTTAAGTTGGCCTAGTAGATGTTGGCAATTTCAAGGTAACAAAAGCACTTTGTCTTTTGGTTATTAGCAGTCCATTTATACCCCTGTCAAACTAAGACAGATCTTCTTGAATATATTATCCCAGTATTCAGAACACAAGCAGTGAACCCTCTGGAGATATGCAGATGGAGCTTTATTTTCATTCCTTTACAATCGGCCTTGCCACCATGAATTTAACTTAAAATAAGACTAAGAATATTATTAACGGGGAATTGCAAGAAAGCTTGAGGTAGCTAGCTCACATGAAAAGAAAGAGTATTGAATTTACCCATCTCTATTTAAATAGCTCTTCACTAATAACTACTATACTTGTAAGACCTAGCATAACAGCTCCCAGTTTTCAGCTGCAACCACAAAATGTGCTGTGGAACTAGGGCATCTTGAAGATCACCCCTATGAGTCAGATCCCAAAGTGCAATGCTGAGATACATCAGAACTTGCTCATCTGCTTACTGTTCAGTAAACTAGAAGGAAAAGAGAAAACTATGCAAGACACAGCACTGAAACTGTTAGAGTTATGTATTATGTTTTGCCTCAACTTAAAGAAATGTTGGATTTATATTAACAGTGTAGGAATGATACAGCTAAGACACAGCTACATTTCTCAGGGAAACAGTCACACGCTCTAACTTCTCCTGAACTCTTCCCATGTAACCTTGAACTTGCACTTATTTATTAAAAAAACACTTCTCAATTGGTGAGAGAATGTAGAGATGCAACTAGAAAGGCCAAGGCCTCCTTGGAATTAAACCTTGCAAGGGAGGTCAAGGGCAACAAAAAGAGCTT
>JAOXOE010000698.1:18488670-18501207 GCA_028565055.1 Phoeniculus purpureus
TAGTGGCAGGGAGCCCGCTGAGGTTGTTTCCCCGAGAGTCGCCTCGAGGTGCGGCTTGTCCCCTGCTTGGCTTGGCCTGCCCCCGTCGGACCCCGCTCTCGTCCGCACCTGTCGAGATGGCGGGGACGAGTTTAGGAGGGCGGGGGTCGCCACAGGGCACGGCCCCGGTACCCTCCCGGCACACACACAAAAGATGCTGCGTCCGCTCCGCGGAGGTCGTGGAGCAGGAAAGTCCCGCAGCTGCCGGTCCCCATGGCGCTGATAATGCCAGGGGGGTCTCGGACGTAGCCTGTGCTGGGCCAGGGTCGGCAGTGGGGCGCGGCAGGGCCGGGAATGTCTCCATGACCCCAGAGGGGGCCGGAGACCGTGCCCGGTCTCATCCATCGCCCAGCGCAACCCACAGTTCTGACGGCCAGCCTGACCCGTAGATCACCTTGGGGTTCACAGCGGGCAGCAGAACAGAAAGCAGGGCCCTCCCCTCCCGCGGGCATCAGCCTTTGCTTTTCCTCTTAAAGCCCAGTAGTGAGGATGCTCATCCCACACATCACTGCAGCACCCTCGGGTGTGAAGAAATCACCGGGTTCTGTAGCAGCTGGGCCTTCGGCAGAGCTAGTGCTGACTCCTGGGGAGCTCTGCGGGGATCTTAAATGGGGGTTGCACTAAAGGGACTTCATTTTGCACAGATTGCCTGAATCAGCACCCCAAAATCCAGGGGCCTGGCTCCTCACTAGCCTCCACTTCAGAACCCCTGGGTCCATGTCTAGTTTTAAGCGTCAAGCGTCTGAAGAAGAGCTGATCTCACGGATATCAGGGTTCTATTTTGCTGCTGCTATACCCAGTGCTTTGAGACTCTAAGTCCAAGTCCTTTCTATCTGCAGTTCAGTCACATCTAGACCATTACCGGTTACTCCCTTGTTGCAGAGATCTCCTATTTACTCTTACTGACAGAGCAGGAGTACATTTCCTGGAATAACAGGGCAATGCAATTAGGGAACAGGAAATAATTATACACCTTTGCTATGCCACGAGGTACCTCCAAGCCTAAGGTCTCCTCCACAGGACTCCAGGGGAAGGAATCAGATCTCAGCCAGGTGCTGAGAGCAGGCAGTGTTACTGCAACCAGAGATCTCCATTTTGGAGAATAAGACACATGCTGATCGATGAAGGTCAGGAAGAGGTTTTCCTTGAAGGCTGAGATGTTCCTTGCTGCCGCTGGTCTTGTTCAAGATAATCAGTTCTAACTAGCAGCAGGGCCTCACTATGGGCAGCAGCTACACGCAGATTGGTTTACATTTTCCCCAAGAATCATGTCCCCATTTCTTTAACCCCAAAGGGCATTCCCTTCTTTGTAAGGGATTGTTGTGACAGGTAGCCCTTGTGAGCATAGTGTTTTACCCATCACCTTTGCTTGCTGTGGTGATGGCAAGATCTGGGGGTCAAGAAAGATTTCATTTACCTCTCCTCTTTCCCTGCCTGGCTGCACAGAGAAACCTCAAGAGGCCATCGCAAAGCACCTGCCTGCCTCAAGGTAGGTAAGCACATCCGGCAGAGAGCAGGCAGGCAGGATCTTAAGCTCTTTCAGTGATGGAGGCTGTGGGCTCTGGTGTGACAGCAGCCCAACTGTCCAGGAGGTCATGCTGGCACCCATGTCTCCCTCCAGCCACTAGGTCTGCTCAAGGAGGGGATGAGTCCGCGTAGGAGCGGGGACACAACACCCCAGCTTGTCTAGTTCCTCTGTCACCACACTCTGCAGAGCTCACCTAGTGACAACCTTGAGTGTCCTTTCTTACGTCGTCCCCAGACAGTGCCAATAAAGAGGATTTTAGACTTCAGCCTGAGCAGGGATGTTATTCATTCCCAAAGAGATGACTTTTCACTGTTATAAAACATAATCCAGACCCAAATCAAAACAAGGTCAGCACAGTGGCTGGCCAGCCTGTCTCTGGGGGGTTAGTGTGTTATTTCAAAGACAAATCAATTTATTTTTCCTCTTCATCTGAACATTTGTTGTTCCATATCCCTCTCTGTGCCTTTCATTACTGACTTGAATTCTGCAAGTGGGGAACTCTCCTTCTCCCAGAGAACAGGGACAGACTTCTTCTCTCCAGGGAAGGATGCAAAATGTCAGCCTCCCGCCCAGCCCCTGATGCTGCTCATTCAGAGCCTGGAACCAGGTACATCAATTATTCACTGCACTCTTTCCTGAGCCTGGCCATTTGCAAAACCTGTACCACTAGCAGCCCTATTTTCCCTTCTGGCTTCAAGGGCTGTTTGGTTGGGGTTTGCCCATGCTGTGACCCACCAACTCCATCCTTTCTGACCTGAGTGCTGGTACTATATTCCAGAGTGCTGGGTTTTGTATGCTGGTCCCAGAAAGCATTTGCGTCCCTGGGTAGAAAATATGCAGACTGAAGGATCTGGATCCCTGTGGCTTGAAGCTGCAGTTAGGCAGCAGTGCAATGCAATAGCATGGGAAATTCTTCAGGTATCAGCTCAGTCAGAAGTTTGGCTTTAAGCTGCAGATGCCGTGGGAAGAGAAATCTGCTTTCCTCTTGCTAGAAACTAAACTTAAGAGCCCTAAAAAGAGAAGGTGAAAGGTAAAGGACACTGCTGAGGTTTTCTGGTCTGTGAGTTTCCTGGCACATGTGCTTTGTTTTGTGGCAAAGTAAATGCTGGCAGGTGCCACATCTCAGCCCAAGGGATTGCCACCTGCACACCTTCATGTATCTGCTCTCCTCTCTCCCCACCTTATCATGGTTGCTTTTCCCTGGACATCTTCCCCTCTCTCTCAGATGCTTCAATGACTCTTTCACGCTAAACTGTCAGAGGTGTACCCTCTAGCATGGGTAACACTGTCTGAGCATTGCAGTGATGACAGAGGAGTTTTGCAAGACCCAGTTAACACCAAGAAAGTTCTATGATGATACATGAAGGCATAAAAGCTCAGAAAGGAGGTAGATAGCAAGCAGGCAGCCACCAAGCTCCCACTCCAGCTACTCGGAGGATTTGCTGGTGTGAAGCAGCCAAAGCCAGGCCTAACAACAGGCAAGCTCCTTGCTCCAGCCACTAGCTCTAAGTACAAAGCATGGTTGTTTCTGCCTTTCCCACATTGCTGGTGCTGTTGAGAGCAGAGCAGGAGGGAAAGGACATGGAGAGTAATGCAGCCTGCAGCTCCCCGCCTTAATGCACTCAGGTGAAGAGGGATCTGTTGCCCAGGATAATTATTCCGTAGCATCCCTGCGGATCCAACTTCCAGGAAGAGACAGAGAGCATTGTCTTATGAAATATTTGGCTTTGCAAGCAAGAAGAACAGCTCGGTTTAGTTACCCATGGAGCTGAGCCCCAGCAAGATCTCTGACAAGGCAGAAGCTTGAGCTGCAGTTTTTTGGCATCAAACTGTTTGAATCCCCCATGGATTCTCCACTGACTCATTAACACTGAGTTATTACTGTGCTCTTTCAGCAGGGGCTCTAAGAAAGTTTTGGGTTTGCTGGCCAGCCAGGTATTTTACAAACTTCCCAGAAACTACAATCTCAGGGATCTTGTTCAGGTGTGACTAAAGACTGAATTGTCTGTGTACAGAGAAGGGAAATTAAAGGAGTGAAAGTACCATCTCTCCTCTCCAAGCATAGGCTGAATTAAGAGATCGGGTGTAGATTGACTACTTTCACCCTCACGCTGACACAGGAATAGCTTTGCTGGTCTGTGTCTCTGTATGTACTCAGAGATGTACAAGTTTAAAGCAGGGCAGGCTCAGGATGCTCCAGCTTCTTTGTGTTTCATCTACTGCCAAGGGGGTTAGCAATCCCCTACAATCAAGGATAGAGTATCCAGGCTGCTTGCAACCAGCACTGTATCATGCCCAATTCACCTGTGCTTGCGATGCACCACAGGCACTGGGAATTTGGACCTGTCAGGGCTGGGGGTCCTGAAGGAGCTCAGCAGAAGGCTGGAGGCAGATGGCAAGCTGTGCTGTGGAAATGGAGTCTGTGGGTTAGGGAAGTGGGGAAGCTCCTTCATATGGCTGAAGAGGAGGCACCCAGGAGCAGAGGCACAGGAGGAACAAGGAGATGGTCTGGGGCAGCAGCAAGCAAGGGGTAAAAACTAAGTGAGGAGCTCAGGTGCCACACTGTGATTGGTCAGACACAGACTGTCCTTGTACATGTCCAGAGAGTTACGGCTGTCAGAAGCTGTTGTTCTCTCTCTCCCCACCAACACACACACACATACCTTCTCTGGCTTGCCAGGGCTGCCTTCCCCCAGCCCCCATAAGATTAGCAAAGTACTGAGCCTCTGCTTTGCCATGGAGATTTCTGTAACCTTCCAGCAAACGCATTTACTGTGTGGGCCAGCAATTAAGCATGGAGGAGCTGCTGGGAGAAGATCCTCAACATCCAGGAGCTCCCCAGCGCGGAGTCTGAAAGCACAGAGTGCTCCAGAAAGTTATTGGCCCCATGCTGGAGAGCAGTGTCCATTCTGGCCAGCCTGGTTGCTGCGGGCCTGAGCTCAGCAGAACGCAGGCCCCGGCCAATCAACTCTCTGTCAGCCGCTGAACTTCCCTTCCCTTAAACAGAGATGCTAAAATAGCCGGGAATTATTCCGCAGGCTACAAGAACATGAATAAATGATGGCAAAGAGAGGTGTAAACAAAGCTCTTGTTAGCCTCTAGTGTCAGCCCTGCCCTGGCTTCGGAGACAAAGATAACATCCAGATCCTGTCAGCTGAGACACAACGCAGGAGAGGCGGAAACCTGGACAAAATCAGACTCAGAGAAGCCACAAAATCTTAGCAACAGTGAGGGATTAACAGTAGAACAAGGGAGTGGTGGAACCTGTCTCAGGCAAGGACCAGCAGGCTGCCATGGCACGGGCAGACCAGTCTCCTGCAGCCTGCACTGCTTCCAGTGGAGCACAGGGCACAGCCGATTGGCTGAGAGGTTACAATGCCCCATGGGTGATTGGCTGAGAGGCTACAGTGTCCCATGGCTGATTGGTTGGGAGGTTACAATGCTCCATGGCTGATTGGCTGGGCAGTTACAGTGTCCCATGGCTGATTGGCTGGAAGGTTAGGATACCTGATGGCTACTTGGCTGTGAGGCTAGGGTGCCATGGGGCTGGTTGGCTCGTTGGGCACTTCATTGCATGCTGGTTGGCTGTGTGGCCTTCTAACTGCCTGCTCATCAGTTGGATTGCTAGGGGAAAATACCCAAACAGCTAATGAAGGAACAACTTTAAGGAAAGTCAAATCATTTCAGTCCAGTCTGTAATATTTCTCCTCATGTCCAGCACTGCTGGTCTTTGCAGTCGTCTGCTCTACTTTACCAGGCCTACAGAGCTGCGACTCCTCAGGTGCTGCCAGGACTATCACTGTTGCATCTGCTGTCATACCAGGGCACTCCTAGCAACAGGCTTCAGGAGCCAGAATTCAGATACCTGGAGCATCTGGTCCAGGCCATTCCTTATCATCCATTTCAACAGCTTATGTCAAAGCCATTTCCATGGGCACATCCATGAGTTAAAAAAAAAAGAAAAGGCTCCAGTCAGGGACTTCTTCCACAGTAAAAGCCAACAGGCATAATTTACTCAGCTTTTCTTTTACAGGTTTGCCAGGACTCACGCAGCAGCTGGGGAACTGCCCACCCTCAGGATTGGTCTGTTTTTCAGTAGGCCTCACAGTACAGGCTCTCAGAGCCTGCTCCATCAGCCCTCTTCTTCCAGCTTCTTCACAAGAACATCAGGTTCATGTATCTCAGCTCTCTGTGGTGCAGAGAGTCCACATGGGGACCTAGTTGTGAAGCCAGTTCCAAGTGCTTTCCTCGGCATTGGTCAGCCGGGACACAGTGAGATGAGGGGTGGATGCATCACCTTCCCTTTAACAGCCCGCCCACCCCAGCTCTCCTCTACAATGACATCTATTCATACCTAGCTCTGTGTAGAAGCCAGCAGCAGACGGCAGCAAAGCTTCAGCAGAGGTGCTGGCGGTCCCAGCACTAGGCTGATCCACTTGAAGCTGCCCAACACAAGAATAGAACATGACAGCTTGGCACTGCGACACGGTTCTGCTCAAAACCAAGCATTGCACTCAGTTTGTCTTAAGAAGAGACAGAGAGAAACATGGCACATATCCCCTTGCATGGCAGCAAAAAAGAAGCAGCTTGCTAGCTGCTGTACTTCCTCAGCCCCATCTTCAACAGCCTCCAGCACCAGTGGCCACATAGGGAAGACGAGTCACCAGGGCTAGCTCATTTCTGTTGCTGTTTCTCTACTCTGTCACTTTTCCTTAGGTAACATACACTGAGATGAGTCTGGACCTATTCACCAGTGACATCAGCAAGTCGGACAAAGCAGGGAACTCTTGTTTCCCAGCTCCTAGCTCATGATGGAGACACATGGCTGCCATTCCCAGGCAACAGCATTCAGCCTTACACCATAGAAGCAAGAGGAGCCTGTGTGAGCTGGACTAGGGGGACAGAAATGCAGCCTCCTGCATTTATTTTGCCTAACAACAGTGATCTCTCTGTGTATTTTCATTCTGTTTTCCTAGGCTCAGCTGCCTCCTCAATGAACTGTTTCCAAAGCAGCCCAGATTGGCCGCATGCCAGCCCCGGCTGCCAGATGAATGGGCGGAGGAGGAGGGACCCATTCCTCTTCTTGACACAGCATCGCTGCACAAGAGGCCTCTGTTGACATTAGGACTGGCTGTTCCCCCTCTTCTGAGAGGATCTGCCTGGCTCTTGCAGGAGCAGCGCACAGGGCCAAGGCTGCGTGTGATGTGGGACTGGGATCTGTCCTCCTCTGAGGTGGTAGCACAGCCAAAGGCACCAGGTTACTATGGCTCATCTCTGCCAGGGACTGAATCAGACCCACTTATTTCTTGTCTTGGACCCTTCCCTGCTGAGCCAGCCCCCACACTTCCACTCACCCCTCCTTGACAGCTGAGCACTCATTGGGACTTTCAACATCCCTGTCCGAGCTATCATCAGCGATGTGAAAAGCCTGCTGGTTCCCCTAAAAGACCTCTCCTCAACCCTGCTCAGAGCAAAGCTCTCCTTCCGCTCTGCAGAAGTGCAGATACCAACAGAGGTTTTGCAAAGCTCCAGGTCTCTGAACCTTTCAGCAAGGGGTGATACCATGGGGGCCCCAAGCACAGTACCTCCAAATCCATCAGGCCTTGGGACAGTAAATATGGAGCAGCATCAGCTTTGCCCTAAATCTCACCACGTAGGACTTCACCCGAGAGTATCGCAGCTCTTTCCGACACCTCAATTTCTCCACCAAAAGCAAAACACCAACCCAGGCCTTGAGGGCTGGAAATCCATGTGCTGGGAGGTAACCAAATGGTAGGAGCGCAGCAGAGTGTCTCTGGCCTGCCCACCCACCCAGCAGTGCCAGACGCGAGGCCTTTATCTGCCATCAGCAAGGGAACGCAAATCTCCGGCTCCACTCGTCACCTGCCACCTCCTTGTCACGGACACCTTTGGGAGCTGTGCAAGGAAAGCGTGTGGAATTTAACACAAGAGCTAAGGAAGCATCAGAAGACAAAAGAAGCGACAAAATCCATCAGCATCTTTCCAGTCGGCGCCTCTGCCCACTGGCTGGCTCCCCGAGCATCTCCTGCTGGTGGCCTGCACCCAGCTGCTGTAAGCCAAGGCCCAGAGGCTGGGTCAGAGCAGCACCCAGGAGCGCACTGCAGACAGCCAGCCTGCTCCCACCACGGCTGCATGGCAGGGAGAGGGCTCTGCCTGAATCTGGTGGAAAAGAGGCCAACCACGCATCGATAAGATGAATTAGTTGTCTCAGCAGCACCAGGAAAATGAGCGAGAGGAGTGGAGCCCGTGAGGCCCGGCCTGCTTTGTTTCAATTACAGCAGCTGCCAGAAGAAAAAGATAACCTCAATATTGATGGCAGGAGCAGCAGACAGAGGTGCCCTTGTGGGCTGCTGGAGCAGGTAGACGATGAAGGGGGAGGAGGAAGGGAGCAAGAGAGGTGGAGGAGGGGGAAGCAGGTTTTCAGCCAGCAACCCAAGGAAGACACTGCCTGATTTTGCCTGGTGAGAAAGGCTCACCTGATCCTGTTGGCCTCATCCTCATGAGAAACAGCTCCTCTTAATGCTGGCTTCTCTGCCCCAGTTCCTGGGCAGGATGTTACCCATAGAGACAAGATGGAGGTGTGCAGAAATTCATGTCAGAGCATCAGCAGCAGGACACACATCTCACATGGCACCACATAACACTGAGCAGAGAAAACACTTCTTGCTCCCCAGGGAAGACCAGAGAGAAGATGGAAACTTCAGGGGAGGCATCGAGTGGGCTGTGTGGGATGATGGATGGAGATGCAGAAAAGGGCAACATGGCCAAGGCAGACATGGGGACTGCCTGCCAGGGATGCAGCACCCAACTGCCTGAGGGATGGGGACCCCCATAGTGTTCTAACAGTAGGGAACCAGTCTGGGCTCTGGGGACAAGAAGCCCAAGAAGACTTTGGTCTGTATGTGGGAACCCTACAACCCCCCCCACTAACACCAGCTCAAGGGAGGCACCCCAACATCACAATTACCAGCTAGATTTGGAGGTGCTGAGGTAAACTTCCTTTTGACAGTGGGATTAATGCTCTGCCCTGGGGAGGTCTTGGCAGGAAGTAACCAGGAGGCACGAAGATATTAGGTCACTTTGGTTTTCAACCCCTTTATCTCCAGACTTTTGCAGAGAGGAATGCAAATCACCATTACTTCAGGGGGTCCATGTGAAATCCCGAGTCCTAGAGAGTAGCCCAGCAAGGAGCAAGCTACCCACCCTCTCCGGAGAAGGAGTCCCACCAGACGCCAGGCTGGGTTCGCTTCACAGAGGTTTTATTCATAGCCCAGATAATCGTATCTCCCTCTAATCTCACTTCTTCCCCCGGAGAGACCCCAGATGCTCATCCCCGTCCTCTCTCAGGGCTGGATACACATCCTGGGTCTTCAAGAGGGGACAAGGCCACCATCTTGTGGCCACCCATCACCACTGCACGTACAAAAAGTCGAGGATCCCCACGAAGTGACAGCTGCCCTGGGGGAGCTGCGTTTGGACCATGGGCACCTGCCACCTCCTTCTGCTCCTGGTGCTCCCATCCCCCGGGAACAGATACTGCGGGGCACACGCTCTCCCTGCCCTCGCTCCCCAGCCAGGACACCCAGGGTGCCAGGAGTGCTGCTCCTGTCCCAGTT
The DNA here is from genome assembly GCA_028565055.1 of Phoeniculus purpureus. Lineage (NCBI taxonomy): Eukaryota > Metazoa > Chordata > Aves > Bucerotiformes > Phoeniculidae > Phoeniculus > Phoeniculus purpureus. Next base: position 18,497,875 of record JAOXOE010000698.1, read on the forward strand.
CTGCCCCCTCCACCCCTGTCCTGCTGCTCCGTGCGGTGTCAACCAGCAGTGACCGAGGACCTCCCGGTTTGCACAGCAGGCATCATCGAGCATGGAAAGGCAGGCAGCAGCAGAGGAAGGCTCAGAACCAAGTCCTGGGCTTGAAAATGCAGCACTTCGGCAGGGGTCTGAGGGAGATTTTCATCCCTGGTTGCAGTGTGGGAGCATGACCTTCACAGGAAATGCTGGAGGGGGTTGTTACACCAACACTGCTGGTGACCAGCAGCCCAAAGCAAGTCCTTTTGTGCCTCTGAGAAGCGGGTTGGCACCGTCTGCACAGCACTGAGCTCTCCAGGCTGCCCAGCTTGGTCTAGTGCTCATTTCCCTCCTGCTTCTTCCCCTTGTGCCGGGGCTGGCTGTGGTCTCCCTGGCGGTGGTGAGCGTGAGTGGCAGGTTTGTGGTCCCCACTCGGGTTTGCAGCTCCTTCACCGATGACTTCATGGTGGGGGTGGTGGTGAGAATGAAGGGGGTTGTGCTGGTGGATGGGGGTCTCTGATGCTGTCACCTCATGTTCAGGAAGTGGGGTCAGGGTTACAGGGACCTCCATGGTACTGTTAGCCTGAGAAGAATAACCCGAGGGCAAGTGTGGTCAGTTGAATGCTCAGAGCCCTGCAGTCAGCCTGCCTGCTAGCTGGGATGAAAGCAGGCCAGCACCTGCCATACAGAAAGCTGCCTGGGTCAGAGCAAAGGCTCTCCAGCTCTCACCAAGAGCACAGGGAGATCAGGAGAGGCTGAAACACAGAGCACAAGCATCTGTACCTACATCCTTTGCCTCAAGCTGCCTGTGGTCCAAAGAATTCCTGGGGCACCAGGAAAGAGACTTTGCATTTAATATTTCTACATGGATTTTTCTCCTAGGAAATGACTAATCATCTCCTGAGCCTGCAGCTACATCCTTTTCTTTGCTCTGAGCTTGTCAACCCTGGGTCCACTGTCTGCCCCTTTTTTGTATCAGAACAGTCAGTGACCCCAGTTAGCTTTTCCAGGCGTGGACTATAGTTCCTTTAGTCCAGTCCTTCTCAGCCTGAAAGCTCTGACCTATTTAACTGCCCTTATTCCAGACTTTCATCACCTTCTTTCTCACCCATGGCCTTAGGCAGCTGCCAACACAGAGCCTGTCCCCAGTGTGAAGGTGAGGTTGGCTTTTTCCTGATGTGCCATGCCAGAGAAGGGAGCCCAGCTGCAGCAGGCACCCCTGCTCCTTACCTCCTGGGTGGTGTTGGGATACAGGGAGCAGTTGCCACAGAAGTCCTTGCTGTGGGTGAAGCGAATGGCCGACTCCACATAAGGGAAGTGGAGGAAGCTGTATGGCAGCTGGATGTGGAAAGCCAGGCGGCCACACCTGTGGGGAGAAGCCATAGTCCAGCTCAAGACAAGGGCTCCCCCAACCATGGTGGGGGGGGATCTTTGGGAAGCCCACAGGAAAGCTGCAGCCAAGACAGCAAATACTCACCGGTCATAGACAAGGAAGTCATCCTTGTCACCTCCCAAGACCTGCCAGACGTCAGGGTCCTCCAGCTCTGGCTGGAGGACAAGGACGCCTGGCGGGGCATGGCGTTCCAGCTCCCTGAACATGGCACGGGACAGCGGTGCCTTCTCGTTGACAATCACGTAGTGGATGTCGGCCATGCCCTGCCGGGCCAGCCTCTCCCGCAGGCCCCCAAGGCTGTGGGGAGGAGGCTCTGGGTGAGGGATTGCCGGACTGAGGGATGCCAAGCTGTACCTCAGAATGGCAGGACTGGATTTGGGGTGGGGGAATCGGTGCTCACCTGTGGGCCTGCTGCAGGCAAAAGTGTCAGCTGGCCTTCAGCAGGGCCACCACCGTCACCTGCCCTGCTGCCCTGTCCATAGGGCTTGAGCCATTGACACTCCACAATGGTGCCTCCTGGCAGAGCCAGCTGCTATTGGCCACTACCTCAGAGGCTGAGGCCAGCCTCAGCCAGGTGGCCAGGGCCAGCAGCAGCAGCCTCATCCTGGACTCCTGGCTGGGAGAAGTAGTGCATTAGTCTCCTCTCTGCCCCAGGGCTCAACCCAACGGGGTCTTCCCAGCCCCACTGCAACTTTAAGCCACCATCTCACATGCCCCTTTCACAACAAAGACTGGTGAGCCGTGTTGGACTAGTCCCAGCACAGCACTGGGAGCCAGGACATACGTGTCAGGTGGGGAAAGAGATTAAACAAGAGGATTGAGGTTCCCGGCTCCCAGCAAGCAAGCACCCTCATTGCAATTTTCTGGGCACCTGCTGCCACAGCGGAGTGCCCTGGTCCCCCCAACGGTGAGACACCTGCTACATGCATCGCAGAGGGAAGGTCTCGCTCCCCCATGAGCCTTCTCCACCTCCTCAAACCCAAAACCAAGATCTGGTCATGGCCAGAGGTCTGTTTTTGTCTCAGGGTGCAGCTTGCATCATTCTGGCTGTGGGTGGGAAGCCAGTGGGTCAGGGGTGGTTTGCACCTTAAGGTCACCTTGAAAGTCCTTGATGCCCTATGAAATGTTTGAAGGATATACAGAGCCTTTAACCCTCCTGACCCCAACATCTGCCTGAAGCCCAGCCTCCCACAGCCCCTTAACCTGGCCCACACCAAGACACACCTTGCCCCTTTGGGATGCAGCATATTAAATGGGCATGGGGAGGACACAGGGTAGGGGGAGGTTCCGGGGAGGCGAGGAGGAAGGTTGTTACAGGGTCTGGTCAGGATGGATGTACCCTACACCTCCAGCCCTCTCCCCAACAGAAACAAGCCCTCAATACCGCACTTCTCACCACTATCCTCTGGCCAGACTTCGCTCTCAGCTTCAGCAGATCCCAGCAATGCCCAGCTGCCCTGAATCCCCCTTTTATCTCCTGTCCACTCTCCCCGCCCAGGAGGGAGGAGAAGAGTCCAGCTGGAGCAATGGGAGCTGCCCTCTGGTCATCACCACCTGCCTCAGGGACAGCAACAAGGCCGGCACTGACCTCACTCTGCCAACTCAGCATCCATGACAATGGTCTGGTCTCTTACAACAGTCACTTGTTCTTGAATCAAGGTCAGAACAAAACTCCAACAAAGTAAGTCCAAAGAGAAAGGAAGGTGGCTGGATCTGAGAATAGTCCAGAGGTGTCAGGAATTAAACGCCCCTTCATGTGTTGAGCTCCTCACATCCTATAAGATAAATAGGTAGAGGAAAGGCTTGTGGTTGGAACATACTGCACTTCGGTTTGCCTCAATTCTCACGAGAGAAAGCAGTCCCCAACCCTGTGGTTCATTCAGGGCTGGTAGAGATGAGCTAGAAGAATGAGCAAGCCATAAAAT
>JAOXOE010000698.1:18501307-18602001 GCA_028565055.1 Phoeniculus purpureus
GGGCGGGGCGGAGAGGGCGCGCGGGGCGGGGGTGTGACAGCGGAGGGGTCGGATCGGCGCGGGAGGATGGAGGACGGAGAGCGGCTTCTGTGAGTAACCGGGGCCGAGGGTTACCGGCCTAAGTCCCCTTGGCACCATCGCCTCCCCGGCCTCCCAGTGCGGCGAGTGGGGCACGAACCGGGGCCTGTACGGGAGACACTGGTGTGGCCCAGGGGACGGTGCTCTGGCGATGGGGTCCTGTACAGGGGACACTGGTGTGGTCTTGGAGAGAGGCACTGGTGTAGCCCTGGGCATTCGATGCACTAGAGTCTTGTACTGGAGTCACTGGTGAGGCACTGTTTGTGGGCTGATCCTGCACTGGGATGGATCAGCAGGGTCACTGGTGTGGCCGTGAAGCCAGTGGTCTTACGCTGGGTTCTGGGGACCTTATCCCTGTGCCTGTTACAGCAGGACAGTGATGGCTGCCTCCCATCACTTCCCAGTGTCCCTGTCCCTGGATGGGCTGGTCTGCTCGGTGGTGACACCATGGTGGGGAGCATGGGTACTCGTGGTTGCCACCTCGGTTGGCGCCTTAGCCTGGGGCTGTGTGGCACAGATAGGGAGGGGGTCTGCTGGTGGCAGGGTCACCCAGCCCCACACTCCCGCTGGCCTCAAATCTCTCCAGGCAGCAGCGTCTGCTGTTCCTGATAAGCTAATCTCGCAGAGTCCTGGGACAGGTATTGCCTCTTCTCAGGGAGGCCCTCCCCGTCGTGAGCAGGAAGAGGCCATGGACCATGACGAGGAGCATTTGTCATAGCTGGGCACAAGACTTTTCCTGTGGGAAAAGTGGACAAGCTGCCAGCTTTGGGGATCTGACAGGGCTCCCAGACCCCTTTGTGGGTGACAACCTGTATCTGCTCTGTATCCATAGCCCCAAGGGCTTCCCGAAGCTGAAGAACGACACGTTCCTGCGAGCAGCACGTGGGGAGGAGACAGAGCACACACCAGTGTGGTGCATGCGGCAGGCGGGGCGTTACCTGCCTGGTGAGCTCACGGACACACAACGAGGGGGAAACAGGGCAGGGGCATGTGCACCCCATAACGCTCCTGCTGGTCTCTTGCAGAATTTCGGGAGACACGAGCGGCACAGGATTTCTTTGCCACTTGCCGGAGTCCCAAATTGTGCTGTGAGCTGACTCTGCAGGTGAGCATCCCCCAGTGGGTCTGGGTGTCCCTTCTTCCTGCCCAGATGGGGACAGGAAGAAACCTTGGGTCTGACCACCCCAGATGGCCTCAGTAAGTTATGCAGTCTCTGGGGACTCCACTGACCCATATGCTTGTCTGTATCCTCTATGGCTGCACTCTTCTCTGCAGCCACTCAGACGATTCCCCCTGGATGCTGCCATCATCTTCTCTGACATCTTGGTGGTGCCCCAGGTGAGAACCACGGCTGGTGGTATGAAGCAGTGGCTGGCAACAGGATTGGGTTCAGGGCCACCTCATTCCTGCTTCCATTCTCTCCTGTCTCCAGGCACTGGGCATGGAGGTTGTCATGGTCCCTGGCAAAGGACCCACATTCACAGAGCCCCTGAAGGAGGTGGAGGATCTGATGAAGCTGCGTCAGAAGGTGGATGTGACTGCAGAGCTGGGTTATGTATTCCAAGCCATCACGCTGACACGACACAGCCTGGAGGGCAGGGTGCCCCTCATCGGCTTCTCTGGGGCACCTGTAAGTGATGTGTCTCCTCCACATGGATTCTCTGCTCTTTCTGCCGGGATGACACCAGCCGTGACACCTCCAGAGCTGTGGGTGTTACAGGGGTGCATAGGTGGGGGATGTTCAGTGCAGGAGCAGATGTGCCCCAGGCTCTGGGGTGCTCATAGGTCCTACCTTCAGCACTGTGACTGGTCCCTTGTGTTTTCTTCCATCTCCATCACCTTCGTTGCTCTTTTCCTTCCCACAGTGGACGCTCATGTCCTACATGATTGAAGGTGGTGGCTCCAATACAATGGCAAAGGCCAAGAGTTGGCTGTATCGACACCCTGAGGCAAGCCACCAACTGTTGCGGCTGCTGGCTGATGTAATCACTGACTACCTGGTGGGGCAAGTGGCTGCTGGAGCACAGGTGTGTCCTGTGGCATGGGGACATGGCCAGGCAAGCACTGGGGACAGTGCACACACAGCATTCAGCTTCTGGGAGAAGGGACTGAGGTGCAGCTTTTCTAGCCTCATGTCCCTGGCAGGCACTGCAGCTGTTTGAGTCCCACGCGGGGCACCTGGGTCCAGAGCAGTTTCAGGAGTTCGCGCTGCCTTACATTCGAGACATCTCCCAAGCAGTCAAGAGGAAGCTGAAGGAGGAGGGGCTCCCCTTGGTGCCCATGGTGAGTCAGGGCTGCCCCTGGCACAGGGGTGCTGCTGGAGGAGTTGTATCCCCTGGTACCCGCCTCCCTCTGTCTAGCCCATGGAGAGGAGCCTGACGCAAAGCAGTTACTGCCCGTCTCCTCTATTACCAGATTATCTTTGCAAAAGACGCACACTACGCGCTGCGTGACCTGGCCCATGCTGGATACGAGGTGGTCGGTCTCGACTGGACCATCCGGCCCCAGGAAGCTCGGTAAGAGTCTGGAAGAGTGCTCGGGTGCCGGGACCTGGAGATGTCTGCTCCAGAGGTAGAGATAGCTTGGTCCCCATGGTACACGGCAGCCACATCCCCTGTGCCCTGAATCTGGGGCTGCAGGCACCTGTCTGCCCCCTGCCTCTGCTTCACATGAAAGAACTCACCTGCTTTCTGCCTACTGCAGTGCACAGACAGGGAAAGATGTCACCCTGCAAGGGAACCTTGATCCATGTGCACTCTATGCACCCAAGGTGAGTGGTGGCCGTTGCCAGCAACAGGGGCTAGCTCCAGCTTGTGATAAAAGTCAGTTTTTCCCATCTGCAGTGCTGGCTCATGCCCTGGCAGATCACCAGGCTGGCTGGGCACTTGTGGCAATAGAGCACCCTGGACTGGGTGGGGCTGACACATTTTCCCACTGTGCTTACAGGAGAAGATTGGCGAGCTGGTAAAGAAGATGCTGGAAGGTTTTGGGACCCAACGTTACATTGCCAACCTGGGCCACGGCCTCTACCCCGATATGAACCCCGAGCATGTGGGTGCCTTTGTGGAGGCTGTGCATGCTCACTCCCGCCACATCAACAAGCACAGCTGAGCCTCAGTGCTGGGGACAGGACTGCGGGTTGGGCACAGCCACCCCATGCAGCATGTTGTCACAGGATTCGCTCCAGGCTGGGCTGCAGCATTAAACCAGCACCTTCTCTGCAGCCGCAGTGTGGCTCTGGCTGGGGGGATGGGAAACTGGATGGCCCTGGAAGAGATGGGCTGTGACGGCAGCCTGGCAGTGGAGCAGGAGCAGTGGGGTATGCTCCAAGTCCTGTCCTGCAGGTCAGAATGCGGAAAGGGGAAAAGCCAGCAAAGTATGGAGGGGCAGATGCACCCCCTTGCCGGGCTGCACAGTGCTGTGCCAAGGGTTTGAGAGACAGAACGTGAGCTCAGAGCACCACAGCTATCTCCTGGCAGTGTGGATGTGCTCAGCCCTGCTGGGGGACATGGGCTGCCTGAGGCTGGCAGGGTCACAGCCTGAGAGCTGGGAGCTCATAACCCACTACTCCCATGGGCTCAGTGTTAGCTGTGCCACACTCCTGCCAGGTGGGAACCAACAACACAACATAGACTTGGGGCCTCCCCAAGTGTGTGGGAGACCCAGCAGCACAAGTCTGGCCACATGGCAGGAGACAACAGCACCATCAGCACTTTGCAACACAGTCGGGTTAGCGGCAGAGATAACCACAGCCCTAGCACCACCCTCACCCTCCAGCTCCCAGAACTTCTTTGAGACCGTCCCACTAGTCCTGGAGATCTCTCCCCTACACACACCAACCTGTCTCCTCAGGGCCATGGCTGTGGGGGACTCAGCAAACCCTGTAGAAAGCAGCCAGGGTGCTGGCAGCACCCAGAAACTCTGGGTCACGACTGTGCCACTCCATCCCGGTCACTGCAGTTCAGGCTGGCTGTAGGATGGATCAGGATATGGGTGCCAACGCTGCACTAGCTGGCACGGAGCAAGTGGTGCCACCAGGTCGGGCAGGGATCTGCTGACACTGAGCATGGCAGGCAAATTCCACCCTGAGGCAGCCAGGCTGCCTCGCTGCTGCCTGGTCCCCAACCTTGGGGCACGTCCCTGCAGCTCTGCCCTACTTGCATCACTCACGACACCAGGCTGCCCAGCAAACACGGTGACCCCTCCGGCTTGAGAGAAAGGCAGTAGAGATACAGGCAGTAACGTTCATCCCTTTTATTATTAAACATCAGATGAAGAGGTCGCACACACACATACACGCACGCACGCAAAAGAAAAAAAGAGGGGGAAGGAAAAAAGAGAAACAGACTGGTTGCAGACCGCTATTTTGGTGGCGACACAGACCGAGTACAATTGGTTTCCTGGCCGGAGCGCGGACACAAGTCACTTGCCAAAAAATTAAAAGTCAAACCAGACAGCAGATAACTAGCCCACGTTCTCTAACTACAAGTCACCATCCAGACTGGCCCTGGACCCCCCCCACAGCCCTCCCGACCCACTGGCAAAGAAATTAACCAAAACTGAAGAGCTGCCGACCTGGGGCTGGCAGAGTCTGCCCCCGGCATAGGGCAAAGCTGGGAAGGGCCGAGCACTGGCCACAATATGGAGCCAGGGGAGGTGGCACAGCTGTGCCTGCCCCTGCTCCCTGCCCAGGAGCTGAGCAGCCCCGGTGCCTGCCCGCCCGCCCGGCACCTCACACCCACCGAGACGGCTGTGCACAAGGCGATGGGCTCATGTCCTCCATTGCCAGCATCCATGCATGTCCCAGTGAGAACCGCCCGAGTCTCTTCCTTTGCTGTCCTCCAGCATTGGCTGCCACTCCTCCTTCCATCTGTCCGTCCATCCGTCCCAGGGCTGCGAGTCGAGCAGAGGTTCGCCTCCCCCCACACCCTTCTTCGCTGCCAATGATGCCGTGGGAACCTGAGAAACGTTCGTGTGCCTCCTCCTCTTTTTGTCTGTGGTTTTGTTTTGTGTGTTGGTTTTTTTTAAATAATAATTATAATAATAATAATAATAGCAATAATAAAAATAATCGCCCCAGCCCACGACAATTTCAAGTATCCCCCAAATAAAAGACAGAATTATAAATAATTATAACTTTACAATTTAATAATTGACACATATACTATAGTATTTACAGTATCATAAATGCTTTTTTTTGTGTTACTTTTAGTAAGCAATCCCTGAGAACAGTTACTTTAACTTGTTTTTATTGAAGTATCTTCACAAATAGAGGAGTTTGCATGTCTCGGGCGGGCAGGAGAAGCGCTCTGCAAAGCCGTTGCTTTTGGTGACGCATGAGGTTCTAGTGTCGTGGGTTTCTTTGCTTGCTCTTTTTTTTTTCTTTTTTTTCTTTTTATTTTAAATTCCCCATGTAATTGAAAATATTTTTGCACTTTGCAACCTTCAAATCCCTCCAGCGACCGCTTCCTTCAGGAAAGAGGTATTAGATTTCCAGGTTAGCTTTTGGTATTGGCAAGGGAGGGCAGGGGGCTGAGCGAACCATCCTTTTTCCCCGTGGTTGCCTTTTGGTTTGTGCCCAAGGAATCTCTGGATCCTCTCAGTGTGTGAAATGGTTAAATCCAAGAAAGAAAAAAACAAAGTAATAAAAAATAATTAAAAAACCAAAAACAAAACAAAAGGGAAAAAAAAAAAAGAAACTGAAGACCAGAACAGAGCAGCCTACTGCCGGTGGGGGGGGGAAGGTGTTCTCCGCTTTCCTTCCTTCTTCTTTCGTAAGTCCCCATGCTGTGGCTGGACCCTGCCAGTGAGCACGGCGGGGGCTGGGGCTCACCCAAACCGTTCCCGCACCAGCAGCATCAGTTTTTTCTTGCCTTTGTAGATTTGTTTGAGATTGTCAATGAACTGGGCAAACTGTATGTGCCCATCCTGTGCCAGGAGGAAGGTCTCCCTGGCCTTGCTGAGGAACTCTATGAACTCCCCATAGTGCCGCGGGCTGATGTGGGTGAGCCGGGAGTGGGTGGTGTTGATGTAGGCGCTTATCGTTGCGTCCAGCAGCTGCCGCAGAGGGGCTTTGTCGGTGGACATCAGCTTCCCCGAGTTCCTGCGGCCAGGGATGCCTGCCAGCCCTGGGGCCGTCATGGTGCAGCGGCGAAGGATGTCCGAGAGCACCGTGGCACAATGCACGCTCTTCACCACCAGCGGGATGATGGCTGCCAGCTCATTTTTGCCCAGAGAGTGGCTCAAGGCGCAGGCCCAGAGCACATCATTGATGGCTGGGTGCGTGTCCTGGTTGTAGGCCAGGTTGAGATGCGTCATGGCCAACGAGGCCAGTTTGAATGCCCGGAGCGGATAGCCCCGGTGCTCCATGTAGCGGGCGATGGTGAAAAGCTGGGTGTAGGTCATGCCAGTGGAGGCAGCATCAATGACAATCTGGTAGGCAGTCTCGAAGGCAATGTGGTCCTTCTCACAGAGGGTCAGGGCGGACAGGGCGCAGTTCTGTGGGTCCTTCATGGCGCACTGCAGGGCCAGGGTGCGGGCACAGCTGGCAAGCTCTTCCCGCTGGGGGTAGTCCAGGCTTAGGCGCAGGATGGTGTTGTGGGACATCACTGTGGCCGCTACGATGCTGGTGGCTTCCGTGGGAGTGAACAGTGAGTACCAGCTCTGCAGGATGCTCACCAGGGCTCTCACTCCTGCAAAAGAAACAGTGGGGTCACAGCACAGCCCTGGAGCCCAGCTTGGATCGCAGGACTCCTCTGAGTTCCTGAGTGCCCAGGGCAAGGGGAAAGCCAGCTCACAGCAGTGCTGAGCTGCTGCCTCTGCCTTAACAGGGTCTTGGTCAGAGAGGAATGAGCACAGGCTACTTGCACTGCCACACTGCAGGGCACAGCAAACACTGCTGGCTTGGCTAGTCATACAGGGGACTTGTCCCAGTCCCAAACCTGGCCGCTGCTGTGACCCAAGCCAGCTGGTGCTCTGAGGTGCATCACGAGAAAATGGGAAACCCAGAAGAGCTCAGAATCCCAGGCTTGTGAATGACTCCAGGATCTCCATGCCCAACCCACTCCCACCACACGTGGGCCAGACACCCCATCCAGGCACTCACCCACTTCTGTAGCACACGTCACCAGCCACCTCACCATCTCCCGCCGCCGCCAGTTGAGGGTGGATAGGGTCATGCGCATCACCTGCAAGGCAACTCAGAATGACTGGCTGCACCACAGGGTTCCAACAAGGCCATCCAGCACAGTGGTGATCCCCAAGAATCCCTCTAGCCTGGCTGGCTACTAACCCCCTGGCACTGCCTCACCTCCACCCAAACAGCAGTGGTCACAGGGGCCTCCCAAGGCTGAGCACTCCTGCTGAGTGCCACACGAGGATGAATCTATTCCTACCATGAGGCCCCACCTGCTTGGTGGAAGACCATCACCAGTGCTGCAGCCACAGCACATGGGGCAGAAGGGCCACCAGCATCCTCCCCAAAACGCTATCTTGTACCTGGAGCCCCAGCTCCAGCGCAACATTGAGCAGTGTTGTGTCAGAGTTGCTGTCAGTCGGTGTGGCAATCTTGAATGCATCCTGAGCCAGCTTGAAGATCAATGAGGAGGAGTGGATGTTCTTCTGGATGGCCTCCAGTACTGTGCGTAGGCGAAGCATGTCCCCTGGGAGCAGGCAAGAACAGTCAAATGGCTTGTCCTCCCCCACCCTGCCCACAAGCCCCATTTCCTGCCTGCAACAGGTGGTGAACAGCCCCTTCAGCATGCTCAGCCTCTCCCTCTGGACACACAGGGATGCTCTATCAGGCCCTACAGTCCAACAGTAAACTGGAGCGTCCTCCCCAGGTGACACTTCCTACAGCACCCATCCTTGCTCAAGATCATCCTCTTACAGAGAGGACAATCAGCCTTGAGTGATCCCAGACACATCCTGGAGCACTAACAGACATCTCCAAGAACCTGCATGCTCTAGTCTGGGCTGAAGTTTGACAACTGTAAGGCAAAGTCTCCCCAGAAAAGATGGGGTTTAGGAAGATGCACAGCGCACGACAGCTGCAGAAAGGTCAGTCTTCATTTAGGAATGTTAACAAGAAGAAAAGCTGTTTGCTGCACACAGACTGTCCTGTCCAGTAAGTCCCCTTCCTCTTCAAGGCCAGTAAAGGCTGGGCCAGGGTCACCCAGCCTCACTGTGCTTGGTCCTGGATGTCCCAGGGGCAGCTTTAATGACCAAAAAGGGCTGAGATACCCCAGAGGGTTCCCTAGCACAACACCCAGTGATGCTGTGGGTCTCCTGCCACAGAAGGCTGTGGGTGCAAGAAGGCTGCATGATGGCAGTGGGGGATGGGGGTAGGACTTTGGAAGAGAGACCTATTAAACAGCGTGGTGCTGCATATGGCTTGAGAAATCCTCCTGTCAGCCCTGTGGGACACAGGGTGGATAGAGGGAGCTTTGGCGTGGGTGCAGACCAGAGATGCCAACATGCCAAGACAGGTCCCTCAGCTTTGTTCCAGGATTGTTTCTACTCCTATTGCCATCAGCTGAGCTGACTACCTCACACAAAGAAAACCAAGCAATGCACAGCAGTGTGAAACACCCAGTGCTGCGCCTGGGCACAAACATCACAGTGGCTAATACCTAGAGATATCACCTGCCGCTCACAGCAGCCACTCAGCACCACCACCACAATCCAAGGCTTCCTAAAATGGCTCGTGGGGGCATGGGTGAGAGAGGCTATGAGGACACAAGATCACACCAGGACATGCTGCAGTGGGAGAACACCCAGGGAAGGAGACAGTGGGAAAAATAGCCCTAAACTGCTGGCATAAAAGCCTCATCCCAATTAAGGGCTGGAAGGGAAACTAAAGGATAAGCCAGGTACCAGCTCTCTACAAAGTACTGCAAGGCAGGATCTGGACACTGTCAGCCCTGGACAAGCATCCAAGAGAGGGCTGGAAGGAGAGAAGAGGCTGCAGAGGCAGTGAGGCCAGGGCTTTCTTTTTCTCATTTACCTCCCACCTTGCTAGGGAAGCAGCACCTTCCCTACCAGGCTGACAGTGCCAGCAGCTGGAGGCTGCTGCAAACTGTGAGATAGGAGTGGGCAGTACTAACTGCTCAACACACCAGCCCTTATTGGGGCACAAGGTGCTCACCATCCCAGTGGGGTTGATTTCTGGACAGAGGGGCATTTAATGAAAAGCCTTTCAATAGCTGTGCCAGTGGAGGAACCAAAGATGCCCAAGAGACCAGTAAGGAGGTGTTTTATGAGCTCCCCATGGCTGAGATCAAGATATCCCACTCAGCACAGCTGTTGGACCATGAGCCTGGGAGGCCTTTAGGACAAGAGCCTCACAGATCCCAGAACCTGGTGGGCTCACCATGCCCTGCCCACAGCACTCTGCTAGAAACAGGAGCTCCCTCTTCTCTCCACAAAAATCCCTTTGATGCTTTTGTGCAGCATCACACCAGAGCTGTTCTGCACCAACCTTTGGCTGCTGTGAGCATGGTGGAGGCCAGCTCGCACTGCTGTGACTCCAGGTGCCCCAGGGTGAACCAGCGTGGGTATCTGCTGGGAACCACTGAGAACTGGTGGTGAGGGTGAGTCACATCGCCAGACGGTGCTGTAGTCTCCAGGACGGGCAACCTGTATGGCAAATAGGATGAGAAAACTTCAGATCTTAGCTCAGCCCCAGCTTGACCCCTTCTCTCTAAGGCTGGTGAGGTGATGCAGGGGCTGGCTGCAGGCAGCTGCCCACAGCACTGCCTCTAAAGCATCCTGCTGCCGAGCACGTGTGGGGGCTCCTGAGGCTGTGTGCTCCACACACGGGCAAAGGGATCAATCTGAGACCAACTTGAAAGGAGGAGAATGATCCGTGAAGTGATTTATAAACTTGTAAGAGAAAGCACAAGCTTCAGGAAAAAGAAAAAAAAAATAAAGAGAGCAAAAATCCTTCCTCCCTCCCTGCTCCTTTCATGTCAGATCGCCTAGCAGAACTCCTGGCTTCATCATCTGGTTCTTCTTAAAATGCCTGCACATTTCCCAAGGGCCCCCACAGCTGGTTTGGGTTACCTGCTTCTGTGGGGATATTTGAAAGCCTAGAAAAACCTGAGGAGAAAGAAGACTAAGGAAGGGGAGCAGAAATCTCAAGCCACCAGCCATGGTGACAAAGCCATGCTGGCTCTTAAACTCCTGAGTGGGTGCTGGTGTCACTAATTCAATGGCTGGCAAAGGCAGATGGGAGGGAAATTGCCCCCCAACACAGAAGGTATTAAACTCTCTCTGCTCTCCTCACTTGCATACTTGGGGTAGCCACAAGGTAGCAGCAGCCCACCCTTCCTTATCCAGGTCAGGGACACCCTGCCTGACACAGAGGGTCCCAACTGGGAGCAGGGGATGGGTGCTAACAGATGGTCAAGGAGCAATGTGCAGCCCCAGGACACTTGGTCCCATTCCTGCTTGGCAGCTGGAGATCTTACATCTGCTGGGGCAGGGTGTCCCCCTGCACTGCAAAGGCCCTTGGCTGCTCTTTCAGGCCTGGCTGTTCTTCTGAGCAGCTCTTTCTAGAACAAGGAGAGTTCAAAGTTTCCCTGAGCTCTGGGGAGAGATGGCCCATTTCACTAAAGAAATGCTGCAAGAAAGGTGATGTCAGAGGGAGAGGGCACAAGGATGCTCTGGGATTGATGGTCCTTCAAGCAGTGACTCATTTGGGCTATTTCAGCCTTTCCAAGTCCCACCCAGTCCATGTTAAAGAACTGCAAAGTGTGACTGTGCTCTCTGCCCACCTCTGTGACATCTTGGAGCTTGGGGCAAATAATCTGTCCCTTGCCCTGGCTGGGACAAGGTGCCAGGGTAACAGCCCTTCCTGAAGGGATGGCAGACATGAGGGCAGATTAACGCACTGTGTGTGTCTAGGACCAGAAGGATTCTTGTCACCAGGAGAAGTGGTCCCACCTGGGGCAAGAAGCTAGTAAATGGCTGGACCAGCAAACATTATTGGACAGATGCAAACCCCTAGAGATAGAGCTCCAAGAGGAGAGCAGGAGTGTCTTCGCAATGCTGCTGGGTGCCCAGGCATCTTGCTGCGAAGGATGATCCCAGAGACAGCAAGCTCCAGGTCTGCCTCAACTCCCATCCCTATTCTAGGGTTGCAAAGCATCCCAGCTTCTCCATGGAGTAGAAAAGAGAGGCAAAATGAGGGGCAAAGATGGAACAAAACAAGCACCCACCTCATGGCCCGCAAAGCCAGCTTGTACGCCAGGTCTGCATCGTGGGGTAGCAGGGCAGAGAACAGGTATTTGGCAAAGGTGTGCATGGGGACGCTCTCCCGGTGGATAACTTCTCCCAAGCCACTGAAGGGACCACCTAGGTGGAAGCAGAGCCCATCAGCCTTATTAGCATAGCAGGAGTTGTGGCTGGAGTTTGCACCACCCAAATGCGTTGAGGATATGCTCAGCGGCTCCCTGGTGTTACTCAAGTTGGACCCAAGGCAAAGGGCTGCTCTTTCCTTTCCTACAAACTGTTTCAGGTTAAAATCCCTCAGAAACTGAAGTCACGTATGTAGCACCTCTCTCCAGAACCCCTCTGAGACAGTCTCACTCCTTTGCTCTGCCAGATGATGGGGCAGAGCAGCCATCCCATACACTCAGCACCACACCCACCAAGGAAGAAGCCAGGATGAGGGCAGCCAGGCGTAAACTTTGTAAAGGGCACCTCACAGATGTTACCACTGGTCAGCTAAGACACAGAATCCAGACAGACAGGCCAAGCCCCCACCTTCCAGCAGCAAGATGCACTGCTTCCGTAGGGTCTGCACCAGCACAGGGTCCAGCTCCAAGTCCTGCAGCCGGGCGATGATCTGCTCCTCATTGCGGCACACCTTGTCCTGGGCATAAAGACCTTCAGGCATCACTCTTTGCTGACCCATCCCCATTAGAGCCACCTCTAAGGCTAAGGACAGGTAGGACTCGCCACTGTCTTGGCTGCCAGTTGCAACGGGCACATGTTGATACACTGGGGGTTTGGAGTCCCCAGCATCTGGAAGAAGAGGGAAGAGATGCAACAGAGTTAGAAGAGCCTTCCTAGGTGGTAGAGCCACAGCAGAGAGAAAGACCTTTCAACTTCAGTAGTCTGACCCCAACACTTCCCTTGCTGCCTGCCTTCAGTTACCAGGAGATGAAGGGTAAAAGGTCCCTGCAAGAGATGCAGGCTTCACCCTTCTTCCTGCTCTTACTAGGAGATGCAGGAGACCTGAGAAAAACGCAACAGGGAACACAGCCAACACCAGACGCTTCCTGAGCGACAGCATGCATGGTCTCAGCTGTGCTAAGCTGCTCCTCTGCTCTGCTCTGGCTGCAAACCTTGACAGCTGGGAAAACTCAAGGCACTCACTTCCCCTCTCTGAAGAGCACTATAGCACTGCCCTGGAAGCCCCTGCAGAGGTGGCGAGAGGGGAGATTCAGAGCCCAGGAGTCCCAAACTCCAGCTCTGCACCCAGGGCCTGCCTGCCCAGCTTGGTTCAGCCACAGCCAGTGGGAGTGGAGCAATGAGGAACACTTGGTACCTGAAATTTCAAGGCAATTTTCCTCTTCTAATCTACACGCTTCAGTCAGAGTGAGAAAGAGGCAGCCAATGGGGTTCAGAGGGTGGCCTACCCAGCCCTCCAAGTTGGTGATGGTTGTTGCTCCTCGCTGCAGCAGCTCTGCAAAAAATGGAAAGACCGACTGTGAAAGGGAGGACAGGTTCTGTAGCCATAACCATGTCTGAGACATGGGACCTCTAGGGCCAACTCTAGCACGGCAGCTCATGAGGGGAGAAGCAGCTCTGAGCAGCCAATATGCACACTGTCACAGACATCAGACATGCACCCAACAAAAAACAAGTGTCCCCAAGGCCATTCATGAGCAGTGGCTCATTCTCTGTTCTATGGGGACATTAGGGACTGTAAGGTCCCAAATTGGGGTCTCTAAAGTCAGCCTTGCAGCTTCTGGGCTCATCTGCAATGGTAGCTTGAACGTTTTGGAAACACAAGCAGAAATATCTCTGGAGATGACACAGACTTCCAGTAAGTCTTAAAAACTCTATCTTTTGATGATCTCAACTGGCTGAGCTAGCAAGCTCCTGGAGTGACTGACCATCATTAGCACTGCACCCATCAGTTTATCTCTGTGGTGTGAGTGATCCCACACAGTGCTGCCCACCAGCAATCATGGGCAGCACTACTCTCTCAGCCAGCTGGGCCAGCCTACTCAGAACCTCATGAGCCATTTGTCCCGTAGCCCTGCCCATACCTTTCTTCTGATGTTTATATATTTCCAGCTGCCTTTGCTGCTGCAGCCGCAGTGTGTTGATTATGGCAACAGTTAGTCGGAGAGCTTCTCTGGGATAGCCGTGGGACCGTAGGGCATCCACCCGAGCACAGGCTGTTGGGACGTGTTCTGCAAGGCAAGGACAAACACAGGGGCACGGCTGAGTCACAGAAGCACAAAAATTCATGGGATGGTACTGATGGGGAGAGAGAACCTGTCACCATCAGGCTGTGGAAAGTGCTCTGCAGACACCCCGTCACTTCTGCAGCTCTCCTACCTGGTGTTTTATTATTATGCACAGTTGCATGAACCCCCCTGCAAGACTAACAGTTGTTTAGGAATTCATCTGCTCCTGCTGCTTGTTGCTCACCTGAAATCACAAGCAACTGTGGAGAGGATTATGACTGAGTGAGAAATTAGCAGGAGCAGATGACACAACGTGCTGCATAACAAGCAGCAAAAATCCTATTCTCTTGCAAAACGTCCTACCAAGGGGAAGAAAAAAAACCCCAAACAACAGGCAAACAGAGAAGATGTAAAATTATGATACAGGAGTCATTTCTATGCCTGGAAAAGCTCAGAAAGCTTTGGAAATTCAGACAACCACCTCCACAAATGGGGTTTCCATGTCCCAATGGTCACCCGCAAGGAATACATGAGGATGAGGTTTCAGAATAAACACATCTGTAAAAGAGCTTCTTGTTGCTCCCTCGATTCATTTGCTAAACAGATGAAATATCCAGTTTCTCCCTGAATTCATCACTGGAAGTTGCTGAGAAATCACTCCGCTCCCAGCACCATGTCCCTGAGGGAGTGCCAACAGAGTGAAAGCACAAAACCCCAAAATCACAGCAAATGCATTATAAAAATAACACGCACCAACCAGCTGGGCCAGAGGGCTCAGCAGAATCCACATTATAGGATAATGCATAATTTAGATCGAGAAAACCTTTAACATCGTTATGCTGTGGACAGGAGAGGTGCGGCCACTACACCCCTGCTAGATGGAGCCCATGGATGCACCAACCCACCACCACTGCCTATGGCTCCACAGGGACGAGAGCCGCTGTCTGCAGTAACACAAAACTCTTCCCGGGGTAGAAATGTCCTCTCCCACTTCAGTTAAGCTAGTAAGAGGCCTGCCAGCAGCCTTCACATGGGTCATTGATAGCAACGTGGTGCCTGCTGTTCCAGAAACCACATCTCTGGATGATGTTAAATATTCTCTTCTCATCTGGCTGGGTGACATCAGACCCCACCTCCTAAAGAGGGTGACAGTGCAGTGGTGAGTTCTCTCCTCTTTGCAGCAGATGAGTTGTGTGGCTTGAGGTACATGGACTAAAGGTCTACAACACAGGAGGGTACTGGGCTTGGTTGATGTCATAAGCATCAATCTCATATAAGGCTTAATTGTGCCGTAGGCTAAGTGCTTTTAGGGGAAGACTAAAGACAGGGCAAGAGCAGAGAAGAACAAAAAAATCCAAAGGTATTGTGTTCCTAGTTACCTCTCAAAGGTCTTTAAGTATCCAGGCCTCCTGTACTGGGAACAGGTTGAGTTTGCACTGGGGACAGCCAAACACTGGCAAGATGAAAGAAAAGGCAACAAGCCTGGTCCAAGCTGCCCAAGTGGACCCAAGACTGTGAAGATATGGGGCTGGCTACAGGGACTGTGGCTGGAATGTGTGAGGGCATCAAGTTCTTCTGCTTGCCCTACTCCTTAGGCTAAGGACCAGGGAGGCACTTTCAATCCACTATGCAGAAGCCTGCAAGGACCCAGAATAGCAGAGCTGCTTTGATGCCTCAGGTGGCACTAGCAACCCTGCCCACCCAGATGGTGCAATGGGCTTCTGGCTTGGATGCTCACCTAGCCACAGCGGCTGCCCCTGCGAGTTGAAGAGGAGGCTCTCGCCCTCCCGCTGGTAGGAGGGAGACACGTAGAAGTCGCTGCTAATAATGCGCTGCAGGTGGCTGTCCTGCCAGTGGAGGTCACAGCCCTCAATTGCCCGAGTGAACACGGTTCTTCTGGGCCTGGCCAGTGAATCTGCAAAGAGAAAAACCATCAGTGCCTTGATGAGGCAGGGGCAGCCTGTTTCTGTCCCCAGACTTGACCTCGCTGGACAGAGCAGTGCCTATACAATGATTAAAAAGCTCCACCAGGTCCCACCCCAGCCATTCCCAAGTTGAGCACAGGGGCTCTGCCTCCTGCAATGCAGCTCAATGCCTTTAGATACCTCTGTTGCCCATCTTGTCTCTGATGGAGCCTGCAGTCTCCTTAGGCAGCACTGCTAAAAGTCACTAGCTGCCCTGGAGTGAGAAAAGAGGCAGAAACTGTCCATTTGCTATTTGATGAGAATCCAATGCAAGACATCAGCCTCATATGTGACAGTGTGGCAGTGAATTCCCAGCCATGATGCCCAGGACACAGGCAGCTGCTGAGGACTGGGCTTCCTCAGCACTATGGTCCACAAGCATCGTGAGCTCTCCTCTTGCAACCCATTGCAAAGTCCTGGCTTTCCTGACCCAAAGCCACTTATATCAGCAGCACCTGAAGCCAGGAAGGGAACTGTCTCATGTGACAGAACCACTGCCTTCCAGCAACCTCTGGCTGTGTGAGATGGCATCATCTGCTGCCCTGCAGGAGATGTCTGTGCTCCTCTTCACAGCTGTCCTCTACCTTCACTGACACTTTTGAAGCTTTCGAATGGTGGACAAGCACTTCACTCTGCCCAGACAGACCAGATAAGCAGTTTGTCTATCTGTGCCAGATCACAAGGACCAGACAAAGCTGGTGGGCTGAGGGTGCAACACTGAACACTAGGTCCTGCAGCCCTTAAGACTTGCTGAGTTAAATGCCTTCGCGTGGGGAAAATAAAAGTCACTGCTCAAAGCTGATCAAGGCAGGCTGGATAAACACATTCCGGAAACGATGGCAACAAGCAATTAGTCTGAATGCTGCAGGCACCCAAGGTGGAGAGAAATTAAACAGGTGTTCAGAGGTACAGAACCAGCCTGCTAACTCATCCAGGGAGGATTTCACGAATCAGCTGTTCTTCAGCAATAAAAGAAGCTGGCAACACTGTGCCAGCACTTGCACATACATAAACCTAGGGTTTATGGACACCTCCAGGACACCTCCAGGATCTGAGCTGCTTTCAGATCCCTTCTTGGAGATGCAGGAGCACAAGGACAATGGGACATCCCCAGCATGTGCTTCAGAAGCAACTCACACATCTGAAAAAAAATGACCTGCTCAGTCCCACTAACCTGTCCTGAATGCCCAGGCAAATCCTTCACATAGCTGGGAGAACTGTGGGGTGTCCTAGGGCTGGCACAGGATATGGAGCAAGGCCAGATTTAAATTAAGTTGCTTCCCAAGGATGAGCATGGGAGGTGGCCGGGACACACAGTCCTGGCTGTGATAGGTTGGCAGGATGGCCACACTCCCAAACAGCTGCTGAGGAACTCATCCCACTCACAAGAGAGAAGTTTCCTTGTTGACAGGGAGCAACCCCCACCATCTCTGTCTTCCCACTTGGTCCACATGGAACACACCAAAGAACAATTCCAGTGCAGCAGATGGAGACATGCTAAAAGCAGTCACTTTCACTTCATGTCTCCTTCAGGCAAATGTAAGGGAGAAAAGTGCTTAAATTTGAAGGGATCAAATGCTTTGTCAGGGGTTTGAGGAAGTATTTGAGCATGAAAGAACAACTCTGTAACTATATTGATCTATTGGTGCGCTGCACTTGAACTGCATTTGACACTCCTGGCTAATGACTTATCTAACACCTGAATCAAAGACCATAAGCAAAACTGAAAGGAACTCTGCATCATCTCCAAACCCTCAATCCCACATTACAGTAAGGGCTTCCAAGCTCAGCTCTGCTCCAATTTCAAGCAGCACTAGTTTTCTGTAAAACTCCAGACCTGCACAAACCATAGGGATCTCAACTACCTCAAGGTCGAATTGCTTTAAAACGGTCTCTAATTTGAATCTCAAAATTACAGAACTGTAGTCCTCTGGAGGGGAAGGGACCTCTAGAGATCATCTAGTCCAAACCCTACAGAATCACAGAAAAATACAAGAGACCTTACCCAAGACACAACAAAGCAGCAGACCTTTCTGAAGTATGTAAAGATAGGGTGTATCTGCAACCAGATACTGTAAGAGAAACACTTTGCCTTTCCATGCCCTAAGAGACATCATCAGCAGGTGAACTAAGACCTCTCAGCTTTGGGGTCAGCCTTGTCCCAACCCCTGTGGCCACTGGGTGCATTTTCACTCCCTGCCCAGACTCACCTTGGCTGTGACTAGAGCTCTGCGTAAGCGCGTTGGTGATGTTGGGAAGCTCATTACCGTAATTGCCATCTTCCAGGGGACAGACGTCCATCTCGCCCCACTTGCGCAGCTGCCGGAGCCAGCAGGACTTCTCTTCCAGCTTGCAGTGAGGGTTTAACACCACACACACCCACAGGGCCCCTAAACAAAGCCAAGAAATCAAGGAGATGCCACCACTGTACCCGCAGGGCAAAACTCTTCTGCTGCCACGCTAGTCGGGAGAGCCAGGAAGGTTTCATCGGCCTTCGTAAACTCATTTCAGCATAATGCACAGACCCAAGAGGGGGATTTAGACAGCTTTTAAATAAAAGTAAAACTCCTCTGTAATGAAGCTAAATTATAATCTCACGAGACAGGGGACAGTGGGGAGGGGGGAGGAGAGAGTGGCTGTGTATGAATTTGTAAGTGCTTCTGTCTGCCAGGACAAATCTAGTGTTTGAACTATACATCAAAAGCATGCTTAAAAACACCCTGGCAAGCTGCAGAGTCTGTATCTCCAAAGACTAACCTGATTTTGATCCTACCCACGTTCCACGAGCTTTAAAGCCCGCTCCAAATGCTATTTCATCTGCCATTGTTCTTCGGGCCATTTGCATTCAACTATTTAAAAAGGAGATTTGGTGTGTTTTCTTTCCTCTTTTTTTTCCTTTTTCTTTTTTAATCCCCAGTAGACCCCAGCCTGCAGAGAAACCAGCAGAGGAACCTGGAGCTTGGCTTGATATCTGGCAGGCAAGAGCTCTCTAAGGTTTGAGCACTCCCTATCTCACAAGCAGAGGTACCCATCAGTAGGATGCCCATGCCGCCTCCCTCCACGTCAACCGTGGGATCTCACAGGCCTGATGATGCTTTCTGCTGCACAAGAGGCAAAATCAGGCCCAAGGACATCTGTCATCATTAGGATACAACTCATCCTTTCGTAAGACAGGGCAGACGCTGCTGCTGCTGCTGCTAACCAAGCCCTGCCGAGTCTCCTGGGTCACCCAGTGCTCTGAAAAGGGCTGCAGCAACCCAAATAAGTGTAAAAACCATTAATTCTCCCTTAGCTAATTGCATTTCTACTCAGATTTCCCTGCAAGGCTGCCAGGATACAGCATATCCCCTCCCTTGTGCCTGTCCCATGGGGTAGAATGTCTGTGTGCTGGCACAGCTGCAGCCTGTGGTGTCCCTGGGGATCCCCCCAGGCTGAGCAACCTGTGCTGCTGCTCCTCTCTCTGCCACTGTCGGATCCTGTTGGATCCTAGGACAGACAGCTCAGCCTCCCACAAGAACACCCTCCCCTGCCTCTCCTCCGTGAGCCCAGTGAAGACCTAGAGCATCTCACTTTTTTCCACCCAGCCAGCTGTTCTTCTCCACCTCTCCATCACTCTCCAAGATAAAGTTTCCACTCTGAAGCGACAGCCAGAGACAAGAAAACATCACCCAACACAGCTCTGCTGCACAGCGAGGGGATTCCTCCACGTGCCTGAACCACCTCCCTTGCCGAGTTTTGTGCAGCAGCTCCCCAACTGCGCAGTCATGCTGTCAAGCCAAACAGCCCCGAGCCAGGCTGCGACTCCAGCGCAGCAGCACTGCATCCAGGAACGGGCACAGAAAAAGCAACCACCGGCACTGAAGCTCAGCAAATATTCAGAGCAGCCCTTGCCCAGTCCAGCTCTTCTGCTCCTAGGAAGCCCCACTCTAAACTCCACTTCTTGCTGATGAACGGCAAGACTTTTGAGCTGCAACATCAGCAATTAATTCATGTGCGAGAGAAGAGCCATTTCCTTCGTGGCTTTTGGGGCCATCTCTCCTGGACCAGATCTGTGTCGCTTGCTCCCAGGCTCCTGCAGGCTTCACAGGGGCTGCACAGACACAGTGTCTTTGAAAACATCAAGTCTCAGGTCCATAAAATAAGCCTACTTTAAGGCTGGGGACACTGACCCTGGGCAGAGCAGTAGGCATCTGCCTGCTGACACCCCAAGAGGATAAAACTCCCGCCCTCCTCAGGCAGCTGTGAGCTAAATCCTGCGCTGGGCTCCTGGTGTTGGGCATCCTGGGGTTCTACCTGATTTCTGGCATCCCCTTCCCACCAGCTGTCATTGCCCCTCTTCGCCCACTCTCAAACTGCTGGAGCAAGAAGCAGCCTCCAGGAAACTTGGCTCGTGGCTCTCATGGTGCAGAGTGGCTGGGCTGACAGGCAGTAACAAGGCTTGATGCTCTGGCTCTGACCCCCCAGGAACAGGATGCGTCTGCTGGATTTTTGGCTCCAGCAGCTCAGCTAAGACGTGATCTTCAGAGGCCTCATGACTTTGCAACCTATTTTTGGGAGCCCTGAGGCATCCTTTGCCTGCCAAAATGCTGTGTCCCTGGTCTCTCCTGAGAAGTGAAGATGTGGCAGGAAGGCGGGGACAAGGAGGGAAGAGGGATTCTCATCTGTCTCTGCTGTGATAGTTATCTGCAAGATGGAAGAGTTTTTGGAGCCCTACGGTCAACTGACATCAGCTGACAGCACAAGTGACTCCTGTCCTGCGCCGAAGCACCACGCTGGGTCAGACTCCGCGTCTGTTCACATGCTGCAAAAACCTTCGTCTGAACTTTCCGATAGCAGGAGGTTAAGTGGGGAACAAAGCAGCAGATCATGATTAAGCTAAGCCTCTAAACAAAAATGCTTTTTGATGACGGGGCTGGGTGCAGGGACGGGAGGGGGTCGGAGCCTTCCCAGCCCAGCAGTCTCGGCTGCCGGCCCTGGAGACGACAGGCGCTCCGATCCCGCGCCCAAGTTTCAAAACCATCAAAGAAATTCTTCCATTTCCCACAGGGTCGCTCTCCAGCTTAATCTGCTGAAATTCCCCACTGTAAACAAGTGACCGAGATAAATAAACCCGTCTCCAGGCAGATTAAGGTCAGGCTGCACTTCAGCTGGTTTTTTTGTCTATTTTTTGTAATTAGGCTTTAATCGTAAGTACTAATGCACCAGGGCAAACACTCCCACGCCACACAGTTCTCCATCCAGCAGGTCTTTCCTCTGGCACCCCAGCAGACGGGGCAGGAGACATGCAGTTGGCAGCACGTGTGCAAGCAAACGATGCCTTTTTATTTTTATTTATTTCTTTTCAAGAAAAACCTTCTGAAATCCTGCAAAATCCTTTACATTTTCCCCAGCATAAATCCACAATCTTCTTTAAGGCTGATCTTCTTCCAATCCCACGCAAGTCTGTGATGCAGTCTTTGCTAAAATCGATGATTAATTATTAAACACGTGCTCAAAATAATTTCTGTGAGGCCCATTTTTCTCTTCCACGTGGCAGGGGAACAGAGTCTGTGCCAGGGCTTCTTGTGGCAGCTGGCAACAGGCCCCTCATCTCTCCCTTTGGCAGCTTTGGCATTCACAGCCCACAGGCGGTCAGACAACGTGTCTTCACCCCCCCACACGCCCCAGCCTTCGTGACCCGCCCAGGGATGGTTTGGGACATCTCTCTGCATTGCTGATGTTTGCTACTGGTGAATACCACCAACCCAGTGCAGCTCTGGTCCCTCTGTGCCTCCACCCTTCCTTCTGAGGGATGCTCGGTTCCTACAGCAAACACTGCCCAAGTGCAAATCCAAAGGCTTCTGTAAAACTGAGGAGAATAATCCCTGTTTTGGGCACAAGCCATGCCCATCCTGCTCTGGAGACACTCAGCATGGAGATGCCCAAGCCCTCCCATGTGCCAGGCGAGCCGCTCGCTCTGACGTGTGTTGGCTGGCGCCACACTTCACCTGCTGTCACATTGATCCAGCCTTGATAGGGCCTTGACGTTCACTAGCCACCGTGCCATCTGCTGATGGAGACGTGCTGACGCCTCCTCCCACTCTGCCAAGCAAAACGACGTGCACCAACCTGGCCCTTGCATGGTGAAGCTGGGACTGAAACCCAATCGCTCCTCCTTTGTGTGTGTGCAGGAAGGGAGGGAAGACTCTCAGCTTGAATAGCAGGTCTGAAAACTGGCCAAATAATATGTAATTCTGGGTAAACTGCTTCCTGCATCCAGGCCTGCACAGATACCCATCCATCCACATTTCACCAACATGTTTGCTCTCTTCCATGTGGAAATTCTGGCCTGGTACATTTGGCCACCTCTCCAAGATTCTTGCATATCCAACCATCTAGCTACAGTATCCCGAAATCCTGGAAATATCTTCTTGGCAAGCAAGCAAGCACTGATGAGCTCTCCAGAGTCAGACTGGTTATTTCCATCCAGGAAACTTCACAGAGAAGAAAGACAGCCCATCCCTGCCTGGCCCTTGCCTGTACAGTTTGGCCAAGCTCTCAGTCTCATGGCTAAGTTTGCATTTGCTGGGAGTTTGGTAGGAAGGTCTGTAATCTCTGCTGCCACTTCAGGTGCTCCAGACCCTGGACTATCTTCTTCCAGCTCTACAACATCCTTTTAGTCCCAGACCACAAGCCCTTGCCCATACTAACCATCTCCTACCAGCAGGCTGAAGAAAGTTCAAATTCACTCATAAAACCACAGCACAAGTCCAACTATTCACTTAAGATCCCCAATGTCCTGGAGAGCTCAGAACTGCTGTCTTAACTCCACCACTCAACCAGCCTCCTTGGGCCCACGTCATCTAAATGTTTTATTCTAATGATATTACAGTGTCAGCCAGCTGAGCTGGTGTCTAAGGTGCTTAGCTAGAATTACTCAGAACTGCATTTCTCTTAAAGCCAGGCTCTGCCCTGGCCATCCTGCCTCCCTCACCCTGGAAACATGCACCAGAGTGGGCAGTAATCTGCTAGATAAGGCTTGAGCACCTGCATTTGCCCCTATAATCAGAGTTCCTCCAGGAATAGCACTTACCATTCAGGCTAAGTCCAGCCCCCAGGACTCGCCAGCCCCCGCGTCCTCCCTTGCAAAGGCTTTGGAGCAGCAGACCAAACACCATTCTGCTGCAAAACGTATGGGACTCGCCACACTCTGCACACCCACCATCCTTGACCCCTTTGCAGGACAGGGCCTGGTTTAAGGCCTCTGTGATGATGTCTGCTGGCCAAGCAGCCCAGGCAACCCTCACTGCAAGCCGTGACCCTTACCCAGCTCATCCCAGAGCTGCCGGCACTTCTCTGTTATGCCTGTCCCCTGTTGTCTCCAGAGGGAGAGCCGAGGATCAGCCATAAACTGCTCTGTTATCAATGTCAGCATCCTGGCACCATTGGAGTCCCTCATGCGCAGCATCTCCCGGACCTAGAAAGGACAAGAGAGGACATTCTTTGATGAGACAAACCACGGTCCATCAAAGGTGTTTAAGACATGGTTGCCTCACTGGCAACTCACAGCTCCCTCAGCCTGAGGGTCCAGACTGTAAATGTACACACACACAAATACACAGCCACACACTGTAACACTCATGCCACATCTATGACATGGCTGGTTGAGGTCCAACCAAGTAGCAGCCACAGCCTAGCCTCTGAAGAGGACCAAGCCATCAAGGACAGGAAAATAAGATCCTTCTGCAAAGAAAGAGAAGGGCCCATACACTGGTGCCACCTCTCCATGGTCTCAGTAGGCTCTGCAGGGTTGGCCTTCCTGCCACCGTGCTGATCAGGAGATGAGGAACAACCCTCCCTTATGCAGGCATCACAGCAAGCCCATTGTATGGGAGATAAGGACCTGTCAAGAGAGTGGGTGAGACAACCCAGGCCTGCCCAAGCGCCTGGATTACAGCTGCCTGCTTTGTGACCGGGCAAGAAGGCACTGGAGCAGAGATTCCCAGCTGTGATGGGCACCCTGCCAGGGCAGCCAGCAAGCTGCCAACTACGTGACACACCAAGCAGAGAGGGAAGAGAGCAGCTGGCTCCTCCTCACCTTGGCAAACATGGAGTTGAGTTGCTTCCCCGAGCCGTAGTACCCTCCCTGAGATAGGAACAGCTTCACCTGCTCTCGGACCTGTTCCTCATCCAAGTGCCAGCAGTTCTCATCATCAATGCTGGCCCCAGCAGTGGGGTCAGGAGCACCTATGGGGACAGGGAGGGAGGAGAAAAGAGACAACTGTGTTTATAGCAACAAGGTCAGCAGGCCCACCAGCGAGAAGTGGACCTCTCTCTACTTTATAAGGACGTACCTCTATTCTGGCAGCTCAGGCTAGGGAGAACCAACCAGGTTCCCATGCAGTGAGCCCCAGCTGGCAACATTAGGTTCTCCTTCTACAGCAGCGCCAGCAGCCATCAGGAGGGATTCCAAGCGCAGGAGTAATTGATACCTAGTCCCTCTCTCTCTGTGCCCCATGTGAAGTGAGGCTGAGGAAGAGTAGGGACCTGCCTTCCTTCAGAGTCCCAGGGGTACAGACAGAGCAGCTGCAGAGCTCGGAGCACTCCTCAGCTCCAGGGATTGCCTGGGGTGCTCCATCCTCCTGCTCCACATCACCAGTTTGTTTAAGCATCAGTAAAGCTCCAGTTCCCGCAAGCCCTTCCCTACATTAGGAACACACTAATAAAGGTTCCACCGTATTGGGGCTCCTGCCCATCATTTGCTTTAGGACAGAGCAAATAACGCATCAGTGTACCTGCCTGAGAAAGACCCTTCAGCGGAAAAAGCTAAGTATCAATAATCCTTCAGAAAGCAAACTGTGACCCAAAGCAGCGCCTTCAGCAGGCAAACACATGTGTTCCCAGGCTGTATATCATCTTCCAGAGAACAAGAAAAAATATTCAACCCACAAGTGCTTTAAACAACACCCTGAATCTACCTCCCCTTGCCTTGCCCTTTTCAATTCTCATTTTTCTCCCTAAGGCTTGCACTATCCCCAGCAACGCCCCAACCTCCCTAGCTCCTGGGCAGACATCAGCACGACACCAGTGAGCAGCCAAGAGCACAAAAAGAGAACAGAAACTCAGCATTTTAGCACCTGCTTTGCAGAAACTCCTGGCGAGGCGTTGGAACAAGCTGCCCAGGGGCGTGGTGGAAGCACCATCCCTGGAGATGTCCAAAAAACAGGTAGACATAGTGTTTCAGAAGATGGTTTAGTGGTTAGGGGTTGTAGGGTGGTCAGCTGGACTTGATGATCTCGAAGGTCTTTTCCAATCTTCATGAATTCTACAGTTCTCAGGGAAAAACAGCGCCAAGAAGGGCCAGTGTGGTGTGGATGGAGGATGCTCTATTCCACTTTGGCCCGTTTATCCTCTCGAGCAAGGAAAGGCAAGGTGTAGCTGACACTTTCACAATGTAATCTCAGTGCCACCGTCCCCACTCTGATCACGGAGCAGACCTCACCTTCCTGTGAAGGCAGTGTGGGATGCTGTGCACACCCCAGGCCCATGCACTGCTCAGCCAGGAGCTCAAAGGCATTTTAAGAAAACCCAGCTCTGGGATGCCTGCTCAGCAGGGCAACTGTCTCCTCGTGGATTGTAAGTGACAGAATATCAATCCAGGGAGTTTTGGTCCTCCAGCAAAGGCTGAATATGGTCCTGATCTGGTGAGATAGAGCTGTTTGTATTTAATGTCCTTTACAAAATTTCTCTAATTTCTGCTAACAGTCACTGCCCAGGAGCAGTTCCAGCAAGCCCTAGGTGCAGCCTGTACAGTGATGAAGTGACAGGATGCTGCTGCTCTCTCTGCAGAGGAGTCTGTAGTCAACACAACAGTGTAATTGGTACAGGAGCTGAAACAGTAGAAAGGAAATCATGGCCCCTAGATGAGCACAAGCACTTTCGCATACAGCCCCTTGTGTGCTCTGATCCTGCTCCCCTGCAGCAGGTGGCCAAGCTCTGCCGTAAGCCAGGAGGGACTACCACACCAGTGACAGTCCACTCTGTCTCAGCTTTTTCATGTCGTTTTTGCTCCCTCCCCCGAACCCACTCTTATCTTGCAGATAAACAGCAGACAAGCCAGTGATTATCCCATATCAGGAACCGATGACTAATTTGTCTACCACAAGTGCTTATCCGGGCCCATCACCAAGGTATCCCAGATGCTCCCACTCCTAATCTCCTCCCCAGCATCCTGCCAGCCACTCCCAGCTGCAGCTATCCAGACCAGCCAAGCCATCTCAACTGAGATGAGGTTCACCTGGAGGACTGCCTCTACTGGGACAGGAGGGTGTGGATGCCTGGGGTGACCCTGGGGTGACCCATCCCACCTAAGCTCAGCTCACCCTGGATCCCTCACTGAGGCTGCTGTCACAGATAAAGGTGGAGGAGTTAGCAGGATGCAAAAAGCAGCTGCATTTTATGGGGTTCCCAGGGCTACCCTTGGCACTCACTGCTCACACATCGAGTTAGCGACGGAAAGCCCAGGCAGCAAGGGAAGAAGCGTGCAGCTAAATAAAACCTCCTCCTCCCACGCAACACATTGAGCACTTCGCACATTGGGGTTCGGGCTGCAGCCAAATTAGTAACGTGCCTCCCGCGCCTCTAAATAAAACCTCAATTTGCTTGTAAATGTGTTTTGCTCTCTTCTAACAGATTCAGAGGGAGGGCTGTAATAGCAGATTCCCACACGTGCAGTGCAACCCAGCAGATACCGGGCTGCCCAATTACACTGAGGAGCTGGATAAACATCTAAGAGCAAACAACAGGATTTGTGCTGGGTTTAAATATTAATGGCAGGATTTGTCCACTTCCCTTCCCAACGTTCACACCGTGGGGGCTTCGGCAGCGGCATGCCATGACGCAGCTGATGAGTGATTCCATGTCTCGGCTCCAAAGGAGTAGGGAACGGCATGTAAAACAGCCCGGCGTCTGCGTAACACATTTCTCATATAGCAGCTTTCCTGCTCCAAAGAGCCCTGTTTCAGATCTGCTGGATCTTGGTCCTGCCAGATCCAGGTTTAAGGAAACATCACTGCACATCTTGAGTGGAAAGAGAGTTGCTACAGCCCTGTTTACACTGGCTGTAGCAACAGAGATAAAAATGCAATCCATCACTCTCCAAGCAGGAACCCCCTTCACTGTGGGTTCAGGGTTTAACTCTTTCACAGCCAAGTGAAACTTCTCCAGGTGCTTACAGAAACTGAGAAATAAGGACTGGTGACATCTACAAACTAGAAAACAGAACCAAGCCAGGCATGGAAAATTCAACACCTTGCTCAGAAATTAGCTGCCAACATAAAGAGAATGAAAGGCACTCCTGGACTGGAAAGCAGCAGGTTTCCAAGGCTGAGCAGGTGGTGGGACCTCACCAGTCAGTATGGTGCATTGTGGCCATGGCTCCTGAACGCAAGAAGGGGAGATACCTCAACTGGACAGTGTGGGAAGCAGTTCCAGAGTATCTTATTTGGAGCAAGGGCAGCGACACAGAACAATAGAGGTATAATTTATACCAGTGCATGGAGCTGATAAACTGATGGGAAAAGCAAACAAGTATGTAGGTGGCCATCCTGTCATCTTCCTCATGGTTGTCTCAGCTGGCTGTGCCCAGCACCCACTGGTGGCTCAGAGTCTGGCCGTGCTGTCCATGAGGAGGGCTTTGCTGGCCAGCCAAGCTGCAGGAGCTCAGAGCACGGTTGGCCATTGTGGCAGACATTCCCAAGGGCCATCTCATGACCACACGCGGTGGCGGTGCTGAATGCCTCTGGGTGCCTCTCCAGCGTCCAGAGAGAAAACAGACACGAACAGCTTGGAGCAGGGGGTGGGGAAGACACAGACAAATAAATAAACAGCAGAAAACCTCGGAGAGAAAATAACCAGGCACCAGAAAGGAAATGAACTCTAACGAGGGATTAAAAATAGAAGCAAAGTGGGGAGTCAAACTCCGCCAAGGCTCCTGGTTGGTTTTCAAGGGGAGGTAGTTTGGATGGAGCCTCCAGGGCAGCCTGAAGATTAACACCCACCTGACAGCAATGAGGCAAGTGAAGCCAGATCCCCTCCCAGCATGGTGCCTAAGATCTCTCTGGTCCAGCCGGTACCAGCATCAGGTCCACTTGCTTTTGGAAGCCACTTTGTCAAGCCACACTGCCCCATGAGCAACCCCAGCAGCTCTGAAAGATGCAGAAGCAGCACCACTGGTAGACTTTCTCCAGTGCTCAGGTATGTTATTTTCCCTTAACTTCACATCAGCTCAGCAACACAAAGCCCCTGGAGACTTGACCTTCTCCTTCTCCCCAGCAGGAAGTCAGAATTTCAAATAGATATTTACTGGTGATGCCCTCCAGATGCTGTCATGAGACGACCTCAAAGTTAAAAACTGCCTGAGGACTCTTCAAACATTAGCACTGGCTCAGTGCAACAGGACAAGCAGGCAGGGACTTCCCACATGGCCAACCTGGCAGATGACTTGCTGTGCACAATGATCAAGATGGGCCAGCAGGTGAAGGACAGCATTAGCTCAGGAGTTGAAGAGAAGGGATCAAGGTGGTCAAGAATCCATGTGGGACGAATGGGAAAAGATGAGGCAGAGGAGTCCTTATGGCTTTTGCATAAGCAGATCTGCTTTTCCCATGCAGAAGTCTGAGGCACATTCCCATTGAGTTTTCTGAAGGTCCTCTCCTCCAATGATGCTCCTGAGACCCTGCAGGACCACACAGGTCCCTTGGTGATTCACAGTGACTTTCTGCCTGGCTTGTCTTCAGAGTGAGCTGTTTCTGCATTCTGAGACAGTAGAGGTTTTGTGTTTCTTCCCACTTCTGCCTGAGAAGAGCCATCCCAAGCCTTCTGATGGCAACAGCCAAGTGCCACAGCCACTGTATCACTCTGCATTTCCATGGGGCAGACAGACCACCTAAACCACATCTTGTGGGCTGAGAGCAGCAGTTCTCTGCCATGCTTAAGCGCTGCTCAAGCAGGGAGAGTTACTGAGCAGTAAATCCCAGGCTGGCCAAAAGCTCCTACTCCTTAGCCAAGTAATCAGGAGACTTCACCAGTGATGTATGAAGGATACCTCTAAGCCCCAAAGATTCCAGGCCCACAGGCACTGTCAGTCGTCAGAGTTGCCTCTCATGCCTTTAAGCTTCTAATTAAAGATTTTAATGACCACAGGCTCATGCCCTGCAGTGGTTTCCATCAGCCTCCTTTCCTTCTTTGGCCACAGACTGCTTTTGCAGTCAGAAACAATCCAGCATTTGCCTGCAAAGCCCAGACATCTCAATGAGGCTGAAATGATGTATCTGAGACAGCAGCTTTCCTTCTGCACACCCTGAGCAGATCTCGTCTTCCTCTTAAAGTAAATTAACATCATTCTCTACAGGCAGGAACCAAAACACAAGAGGAGATGAATGTTATCTCCCAGATCTGCTGAATGGTTTGAACTGTGCTGCTGTTGGATGCTGTATCCACACTGGAAGAGCAAGAAACCCACCATCAGGACTCACCCCTGCTTCTGAGTTCCCTCTCCTCTGTATTTTTTGCCTTTACCCCAAAGTCTCTTTCTGGCTACAAATTCCTCATTTCAGCTCTTTTTCACAGCCTTGCCCTCTTCGATCCCCCTTGACCCTCTCTGCAGTACTTCACCACACCAAAGCCATCACTCTCTACTCCTGACTCACACCTCAGAAGGACACACTGTTCTCATGTTTCATGATGGTAGATCATGAAATCCCCAAGTGCAAAACTGCACCTATCCCCAGCATGCCCCAGCATGGCTGGTGGCCCCGAGCTGCTTTCTCAGCTTGCATTTCTCCTGAACCTACACCAAATCAATGCAAGCACTGGGCTGATGCTCTTGGTAGAGCGGATGGAGTAGCATGCCAAAGTGGCCATCACCAAACGCTCCTCACTCCACTGGAGGCCTGGTTGTTGGACCCAAGCTCTCCCACTGCAGGTCCCGCCTCGCCTCCAGCAGCCACCTCACCAGGAAAGGGCAAACAGCCGCCAGTTGGATCTGCTGGCACAACAACCACCTTACAGCCTCACTCTGTGCTGGACAGTCATGCCGCTGACTTTGTCCCCAAACAGGAACACACTCAGGGAAGGGAGACAGCAGTACTTAAACCCAGCCCGGTCTTCTCACTCCAGCTGCCACTTCAGACACCCAGCGCAGAGGTGTCAGACACGTGAGATGCTCTCACTGTGAATCCGCTGCCCTTTGCAGTCAGCTACGAAAGCAGAAACATGACCCACTTAAGCAGGCAGGGGTCAAGTGGGGAGCAAAGTGGCAGGCACACCTAGGCACTCTGCTCAGATTGAATCCTTCGAGAACACATGAGTGCCTTGGCTGCGCTCCGAGACTCCATCATTACTGGATAGTTTGCATTTCCTTCTAGGAAGGCAGCCGGGAAGATCGGCATGCGGTACACAGCCCGCGGCTGCACACTCCGGCACGGAACAAAGCTCTGATGCCTGAGACAAGCACCAGACAATGGCCGGTAATTTTCTCTGCTGTTCAGGCTCTGCAGGGGAAGAAGGAGCGGCCCTGAAAGCGTTATTTCACAAAACCAGACACAATGGCTATTACCCAGCCAACCTGGAGTGCTCCAAGGGGCAGAATCAGCTCCTCCATCCCATGTGGTCACCACTGACAAGGAAAGAGCAGCCCTCTGGGTGACAAGAGGCAGGTGGGGAATCCCTGATGCTGATGTGAAGCTCAACAGACCTCATCACATCAGAAGAAATGAGGAGGGGAAATAAAGGATTTGTGGCGAAGCTACTCCTGCTCCAAGGTGCAATAAACTCAGGTGTCCAGGTTACTGTTTGGGCTGCAGAGGTTGAACTGCCAAGAGCCACCTCGGCCTCAATCCCAAGGTGAATGAAGGCATGACCTCAGGTTTTAAACTAAACATGGATAAGAAAATTGCACATAAGCCTATAAACCTCTATGTAAAGCACAGCTTGAAGAATTTCAAATGCTAGCATCAGTGATCCTCTATGAATGCATGAACCACAGCTGGGCAGGACAAGACAGGGGAAAAATCTGAATCCACTTCAACTGGAGCCCCCAAAACTGCTCTCATGTACACAACCTCCATGCTTGCAACCCTTCCTCACCCTGGGCTTGATGCTAACGCAGGTCTATGATGTAGTTACATGGGGGCTGTACTTCACTGGCAGGACAAGAAGGCAAAGCTTACAACACTGCCCAGGGTTGAGAGCCAAAGCCCTGGACAACACCATTCTGAACACCAGTGTGAGGTTTTTTTTGAGCCTTGCTTTTCACAGGGTGAAAAAAAAAAAATCTATGAGTGTTAGATCATGTTAAGCTCATCTTCAATTGTCATTAGATCATCTCATCATCATAAGGCTGATGTGCATCCTCCTCCTCCAGGATGGAATGAGTTTGTTCTGCTTGCAGACGTGTTTTACTCACTTGTGACCCTAGTTAGGCAGCCACATGAGTGTCAGAGAGGTGTCGCTTTCTGCTGGGCAAGTCAGTGTGCCTCTGCAGTTTCAAAATTGCACACTGGAGCATGTGAATTTGCATGAGTCTGAAGGGGCAGAATTTTTGCTTTGTTTTTTAAAGCCACTTGTGAAAACAAGAGGCAGATATTGAACTGAAGCCAACATCTGTATCTTTGTAAGACTTTCTATCACCAGTCTTTTGCTGACTCTAGAGCAATAAATATTCAGAGCCCTAAAAGCTTTTCTTCAATCTGCTCAGGAGAAGGCAGCCTCAAACAATAGCCAAGAAGGGATCTTGCTTGGACTCAGCTTTAGTGGACCTCACTAGATTCTTGCAGCACCACAGTTCCTTGTTCTTTTGTAATGCCAAAAAACAAGGAACACCCCCTGCACACCAGTAATTTAGAGCACAACCACACACACAGAGCAGATGTGGTTCAGAGGAGACAAAAGCTTCTCCCCAAGGTAGAAGCAGGAACAACCAGATAGAGGGAGGGGAAAATATGTAAGATCAGAGCTGCCAACACCCTTATGGTGGAGGCAGACCCCCAGCCTCACCTCTACATGTGGATTCAACCAGTTCAGATCCTATTTTAGGCTACGTAGGGGGCTTTTCATCTTCAGAGCACTTAACAGGCATGTGTTAATCCCTGCAATGCCCTTCCCATGGCAGATAAGTGTTTATTATCTCCACTCTACAGCTGGTGGGGACTGGCACAGTGGGGAGTGGCTCATTGTTGCAGACCCTGGGCAACCTCAGGTCTGGGTGCCTTGGAAAGCCACCGCAGGAACACATCAGCTTGGGCTTGTGCAGGGAGCCTTGGGGCAACTCCCCAGAGAGCCTGGGCCACCTCCTGGACCAGTGGGAACTGGAGTGGGGCTGGGATGGGCACAGTAGAGCTTTCCAGGGGAGGAAGTTAAAAACACCTTCCAAATACAAAGCCCCAGGACACATCTCCACCGTCTTTGTGCAGCACTCATTTATTATGGGCAAATTAGCGCCCATGGAGATTAAAGCTTTATCTCCCACAGGCTCAGCCGCATCTTAGCAACATCAGGTCTGACACCATGTGTCCATACACTGGAGGAGCCACATCCCCACTGCACTTCCTGTTCCTCAGAGTCCCACCACCGTATCCTTTTGTGTCAGGGACCAAAAGTACCCCCTTCCTCTATCTTTGGCTTCTCCACCCTACTCTGAGCTGTGCCTTGTGCATGGCCAGGCTGTCTGCTCTTGCTTTTCTTGCCTGTTGAAGCCGTAGTTTTACAAGTAACCACAAAAAGAACATAGAATAGAACAAGGATGCATGGCCAGCACTGATGTGGCCCCAACGCCCACATATTAACACAGGTTTGGTATTACCTGTGCAGCAAAATGAAGGTCACCACCTTCAGTTGGAAACTACCACCCACATCCCAAAAGCAGAGTGAATCAGTGCCAAGCCACCCAGGTAGGAGGGAAGAATTACCGTGCACTTGGTTGATCTCAGAGTTGGACGACAGAATCTCATCAGCCAACTTCTGGGCGGTAGGCAGCACCTCAGTATGGTGTGCAGTGATCAAATACTGAACAAACTTCTGCAGCTGGTCCCTGTTCATCTGGAAAAGGGTCTCTGAGATGGGAAGACGGAGTTTGACCTGGTCTGGCTTGCGGATCCTGTACAGTGAAAGCGCCACAACGTGGGCACAGTAAAAAATGTCCTTGTTCCCGCAGCCACATGTTACTGAGGTGATTTTACAGCGGTCAAAGCTTATGGCCACCTTGTAGGTCATCTCTGGTTCTGTTGCAGTGGCTGGCTCTGTTACTGTCCCGCTAAGGTGGAACCCTGGAGAAAGAAAGGAAAAGAGGGAAAGGCCATGTTAGCTTCTCTCTGATGACAGCCAGCCAATGTAAACTCTGAAAGGAGAACAAGGCCAGCCAAGACCTTTTGTGCATCTCTCTGTCAAGGAGTGCAGCACCCAACGCATGTCATTCTGGTGGCTTACATCGAACAACACCTGGCCCGTGTACAAACACACTTCCACACCAGCACACGTGTGCAACCAGACTCACTGGTGAATTTAACAGCCAAACCCTCAAGGGAAGAGCAAAGCTGCTCAGTTCCCATTTGTTTAAGAGTCTCTCAGACTACTCCCCTGGGAGCCATCTTCATCCACACCTCCCTCTTGCTGAATTTGCAAGTTATGTGAGCAAGGGCTGGCAGAAAAAGGCCAGGTTTTCTCTTCTTTGATGAAGCAGACAAAAAACCCTACAAATTAAATGCAATGCAACTCCAACTTCAGTCCCTCAATCAAGTAGAGTGCCCCAGGGTATGGCCACAGTTAAGAACTCTTCTACAAGGAACAGGGGCAGAAGCAATGCATAGCTCAAACCATGAGCTGGGGGGAAACTGTTCCTTGAGCTCCAGAATATTTGCTGCTCACCTGCGAGCTCCTGAGCTTTTCCTGAAATATTGCTTCCAGGGAACCAGCTGCTCACCGGCACAATCTAAGCACTAGGCTGCAGAGACAGCCCAAACTGCTCGCTCAACCAATACGATGCTCCCACTTGCACCAACTCTCACCATGCTGCAAGAGGCTGCAGCACCTTAAGCACAAACCACAAAAAAAGGTCCCAGCAAGGCCCAGCTGAGGGTAAGGAGCGCAAAACAGGCTTGTAAAGTCCTCTGGGCCCTTGGATGCACCAAGGAGGCAAGGGTTAAGGTCAGGGAGAAACGACTGAATTCCCATCACCTCCATCTGAAAAGCCCAGGAGCCCTTCTCTGGATCCAGCTGACAAGGAGGTCCAACATCAACATTTTTACACTTGCCCTGCCACCTGGAAATGGGACATCTTTGTTTCCCCTATTCATCTGCCTGGTTCCTCTGAGGAGAGTAAGGCTGCACCAGGAGATTAGTTGTCATGGCCAGGACCACCCAGCACACCTCCATGCCAGAGCATTATGTGGAACCTGGGACCCGGTGCTCTGCCCTGTCTGTCCCAGCCCTCCTCCCTAAAGAGGATGCTCACTTTTCTCCGTGTCACTGCAACCTTATTAAGCCGGTGTTGTACAGAGGTCCCAGCGGTGCCTGCCCACCATTCCCCAGAGAAGGCAGCAGACAGCTGAGAGCCCTACAATTAGCGACAGAAAAGGAGAAGAGGTGGGGTGTGTGGGGGGGTGAAGATTAAAATACATTAACTGCATCAAACCCTTGTGCATTTGCCAGCTCTCACAAAGGCTTCCCGAGACAAATTCTACCAGAGGTTTTTAATAAATGGCATCAAAACCAGCTATTCACTGCCAGTCTCTTTAAAGCCACGCCAAAACCCACATTCGAATCTGATTAAGCGTCAAGGAGGTCTGTTTTTACTTTAGCACAGAGGAGGAGGAGGAAAGCAGACCTATTCTGCTGCTATCGTTTGAAACCCACCCCACAGTGGCCAGCGGAGCAGGAGGGAAGGGACTGACAGCCCCACATTACCCTCTTGCTCGCGCACTGCCGGCAGTGGAAACACGGCTGCAGAGGTGCTGGGCTCAGTGCCACAGGAACAGTGCAGCCAGGGGCTGATGAGCCCCCTGCCTCCACACAAGTCCATCCTCCAGCAGCCAAACTATATAAATCCTAAGGATAAACTCCGAAGTGTTTATGTTTTACCACTTCTCTGGTCTGCAATGTTTGGCAGGCACCTCTGACTCACTGCCAGTTTCTCCCTAGTTTACTTTTTGAACAAGTTAAAGCCATTGGAAACCGCGTTCCTGAGCAAGAGTGTATGTATATACGCTCATGTATGCCCATACATATAAAACCTGCTAAGACAAATTACTAACCATAAACACTGCCTTGAAACACTTATTTTAGCAGAATCATGGGCCAGACCCCACTTGGGATTAACTGGTGTAAGGCCGAAGAAACTCATTTAACTGAACGACCTGCTTCAGACAGGTGTAAGCCTGAAAACACATAAACCCCAGTCTGAATCTGGCCCCCACCCTGAGAGAGGAAACTCATCCAGATACTTCCCAGGCTGCTCTCTGGCACCTTACAAGCTGTGCTCCCCATCCACTGGGAGCTGATCCTAGAACCCACAGCCAGGGACTGCACACTGAACAGGACCCTTGGAGAGCATCAGCAACTGCCAAGTTCATCTGGCACTCCATGCACGAAGTAAAGTGTTGGGTTAGTTTTTATCCATGGTGGCAGCAGGTCTATTTAGGATAAACTAGGAACTCTGTACAAAACATTGATCTAAAGCTTAGTCAGAAATTAAACATGGTGAGAGGGGAAGAGAGGAGAGCTGCTGAGAACACGGGTCCTGCTCTGTGGTCAGGTCTGCACACAAGAACACATGGGTGCTGAGCATGCAGCAGCAGGAACAGGTATTCCTGTTCCAGAGAAAAGCAGTGATTAAAAAAAAGATTGTGGTCTAGTTATTCCATCACCCATTGAAACACCCATGCGCCTGGTCCACAGAAGGACCTCCTGAAAACTGTAGGGTCACCAAAGGGCTACAGATTATCTTGGAGGACAACTGTCACTGTGTCCTACTCTCCATTCATCCTGGCCATGGAGTGGGCAATACCGGCTCTCCAGCACACAAACACAACCCTGGACTGAGACATGGGATAGTGCTGAGAGCAAAAACGTATTTTCCTTCATGTCTTCTCACCCACTTTAATACAAGACATTCCTACAGCTGAGTGCTTATCTAGGACTTCATCATCTGTTCCTTAACATAAGCTAACATGGTATTTGATTTGCTGCCAGCAAAGTGACAGTGCCAGGGCTTGAAAACCATGGAAATTAAATAATTAAATGTCATTTTTGTAACCACAGACTCATCACACCCCACGGGAGCCTAGCTTTGTCCCAAGAATGATGTTTACCTCCTCCCTGCCCCAGAACACCCTCCCCTACTTTCACCATGGATGCTTCCCAGTGGATGTGTCTCTGATCCAGGTTGCAGAAGGAGCTGAGTGCTCATGCCTGCCCCAGAAAGAGCACAGAAAGGTGCCACGAATGTTCACAGGCACATAGGGCATTACAAGAACTTACATTTCCTGATCTCACCCATCAAATGGGTCCCAAACACCAGAGTAAGGCACTCACAACAGTGCTGTAGGACACTGCGCCTCAGATTTAAATTAAAGCAGAACACAGAAATGAGTTCAGGGAGTTTTCAAGCTCCACACTAGTGGCACTTCCAAACTCATCAGCTGGCCAATGCCTCCCTCTGTGGAGCTGATAATCCCCAAGATTGGGGGAGCATAGACTCACAACACACCCCTGGGCTCTGACAAAAAGGACCAAGCCTTTAGCAGGAGCTCCAGGACAGAAGCATCTGCTATTAAGACAAGACCATTAAGGCCTCCACAGAAGTATCTTTAACCAAGATGGAGAAGTCTTTGCTCTCTGAAGCTAGTCAACCAAAAGGAGCTTTGCAAACTCTTCGTTCTGTAAGAGCAGAGAGTCCTTCAGCTGGGCGTTTTTAACTGAGATATCCACAAGCTATGTGTCAGAAGAAACTACTAGTCTGTCTTGCAGTTCCAACCCAGCCCCTGTGGAGATCTCTATTCCTGGATTGTCCAGCAGACCACTAAAGGGAAAGCTAATGTTCAGGCTGGTTACACCAAAATAGCTGAAGTTCGGAGACAGATGGGCAGATCACAGGTAGAAACTCAATCCCAGAAACAAGGAAAACCTAGGTATGACCCCTTCCTTTCTCATAACTGTATCAACATCAGTGCTCCAACACCTGCCAGGAGGAGAAGGGAGAGGAGAACCCTGCAGCTACACTAGCCAGGAACTCAAGAACTCAGCTCTGCTCCCTCTGGCAGTTGCTGCTCACAGCCATCCCTCAGATTTCACACTGCAGCCCAGGCAGAAGTCACAGTTGTCATTTGCGAAGTTGTGCCATTTGGAAAAATTAGCTCACCCTGCCCAGACACAGCACTCCCTTGCCTTTCACGGAGCATTAGCACAGGCCTGTTGGGGAGGGAGCCTTCATGCAAGAGCAGCCATCTCTAAGACCTAAACCTGGACCAGCACAGACTACCTGAGGGTGCTGCCTTGTCATTGCTGCACAGGAGGATGGGGACCAGTAATATATAGGTAACACAGGGAACATTTCTTCTTGTCATGTGGATCCTCCTCTGCAGTTGTTGTGGAAACACTGAAACCAGGCAAGGAATAGCTCTGCAGAGGGAAACGTGGAACCACATCCACCCACCTTATGAAGGGCCACTGGCAGGATGCAGCAGGACACTGTATATACAGTACACTGTACAACTGGCTGTCAAATCCTCAAGTGACCTCCTGGTAACGGAGACTTTTCTGGCAGCCTCCACTAGGAGCAACTTGACAGAAAGTCCATCCATGCAGCTTCCTGAAGGCACTGACTGTATGTCCTTGTATCCTGGCCAGAGAAAGGTGGCTGTGCTAGGTAGTGTCTTGGTTCCTTATTGTTCTTGTGCCCAGTTCTCAGCTCCCAGAAGCCCACCTCTAGTAAGAACAATTCCATCTCAAATCTGTGCTTGGGCAGCTGTGCCTTTAGGTGGGTGGGAGCTCTGCAAAACTGGATGGCAATGAACACTGATACTTACTTGGCTCAGCAGATGAGGTAAACTGAAATTCTCAGTGTAAGTTGCATGCACCAGGTTAACATGAACCAAACATTATTATTATTTTTTAATTTCCAAACCGCAGCAGAGAGGTATTTTAAACTCAAGTGATTCCAAGCTCTTTAGTGATTAAACAGACTGCAGCTCCAGCTCCTAGTGGAAAAACCATTTGTTTTTCCGCTGTGTGAAAGCCATAACTAGCAGTGAATAATAATTGCTGCACCAAGTGTTATTTATAAGCCGTTCTTGGTCACATTTCCGTGCCTCGAAACAGCAGCTTTCTAAACACGAACTTAAAATCAGTCAATATTTGTAATGTAGACAACACCCATGGGAGGAAGGTGTCAGTGTGCTCACGTGGTGGGAAGCAGAGGTTAGTAAAATCTCCCAAAGCTTTCCAGCTTCTAGATCAATTCCTCCAGCTGCTGCTGCTGACAATTGCTCAGTCCCTGACCTTGCAGTTGGAAAGGAGATGGGCTCATGAACTCATTTGCACATGACAATGCTCCAGCAAAGTGAATCATCTGCCTCCGATAGTAACGGAGAGTACTCGCCCCAGCCCTCCCGGGCTCCATTCAACCAGCTCCGGGCTGGCCTTTTGTGCTGCCAGTGCAAAAAAGACTCTGCTGAAGATGTGTGCAATTAAACCCACTTTTCTTGTTGCTCTTTTGATTCAGCGTGGCTCAATGAGAGGCACCCTAGGCAGGTGTTGTCACACACAGATAAAATGTGCCTTTTCAGAGTGCTGGCAGACAAAAAGAAAGGGGGTAAGGCTGAATCAATTGCCATTTCTCCCTTGCAAAACAGGCAATCCAGGCTTCCAGCGAGTCACTGAGCAGAACTGGTGAAGTTCACAACCTCCCTCCTCCCCAAAGCGATTTTTTTTTTTGTGATCGAAGGCAAAGGTGTTGCTGCTGAGCAAGACCTTCACAGGGATGAAGGAGGCAGGCGACGACTGGCCAGGAGGATGCAGCCCCAGCAGAACGCAGCCGTGCTGATCAGCTGTCTGTATTCCCCCTCATAGCCCTCCTCTCCACCAAGCTCCGGTCCTTTCACAGTCGTTACCAGCCTGGGAAACCACCTTTGGCTCTGCAGAGCTAACAAAGACCATTAACAACCCCTGCGAAGCAGCCATGGGCATGGCTGAGCTGATGCCGGAGGAACTGTAACAAAGGGATATGGCTGAGTTGGTGAGGATGCACCATGCCTGCAAGTGTTTCCACAGCTACCTACAGCCCCAGACGCTATCTACCCCAGGTTTAGGAGAAATACTGTCTCTCTGGGTAGGCCAGCCTTTGCTGGTCGAGCTGCAGCTGTAAACAGAGGAGGTGCGAGCAGTACTGTTTGTGCTGGAGGGAGCTGTAAGCTCCTCTGAGCAGCTGAGTAAGCTGGAGGGACGCTCTCTCTGCCATCTGCTCTGATCCCACAACACCTCCTGCAAATGAAGAGTCAATCCACTGGTTTCTATCCCTGTTAACCTCTAATCAGCCACGAGGACTGGCCTCTGCCTTGCTCTTTATCTGAGCCAGCTAATGCGTGAAGCACGCCGCACTTCCCATCTGCTCCAGCATTACTAGAGTTAAAGGACAAAGCCGGTTCCCTGTCCTGAGCATTCACTTACACAGATGCCCTTGTATTAACTCAATTTCCCAGTGATTTCCATTATTACCCTTAAGAGATTTCTGGTGTTTGTTTATCTAGGAGCCTGAAATGGAGGCTTTTTCCCCCTCCCTTACCCAGCTCAGGGGTGGATGGGTCAAGATGGTGCTCCGTATGACTGGTCCCGATCTGTACTGTTCCCCAAAAATATTCAGAACAGATCCCTCCTTTTGTCCCCAGCCTGGAGTGCTCTTTGTTGCACATCCAAAAGTGAACACCCAGTTTTTTGGGGTCTTTGCTGCCAGCCTCAAAGCCACCTCTTCCAGCATCACCTTCCACATCTCACCAGCTTTTTCATCTACCCAGATGCACAACCCTTTCTCCAAAGACATGTAATTCGAGGGAAGAAGGCAAAAATACAAGTTTTAAAGCTCAAGATTTATTTCTTCTCCTAAGGTGCAGCTCCACAAGCTCAATTCTGCTGCTAGCAGTTCATATCCAACACAACACGAACACTGCAGTATAACCAACAGAAAGGGAAAGAAGAGAACGTGAGTTCACCGCATCTTTGTTAACATGTGCTGCCCACATGTAGTAGCTGGTGGCAAAACACTGTCAAATGTCTGCTCTTTACTGCTAGAGTGCATTTATGGTCAACCTGACTATAAAGAGCTTTCTTGAAACTGAGAAATCGGGAAGATGAGTATGCACGGTATGGCTTTTGGTGTAAGTGGTGAACACACCATCTCTACACCAAGGAAGAAAAAGCAACACGTGTGACTATCCAAAAAGCATCCCTCTCTTTTCCGCACTCCTCAGTGGATGTTCGTGAGCAAGGAGCAAAGCCGTTCCTTGTTACAGCTCAGGTATTTTCTCAGCAGCTGCTGGGTTGTTTCCAAGCATAAGAGAAAATATCTATGGTGAGGCAATTCAGTTTTGCTGCAGTTTCCAGGCTTACATGTCCCATCAGTCGAGGCTGCCACAGAGCAAACCCAGGCCCATGCTGTCACCACCTTGGCTGCCTCAAGGAAACTGATAGGCGATGCCAAAACTCACACATGAGACTGAGCTGGGGTCATTTCTTGACTTTAGTGGAGCTATCCATATTTCCAACAGCTGAGAAGCTGGCTTCTAGAACATAAAAGGGTTTTAATTAGGAAATGCCTCTTACCCTTCCATGCAAGTGTCACCACGATGGGATCACTGATCTTCACGGCAATTGAAATCAAATAGAGCAGCACTTTTCCCTTGGTCATCTTTTTTATGTGTCAACTCACATAATTCTTAGCCCCACAAAAACATAATCCTGACCTCTAAAAGCAATGCATTTCTCAATCCAGAACATTTAACCTGTTGCTCTTGGCTTAAGGGCTCATCCCTGGGTCCCCTCTGGTCAGGGAAGAAGTTACTCCAGAACCATGGATATCTCTTCCTCAC
Organism: Phoeniculus purpureus; assembly: GCA_028565055.1. Taxonomy (NCBI): domain Eukaryota; kingdom Metazoa; phylum Chordata; class Aves; order Bucerotiformes; family Phoeniculidae; genus Phoeniculus; species Phoeniculus purpureus. Next base: position 18,541,886 of record JAOXOE010000698.1, read on the forward strand.
TATATACCTTGCTCCCCTTGCTGACCTGCTTTTCAGAGATGTGGCCTCAGCCTCCCTCTCACACTGGCAGCTTTTCCAGGTATTAACCTCAGGCTGGGGAGCAGCTTTGGATTTTCTCTCCAAATACGCAAAGATAAATTGCATTCATTGCACATTTTGCAACTTAAAAGCTCCCTCCAAAACAGAAGGTCTCCAAACCAAAACCCAAATTCAACTCAGCAATACAGAAAATCGAACACAAAACCAAGCCTGACTTGTTTTCACCACATTTTGGTTGTGCACGGGGCAGGGCCAGCAGCAAGCTTAACAAGGACCAGAATCAAACCAGGGCATCGTGCAGCAATGGAGGGAAGCAGGACACCACCCCAATTCCACTCTGAGACATCAGAAATAGCAACTCTACAATTTATAGGGAAGTTATTAGTTATAGTTTTCCTGGCCCTCAGAAGCCTTCTGAGGGAATGAGGCAGCCTAGATTCAGTACAAAAATCTGCTCCAAATTCTTCCCAAAAAAGACATTTTTTCCACCAATAGCAGCTAGGGGGTTTTTTAAAGTGAGGATAAAGTCTGTCTTTCCAAGTTCTTGGCAGTGTTGTTAAATAAACATTATATTTACGAAGCATTTCAATAGCATTTGCGGCAATAGCCTCAGCAACAGATTTGCTGAAAAGGTCAATTAACTTCCTCCTGAAAACCTTGACTTTAAGCACAAATTGAAGCCGCTCCCCCCAGCAGAATTATGTTTGAGATTACACCCTTTTGCTGTTTCTGCTCCCTGTCCCCCATTCAGCAGTGGGGCACAGACCCCAGGAAGTGGCAACAGGATGAACCCCCCCTCCTGCCTACTTTTACAGTCCCACAATAAATCCATCCTCACCTTCATTTTTATTTTTGCTATTGCACTTCACTAAGGAGACCACAGCCAAACATTTTTCATATCATAGAAATATTCCTGTACTTAAATGGCTCAGCTCTCTTCAGTAGCTTCACAAAAACTTTGTGGTTTCCTTCCCCCTCCCTGCCCCCTGATGCCCAAACCAATAAAGCTTAAATTTTGGAGCTTATTAGGGCTGCTCCACATAGGGAAATTAACTACTCATTGCAGAATAAATTATTCAGCAATTGCTATTCCAGAGCAGCCTCCTCTGTGGACATTTTATGCCAGAATCGTTTTGGGAAACTTTGAGTCTATTAATTATTCCTGAAGGAGGGACTTCAATTCCAGGACAGGAGTCATTCAAATAACTGCTGCACTGGCTGGACTGGTCACCAGCCCTGGATGACAACCCCTCAGCAAAGCAATCCCAGAAGAGGAGGTGAGGGTGTCTAGTTTGGCAAGGCAGACACTAAAGTTTAACATCCAGCAAAAATGAAGGTGAAGGAAAGGCACACACCTGGATTTTGTCTGGGGAAAAAGACCCAAACATTCTCCTTCTTTCTTTCAACCCCTAAGTTTCACAATGAAAGGAATCATCCAGTGAAATACTGGAGGACTTTGCATCACAAGGTGTAATACCCGCCCTGTGGTGCTGCAGAAAGCAAATTATTTGTGTCCCTAGCATCTCCACACAGAGCTCAAAAGAGTAAGCTCCTCCAGCACAACCAGACTTTGGAGGAGGGAAACACCTGAGGTCATTCCATGCTTCATCTTGGCTCTGCACTCTCCCCACAAGAGTCCTGCCTACACATGCCCTGTTGGTCCCTCACATGAGGTTAGAACTTACAGGCATCGCAAGGCTTTCACCTGCCATGTCTATGAAGCGTGCTGAGGGTATCTGAGAAGGACCAGCTCTGACAGCAGAGAGACATGCAGAGTGTCCACATGTGCTGTGGCAGCTCACAAGTCCAACTCAATCTGCTGGTGGATGAGTTTTCTGCCTCTTCCACAAGGACCAGGTTTTTGCTGGGTATCCTCCAGTTCTAACTAAGATCACACCCAAAATTACTCCACAGCTGGAGTCAGTAATGTCAGTTGGAGTGCCCAGAGACTGTGTTTAGAGCAGTTGGGCCTCTCTTACCAGGACAGGCTGAGAGAATTTGGGTTGTTCAGCCTGAAGAGGAGAAAATTCCAGGGGGACCTCATAGCAACTTTCCAATACCTGAAAGGGGCCTATAAGAAGGCTGAAGAAGAACTATTCAGTAGAGCATGTATTGACAGGATGACGAGTCATGGCTTTAAGCCAGAAAGGGTAGATTTAGGTTGGACATGAGGAAAAATGATCCTACAACTCCTTGCCATCTCCCAGGCATGAACATTTCCCCAAGCCTCACAAATGGTGTCACAAAAAGGATCCTTGATGCACTGTCCACTGATGCTCATGAAGCTCAACATGCTTCAGAGGGCAACATACTCAGGTACTGTAAGAAAAATTTGTGAAGGACAAGACCAACCCAAGCAAGGGAACCGCACAAAAGTTCTCATTTGGCAGGATCTCTTTAGTACCACCCTGCAGAAAAGTTTAAGGTCACGGCTGACAGCAGTAAAATTGGCCAATTCTGCATGACAGAAACCCTCTGCAGAACAGTCATCACACTTTAAATAACACTTTAAAACCCCTTTTGATCACATTAGTTTTCAGATGACCCTTCTGAGAAGTCAGGAAGGCAGCAGGACATCTGCAGAGTTTCCCCCACAGTCTCTCTGCTTGAAAGGAAAGCAGTTGGGAGACAGATGACTGACAAAGATGCTCTGTTCCCCTGCCTCAGCAGTTTTCACCATCTTTAGCACACAGGGCCTTCAGAAGAACCACATTCCCATGCAGTGATTTTTACTCCTTGGCACTAGCCTTTTTCCTTCCAGATACGCATTGTCCCCATCATCTCCCGTGATGGAGACCACTAAACTCTCCTTCAGTGAGGGGCCTTCAAAGCTGTCACAGAGGTTTCACCACACATGGGAAGGCACAAGCCCTCCTCCTTTCCAAATTCAAGACAACTCTTTGCAGCCTTCAGAAACAAAAAGGCACAAGAGCCAATACCTAGGAAGACATGAGCCTTTGCTTTGCTGGGTCAGAATCAGTGTCCAGGCTGCCTTTACAGAGCTCATGTTTCTGATTAAAAACTTCACAGTTTGGGGTTTTTTTTACTAGAAAAACATTGCTATTCAATCCACAGCCCAGACTGCAGGCTCCTTCATTTGCTTTTGGTGCAGTGCAAACATCTAAAATGACACTGCGTAATGACAAGATCTGTCATCAGGATGGCTGGGGCTCCAGCAGAAAGAAAAACGAGGGAGTGATCCCTCCCTTCTCCCTGGAACTCATCACTACTGAAAAAAAAGGAAACCTATATTGTGCATTCAATGCTAAATACATAGGACCAAAGGGAAAGGGAAAAGTGTGATGTGAGGCATTTAGCAGTGGTTTTCCGCCATTATGTGGCATGAAATTCTTCTGGTGGTGGATGGAAAGTCTCCAGCTCCTCTAACCACAGACCCATTTCAGTAATTAAGTCTCTTTACAAAAGGAGGAAGAATAAAAAAGGGAATGGGGAGGGGGGAAGAGAAAAGGAAAGGGGAAATCTTACCTGACCCTTGAAAAAGGGTCCACAGACACCCTTGGAAACAAGGAAACAGACACACGGTATGGTGACACATTCTGGCTTGTAGGTCAGATGGCAGACTGCACCTAGGGAGCTGCACGACACTGTGGCACTCCCCCTGCTGAGCCGGGAGCAGAGTCCCTCTTCACCTGGACAGGAAACCAAAAGCAGTGGTGTCTGGCAGCACTGGGGGGCCACCACACTGAGCAAGGAGCCCATGCTCCACCACTTCTTTCCCAGGAAGGAAACTTCCAGCAGCCCTGCCTTGGTGACCTCCTTGGGCTCAACCTGGAACATCTGTAAGGCTTTGGGTAAACTCCATGATTGGGCTTTCCAGGAATTACAGCCACCAAGCTGAATACAGGCCATAATTGCAAACTAAACTGCTGTAATGAGAGGGGTCAGGGCTGATGCTGGGAAAGTCTCCCTCATCAAGATGCCACCTGAAAATGGATCTGCGTGGGTGGATCTTATCCTGCTCGACACTGCTAACCCTGCTTTCCATGGCTGCTTAACAACTCTCAGTTGGCTGCACCAACTGTGTGTCAGGCATTACAGACCTTCACACATTTTATAGATGAGGAGCATCCAGGAGATAAAGTAGAGGCCATTTTTCCCTCCATAAGGTGCCATCTCAGCATCTCCTGAACTCCTGCAAGCTCTCAGCCAGATGTGGACCTGCAGCTCACACTGGCAAACAACAGTCATCAAAGCATTTGCAGGTGGAAAACTCCACGCATGGAGTCACAGGAGAAAACTGGCTATCACAGCCACTTCAAGATGATGCAAGCAGAAACCAGACACTACACAGAAAGGTGTAGAAATGAAACTCATTTTTCTTTCCAAAGCTCGTAACATTTTGAGTAGATCCAATTGTTCCTGCCATGGTTCAAGGTTTCTGGGCACACAGGTTTTGCTGTTCAGCATATGATGCACATATTTCCAGGCTCCACCATCATCTCCACATTCCCACAAAAGGGGTATGTATGATACTCACAGCCAGGGCACCCCCAAACTGAGCTCAGCATCACCTCAGATGGGTGTCTGAAGGAAGCAGCTGGAGGTTTCCAATGTGTAAAAAGGGCTGAGATCTGACCAGCACCACACACTGAAGGATGATGCTCATCTAGAAGAGCAACACTGGGACTCCCTAGCAATGCACAGGGAAGATGGGTCTGTCTATGCTGTGTTTCAAACTTAACCAGAGTTGAAGGAGATTGGAGGCCCTCAGCTCCCAGCAACATCAGCTTAATTCCCCCTGAGCCGTTGCAAGATTTCACACCCAATGCTCACGTGCATAAGCAACAGTCAGACTTCACTGGCTGTGACTTCCACGCGCCTACCTCAATTGCAAACAGTCCCTGCAACACCACACACACCAAGTTAGAACCATTCCAATGGCCTCTCTAAAGACTAATTGCCCTTAGTTATTAATTTGCTTCCTTGAGACAATAAGAAATTTATTAAAACCTGAAACAGATGTGGGATGTATGAGGCAGCAGTGGGACAGGAAGTTACCACTCGTCTTTGAAAAATAAGCACTTGCATGCTGGATTACACTTTCCACTTGCTGTTTACCCCAGGAGTCAGTTTCCACACTGTGCATTTCTTCCACTGGAGATGAAAACCCCCGAGACTTCTGCAGCAGGTTGTGGACTCACAATCACAGAATGATAGGGGTAGGACCTCTGGAAATCATCTAGTCCAACTTTCCTGCCAGAGCAAGACTACCTACAGTAGGTCACACAGGAATGTGTCCAGGCATGTTTATTAGAATGTCTCCAGAGAAGGGGACTCCACAACCTCTATGCAGCCCGTTGCAGTGCTCTGTCACACTCACAGTAAAAATAAGTTTCTTATGTTTATGTTCTATGATTCTATGTGGAATCTCCTATGCTTCAGCTTGCACGCACTACCCACTGGACATAACTGCAAAGAGCCTGGCACCATCTAATTGACATTCATCTGTCTTAGAGTAGAAGAAGAACTGAATTTGGGACCTGGCAGGTGAAATCTAAATAAGAATAGAAAAGTTTAAATAAAAGCTAAGTGCATCTTAGTGATGAGCATATCTATGAACAGACTGCTCTCATGAATCATCACCTTGACATCCTGCAGAAGAGGTGCACTCTTTGAATATCAATTCAGTTCCTTGGTTAGAGAAATCACTGTTAAACTAGACACCAACTCATAATGGACGGAGAGATCGACACGTCTCAGGAGAGCTGAAAGCACAGTCTCACTCCATCTAGCCAACATGGAGGTGATGCTTGCAGGTGGAACTGGAGGCACAAAACTCTTTAGCACAGTTCCCTGCATCATCTACAGTGAGGAAAAAATGGAAGGACAATGAGGAGCTGAGTTCCCATCACACTGATAACGCACGTTTGCAAAGGCAAAACACGTCATCTGTGGATCTTCCACCCATGCAACAACCACTCCAACAGCCTTGCTGTCATACATCCCCCCTTCTTTCTCCAGTCATAAGAAAAGGATGAAAAATGGCTGTCACCAGCACAATGTGAGTTATCAATCGCATCAGTACAGCAGGCCAAAGTAGAAGCAAATTACATTCACAGTATAACTCAGCATTTGTGAAGGCAGGAGCACGTGGGAGATGAAGGAAAGAAAATGCACTTCAGATAATCAGAACACCTAAAATACAAGCAGCAAGTTCCCAGTTGTGACTGTCATCAGTCCTTGTGATTTATTAAAAAAAAAAATCAGCCTGATTTTAAGTGAGCAATGTGGAGGGACAACACTGAGAAAACACCTCGAGCATTTGCAATCATCCACCCTGCAGGACCTCTCGGATGCCAGAAAGCCCTTACTCCTCAGTCTTCCCCCTTAGCAGAAGTATGAAAATCCACATTAGTGTTCTCACCATCTCCAATCATGTACCGGTAAGAAAGGCTCCTCTGAGGGCTCTTGTCACCAAGAGATGTTGCTAGATTTGGGCAATGGGTTATGAAGTGTGTGGTGGAGAGGCACTACCAGACATAGGTCTGAGTAAACTAAACTAAAAAGAAACTGAAATCAAAATGATTGCTAAACCAAATCTATCACAGGTTCTGTTAAGCTCAGCCAGCCTCAACCACTGTCCCCTTCTACCATTCCCTGGATCATACCAGCCCTGGGGTCAGCCCTAGGCACACCTTTGCAATCCAAATGCTGAACACTTGGGGAAACATTATCCAAGCTCAACACCTCTGGAAGATGCAATGATTGAAAGGTCACCAGATGACATTTCCAGGCTGCCCTGCAGTGAGTTGACAGCCAAAACAGTGCCAGCACCAGGTGGTCCAGCCTCTTGCTTCAGCCTCCAGTTCATCACTGACCTAGTCTGCATTCTGCTCCTCCACACCTGGGGCAGGCTGTGGAGATCACACAGCCCCCAAGGCAAATGCTACTGAACCCAGCTACTGCCACTGAAGACACAAATTAAACTCACCTTGAAATTTTCAGCTGCCTGCTTCTGCACTGACTGGGTATTTAAGCTGACACTTCTGCACGTTTGCTCCTTCTGAAGCCAACAGATCAATCTGTCTCAAATACAGGAGGTCTCTTTTTTAACACTCCAAAGCTAATGAAAAAATCCCCTCTGGTGAAAGGACAACATCAGATCAGAGAAGTTTTATTAGCCCTTAACCACGCAGAGTTGGAAGCTCACCCCCTGTTTAATTCTAATACTCCAACTCTGTTAAACATTAACTGTATAAATAATCAAATACTTCACATGACAGAGCCATACTTCCAATCTGGGGCCAATAACCTAGAGGGTAATGAAGGGTGTAGTCTTCTGGGCTGAAGGATTTCCAGCACTCTCTAAAGAGCAGAACAAAGACAGACCCCTTCCCCCTCCACTGCTTCAAAGTGAAAGCTTCGATTCATTCGGCAAGACCACATCAAGCCAGAGCACAGGCATGCAAACGGTATGCATCTCATCACTCCCTTCCACTCCAGAGACACGCAAAACCACCAGCCACTGTGTGGTCTCAGCTCTGTCAAACAACCCAGATTCCCTCCTGAAACAGCAACCTCTCTCCAGCCCTGCAGGCTGGCAGCATCTGAGCATCCTACCTCCGAGCATCCTTCTCACCTTCACTCCATACTGCCAGAGAGATGATGTGGCAGCAACTCACCCAGCCCACATCACTCCTGCACGCAGACCCTTCCGCCAGGCTCCCCAGAGCTTCTCCAAGATGAACACTTTCCTGGCAAATAGCTCTTGGGTGAGAAGGAAGCTCCAGCTCTCCAAATGCCTGTCGCCTTCCACCCAGCTCACAGGGGCCAGAGACTTAGCGTCGCTGAAAAGAACTCCCGGGTTCCATTGCTTGTAATGAGGATCACGACTGCCTGGCACCTCTGAAACGAAGCTCTTGTTCTCTTTAGGCTTTGGTTTCCCCGACACCAAAGCTGGGATAATGCATCTTCTGGGCCTCACAGGGGTATTTTTAAGGAGTAGGCTGAAGTCATTTGGCTTATTAGTAAATGACTGGTGTATTTAAGAAGCACTGCAGAAAGAAAGATCTAGACAAGAAAAAAGCTGGCTTGAAAGACGTTAAAAATGAAATTTTTTATATTCAAAAAATATAAATCTGATCCATCCCCCTGCTCTTCCAAGGTCAGGCTAAGGTAATTTTTTGGAATATGTAATCGCCTGATGTCCAGGAGTTCCCTGGTTTAAATTGATGCTCTCGCTTTAATGCTGACGGAAAAGCTTCAAGTCATGTTTGACAATCAAAGCAGCAGGAGCCAAATGGAGAAACGTTCGACCCGCAGTTCTGCCTAAAACTGTGCTTTCAGGACTTCTGAGCTGACTTTGGAAAATTAGTATTGGCTTTGCCAGAACCCAGGAGAGCAATTCTGCATTAATTATCACTCTCGCTCTGCAGACAGACGTACAAAAAATGATGAACAATTGCCAGGCTTGTTCAGAACAGGGAATCCAGCACCAAGGCTGAGGACAAACATTTCCTCCTTCAAGTGCTATTTGACCATCCAGCTTCTGAAGAAAGCCCTTGGCCATTGAGCACAGACTCACCACAACCCATATGATTTTGGTCCACATTGGTAAGTTTAACATCAGCACACAGCACCTGAGCTATACCAAAAAACAACCCGAGGCCAAGCAGGGGATGTATTGTCTAGTTACTTGCTAGAGTGAGCACGATGATGCCCCTCAGAAAGGGGCACAAAGTCTTCTGGGATGTTTGCTAGCACACCAACACCACTCCATGCTTTGCAATGCCCTGCTCCTACAGATAGTCCATATCAGACCAAAGGGTAAGCTCACCTCCAGAACAGGGCAGTCACACCAAGATCTGCCTCATTCGAAGGAGTCAACGAGACTCCTTATCAGCTCTACAATCAAGAAAAGACCCATCTCCACCATGGCACAGCTAGCTGCACGGTTGAGCAGTGCTGGTACAGACCACCATGTCACCTGTACGCTATTAATTAGAGCAAAGCAGCACAGTTCTGTGTCGGTACAACTGGGGGACTTGTTACAGCAGCAAATTCCCCTTCTCTCCTCAGCAAGACCCTGATTTATGGGGATGCTAAATGGGAAGAGAACAGTTGGGATGTACAAGCACAGAGACGAGCTCTTGGTTTCCAGTACATCAGCTGTGGGTTAAGGGAACCCAGGTGTTGCATGCTGGAGAAATGCTTTTTCTGGTCAGCCTAGCATTTTCAGTTTGCTCCTGTCAGCACCCCCAAGAAGCACACACAGCATGTATGAGAGCATGAGACATCCCTTTGGGGTCCCCAACCTACTGGCACTGACCAGAGCAGCTCATACTTAACGCATAGCCCATCCTACATGCACAGACATAGCCTGAGAGTATAGAGAGCAAACACAAACAGGAGAAGGGTCCCAGAACCTTGGGAACTGGTCCTTTCAGAAAGCCCCACTGGGAAAGGCTTAGCACTGCTTTATAATGTTTGCAAGCAGGTTACAGCAATTAATTCATATGTCATTTAAATTACTGTGGCAGCACCAAGAGAACAACCCTATGGGACAACTCTATGTGAGTGCTGTAGCCTCGTGGTCCTTCCCGGCCACCTCACCCATGCTGACACCTCAAGAGGCAAGCTGCCTGCACCAAGACCAGGACACCAGCATGCTGCAAGGCTCGATTCTCACTGCATCTCCCATCCCTGTTTAAAGCAGGAGATAGCTAGTTTCTCTGTTGCTCTCTGTGCAATACCAGCTGCACTGAACAGGCTTCATCTAAAACAGCCCACTGCCTTTCCAAGCCAACAGGAGACATTCTCCCAGTCCACAAGGAGTATCTTCAGACACCCTTAAAGCCAAGCTCTCAATCTTGTTTTCCTTGACATAACAAGGACAGAAAGCACCACAGCTCCTTGACAGCTGCTTTTTCTGCCAGCTCCTTCAGCAAGATGGAGCTGATTGCTTAGAGCCCTCTTCAATCTCTGCAGTAAAGTTGTCTAACCAAGGCACACCAGACGGTCATGGAGATGCCATAGATGTTTCCAAAGGACAGCAGGCATTGGTTAAAGTCACTGTTGGGCAGACTTTGCATTAAAAATGTTAAATCTTGAAGATCATTACCTTACATACTCATTCCAAAGGGAAAGACTAGTTTTTAAGGTCAAACAGCATAACCAAATTCAACCAACCATGTCCCGTCCTGTGGCATCATGACTGCCAAACCCACTGGAGCAGCACAGTTCTGTAGCCACTGCCTGCCTGGTGGTAAATACACAGAGAACCTAAGAAAAGTAGAAAGGGCAGACAAGGGTCCTTATGAGGAGGAACGACCCCACACCTCAAGGAGCTGATGGAAAAGCCCTGACAGGAGTATGTACAATGGCAAGAAAGCTCACAGAGGGCTCTGGGGAAGCATCTGCAAACATTCCTTGCATACATGCTCTCCCCTAGACACCTACCATTGCTAACCTCAGAGGTACAACACTCAGCTAAGCTATCTTCCCAGCAGGTCACAAACTGGGGAAAGGCATAAGCTCCAAAACAGGGCAGAGTCATCAGCATCACACTGCTATCTCCAAGACACAGGAACCTGGGCTGGAGGCATGCAAGACAGCCAGGATGCCATGCTGGAGCTGTTGCCACCAGCATCCTCCGATACCAGCCACCCACAGCTCCAGCACCACCAGCACAGGCAGTCCAGACCTGGGAGGCAGAGCCAAGAACCACAGCAGAAGGGCAGATGCAGAGACAGGAAAGCCAAGGGCTCTTCACCTCCCACACAGCCATGGAACCATGGCCAGAGAGCTCCTTTTTGACTTGCGGCTCCTCATGCTGACAGAAAATTCAAAGCCGATTTTTACTCCTGACTTGCAGAGTCTGAGGAGGAGGAAAAGGAATTTAAAAAAAAAAAAAAGACAGGCCATCTGCTCAAGGTCCCTGCAGCAGAGGAGAGGGCTTCAGACAGCAATTCTCCAAGTGGAGCCCTGGTACAACTTTCAGGTTGACTTGGCCATTTGATTTCTTTAGTGCAAATCTGAACCCAGATGTTTTATAGCACATGCTACCAAGTGCATACATGCGAGGAAACTAACTCTGATTTGAATATCCCTGAGAGCACATTGCTCTTATTAAACACACTCTGCAGAGCTATTGCTCCATGCGGCATCAGACAGTACAAGACGTTCTGGTATACTACAAAAATTGGCCCATAAAAGATAAACACTTCTGGCTCACTAAGGGCATCTGGAAATGACCCAGAGAACTTGTCTTTTTCATCGGTAGCATTTTTGTACAACAGACGAAAGAAATAGATTGTGAATTTAGAGCAAATGTTCCTTCAACATTTACAAGGAATCCTTCTTGAAAATACTGGCAAACACATGCCCCACAGTGCAGTCCCATTTCACATAGGCTTCCTCCACCCAAACTCTCCTTCCTGTTGCTGCTTAGTAAATCACAGGACCCACCTGCTCCCACAAGCATCCAGCTCCATCACAGCATACATCTGGAAGGGTAAGACAAGCCAAAGTGCAGGCAAGCAAGCCTTTAACCATGGTGATCCTTTGATAACAAACCATGATTCTGAAAGGACAACCTACTAACAAATCTGAAAACTGGTAAAACTTTATTCTCCCCAAGGCTAGAAATTTCTGCTCTTGCAGCTGGATGCAGCATTGGTTCAGATGCAAGAAGCAGGTTCCTCCTTGGCATTCAGGCGTAGAAAAACCTCCAGTGCTGGAACAACTGGTCATTTCTGGAGCTTCAGCACATCTGCAGTGATGCCCTCCCACACTGCTAGCTGTTGAAGGACACCAGCAAGTTGGGGAGCAGAAGGTCCAAGAGAGCTCAGTTTACCCAATCTGCTGCAGAAATGAACCAGGAGGGCTCATATATCCATCAGTGATGATGGCCTGGATGAGCACACAAGAATAAACAACAGAGACAGCATCTTCTTCAAGAGCCTCTTGTCCAGAGACATGTTTCTGGTGACTGGTTTCTCAGGGCTCGCCAAGTTCCTACTCCAAGCCGGGCAGAGTGCAAACATGAAAGGTGGAGTCCCCCACCCATTTCATACCCAGGGACTACTCTGCCAGCTGCCTGGCTCCTTTCTTTTCATCAGAGCACTCCGAAAATGAAAAAAACCACAAGCCCTAGGATCGTGACACTCTCCACAAGGCAGACTCCAGGCTCTCCAGCCGTCCTCAACTGCACAATCTACAGTAGTGTATTTATTTTAAAGTGACTGAGCTGGAGTTTGCAAGAGGATCTGTCCTTTTTTTAAAGTGCTTGTGGTTATTGTAAAAACTGGTTTTAGCAACGGTTACATTTTAAGCTCTCTTTAGAGAAACCATACACTGATGTCCCAAATGTGGCGCAAGCATCTCTGCAGACCTCTGCAAGGACTTTGTGCTGGAGACGCAGCACCCAGCAAAGGGCCATTACTCAAGCTGTGCAATGAGGAAATATCAGAGTGAGACAAACTGACCTGGTGTGTCCCCTGTTGCACAACACCATACTATGCTTTTCCCTGGATGGTCTTCCTCCTCCGGTTGCTGTCCCATTTTCTGTTTCTGTTCAGAGCATCTCTATCTTCCCATGGTTCCTGGAAGCCCCTAGTTCCACCTGCCTGCCCACTGGCTGGGTGGGCATCTCCCAGCTCTGTGTCTGCCCCCACAAAGCATCTGTTAGAGGAAAAGACTCCTCTGGTGCAGCTTGCCCCAGGCTAGCGTGCAGGGAGTCACTGGTCTAGCATGGCCAACATCCAGCCCTGCCTCCCCAGGGAGCTGGGTGGGAAGGAGCCTTGTCCATTGTGAAGGGACTCCAGTAATCACCAGACACTGCAATCAAAGAAGTCTCTGCTGAGCACATGGAAATTCCAACTTTTAATCGGTTTGGCCACAGTTACAGAGGGATGGCAAAGACACCTCCCAAACCGGGCACCTCCTCCCCCTTCCTCTTGCATAGAGCTTCACAGTGAGCTCCTAGAAAAGCTCCTCAGGCTTCTTCAGCTGGGCAAAACCACATTTTTCTTCAAGCTTCCTCTCCAAAATGGCAGACCATTTTACACTCCTTTTTTCCCCCCACTAAAATCAAGCAGTTTGAGGCCAACATCCAGAATGGAAATTGAAAGCACAGATGGTTAAAACCCTGACAAAAATTACAAGACCCCATTCTCAGTTTTGCTTATCTCATGAAATGCTGGGCCAGTCTTAATAATAGCTGGTGCCACCAACCCCGCCTCCAGTAATCCCCATCCTCAGGCAAACTGGCTCCAGACACCCGCTCAGCAGCACAACAGTGCCCATCTGAACTCATGCCTCGCCTCTGCCAACGCTGAAATTGAAGCAGGCTGACAGTGAGATCATTTAGGGGAAAATTACATTTTCTATGTAACTTTCATGCGTGACTATATTTAGCAGATGGAGAAACAAAGTACATGTATTCAGTAAATATATATTTTATAGCCATAAAATTATAAACACACATGTACATTCCAAGGAGATCTGAGGACTATTTTAAGATGCTCTTCACACGTAGATCATTAAAGCTTACAGTACAGTTCCTTTGCCACATTATAATAAATATGGAAAGCAAATACACACTTCTCAACTCTTGTAGGTCACGAGAGACCTAGAGATGATCTTGTTTCTCTTCTGGTTGCCCTTCTTAGCGCCCTTTCAAAGGGAAATTGGTTTCACATGTGGGCTGACTGCACCTCGCAGAAGCATTTTGCCTGCAAACCTAATTTAGTGAGCTGCTGAAACACTGTAACATAGGCAAGCATCAATTCCAGACCTCTGAAATCCATAGGGTCAACATCAGAAACTAATTCCTCGCCTGACAGACTGCAAGCCTTGCAAGAGCAGCAAAACTAGCATCTTTCCACCTCTTGCATTCAGGAGGTATTAATCACACTTGCATAGCTCTAGCTATTGGAATTTCTGATCCGGGCTGATTAATTTCCTCCTCACACTCGTTTCAAGCTGCTCATGAGGTCTGGGATGTGCCTGTGGGGAGAGATGCTGAGCTCTTCTTCCTGTTCCCTGCACAGCCAAAGCCAGGAAACAGGACAACTTTCTCCACCTTATTTCCTCAAGACTTCTGTCCCTGGGGAGTCAACAAGATTTTAATCAGCACCTGGCACTGTATCTATCAGATATGCTAATAAGATACCTTACCTTAACAAACACCCTCAAGAGCAGACTCATCTATCTTAATTGGTAAATGCTTCATTAATAATGCAGCTGAGGAGTCTCAAAGCTAGAAGTATAAATAGCAAGTTCTGATGCAAGAGGTTTTTTTTTTGTTCTAGCAGTACAGATTCACAAGGAAGGTCTTTTCGCTGTGCCCTGCTGCAGACAGAAGAGCCCTTTGCCGGCTGCACAAAAAGCCTCTTTTCTGCCTTTGAGGGGTCCAAGTTCAGAGCATCCCTTCTGAAAGGAGAAAGGCGAGCACACTGGAAGGCATTCCTGGGCTGGGAGGCACCCAGGAGTATGGGAACTCATCAAGTACCATCACAGAGGTCAACATGACTACACTACCGAGACAGTGGCTTCCAGCCCGCTGATCGATGACAGGAAAAGCATTAAAACGCCTCTTCAGTTAAGTCACAAATTCCAGTCCCATGATTAACGCAGTTCTTAGCCAGGGAGCAAAGCAAAGACTCAAACATCACAACCAGAAGGACGTCTGAAGAAAAAGATCTTGTATGTCTGAGACTACATACTTTGCAACTAGATGACCCCAGGCCTACCATGCTAATCTCCAGCTTTCCATTTTAAGTACTTAACCAAAACAAGGCAGAGGAGTCTGAAACCCAGCTCTGCTCATGAATTCCAGGGGTATTGAAATAGTAGGCTTGGATTCTCCTTTCTCTTAGAAATTCATCCTGCAGACAAAAAGCCAGACAATTTGGAATTTTAAGCATACTCAGTCCAGCCAGAGACTTGATCTTGCTGATCTTTATCAAGCAATGGCCATTATTTGTACACAAGACCATTTTTATAGCCCTCTTTTTTAAAGCTCTGCTTATCAGTCCCTACAAAGACTAAATGGAGGTTAAATGTAAATGTAGAAGAAATTATTGGAGTTTGGAGATAGCAATTGTTGGTAAATAATCTTCTTTACAATGGCATTTCAGGGATTTAAGCACAGAGGAAGCGTCAGAGAGCAAATGCCAGGTTTTTTGGCAAAAAGTTAAACATCTCAAGTAAGGGGGAAAATTGCCACGCCAGTTTTGTTCCAGATTAAACTACCATGTCCGCATCTTTCATGTAAGCAACCCTTCTCTGACCCCATCTATGACAACTCACAAGTCTCCTTCTGCATTATTTATAGCATCTTTGTATAGCAAATGGCTCTTCCAAACAGTTGGAGGCTTCTTTCAGAGGTTTTTTAAAGTGACTCTAGCACAGCAAGGCTGCTGCACAAGTCCAGCTCACGAACTTCCAGTGTGACTTCATGTCCTGTGCTTAACACTCCTTTGGAAGTGGCTCTTGGGCACATGTAAAACCTCCTGATGGGAACAAAAAGGCAAGCCAAAGATTGTATTTCCAAGGGACCACAGTCATACCTGGAAATGCTCTTTTTTACCTCAAATCCTCTTCCAAATCCCATTTTGTTTGTAGCAACAAAAAACTTCTGACGGGGCACTTGCCAAAGGTATCCACTGACCACTGGCAGAGGGGCTAAGTGTTCCCCATCCTGCCAGTGCCTCTGGCTGGACGCATCTTGTCTGAGACAAACCCATCATTGTGCACCATGTTCTGCTTTGCCAGCCCAGCAGGACATCAATGACACTGGCAACTGATTTCACCAGCCAGCCTGAGCTCCTGCCTCCCGCCCCAATGATTAATGGTTCTCTGCCACAGCAGCTAATAGGATCCTCTTTGAAATCCAAATAACTGACATCAGTGACCTCAGAGTTCTGCCTGCTAACTGTACATACTCTGTCTTCCACAGTTATCTTCTCTACCAAAGCTTCCTTTCCCATCCTTTTTGTGCCCCTATACCCCTGTTCTACTCACCACTCCCCACCTACCCCTCTGTGCAGATGTACCACAGCATCATCCCAACCCAATGCATCCTTCTCCCCATCCCTCAAGCCTGGGGAAAGGTTTGGGTCAGCTGCTGCAACCTCACAATATTTATAACTGCACAAGGTCCAGGATGAAGAAGTACAGCAAATACGCCCCCTAGCACAAGGAACGGCAGCCAAATGTATCCCAGGGCTGATTCTCAGCAGCCAGCAGCTTAAACTAAAACTTATCAGGCACCCTTGCCATTCCCACACCTAGCTCAGCAAAAGCCTGTCTGTAAGAGACTAATACTTAGGCAACCAACTCTGACTACAGTAAATCTCCTTCTTTCCTCCCCTTTTTTTTTTTAATCCATAACCACCAGCTTTAAAGCTTTAAATCAATATCCCCTCTTGCGATCTGCATTCAGTGAGGAATTATTCACATTGAGAGCTTTAAAAATTAAGCTATACCCTGCAGGGCCCAGGCCAAACTTAAATCACAGCAAAGCTTTAAACACTGGATCGGGGACACAGCATGAGCCATGTCCTGGTCTCAGATTCAAATAAATGTAGAAAACAAAGCCGCCGTCACTGTGTTGAAAGGAAAAATCATAAATGGTCCATGCTGCGACTTCTCCCAGGGACACAAGGGACAGGGGCCCTCCTTCCATGAAGAGAGGTCAGCCCATTCCAACCAAACTTCTAGCAAAGGAAAGAAACTAATTGTCCTCGCAAAGTAAAGAGACTTACTGTCACTGTTTGAGGGAGAAAATGGAATCTGATCCATCCACCTGTTTGTGATGTTAGCCAGAGGCAGCTTTTTCAGAGACAATACGTGTGTGAAGAGGGCAATGCCATGTGCTCCCTCTGCAGTGGTACCCATAGCCACGGGAACAGCAGGTTTCCAGCTCGTCCTCTGCTGCACACTGCAACGATCAGCCTCAAGCTGGGCAGAAAGTCGAGAGCTGAGCTGAGAGTCCACAGCAGCCCTGATGGTTCCAATTTTAAGGAGCAATTGAAGAGGAAGTGGGGGAAGAAAAACCTACAACGTAAACCAGCTCATGTTTGTGCCCTAGAGGAGAACAAAGGCAGGAAAAGATGGATGAAAGAATAAGGACTCTCCACATCACTGGTAAGAGCAGTTCCCCTCTTCAGCTGGAGATGGGGTCTAAGCTGTTCGATGATAGACAAGATGTTACAAGGAAAATGTCCTGTTCTTCTATCTCTCTTCTCACCACTGAGACACGGGACTGTAAGTACCTGCCTCTGTAAAAAGACACTTTAAATCCACCCTACCACTCACCTGATACTAGATGGTGGCAGAGGCAGAAGGTTGGGTATAACCTGCCCAGGAAACATCAGCTAGATTTCCATCATCCTCAAAGTGGTGTTTATGAGAAAAGCAAATGCTTTGCCTCTTCCTAGCTTGAAGGATGGCATGAAAAGTTCATCTGGACTGTGCAGCAAGTATTCTTGATCCCCTAGCCACCAGCCCAACTGAGACCCAACAAGCACTGGCAAGGGCCAAGGACCTACAACAAGGCTCAGAAATGAGTACAAAGCAATACAAATTAGGAGTCTTCCCCTGGCCCCAAACATCCTCAATGACCCACCACACCCTGGCCTCTCTTAAGCAGGAACTGCACAAGGGGAACTCTAGGCTTGAAGTTAACCCAGCTCTGAGGTTACACCTCACATTCAACTCTTCGGATGCCCACACAGAGCCACTGCTCCGGCTCTCAGTCACAGGGGTGATTGCCCAGGCCTTAATATTTGTAAAGTCCTCAGGAAAATCCTCAGAATGTAAGAGCCAAGTGTTTTTACTAAATAATAGCTTTTTATTCTGCTCCATCTGAAATCAGCAGTTCTCTGCTCTGCCCTGCGTTGTCTAAGCCAAGGGTTAAAACTTGACTGGCTGGCCATCCCCGTGGTGCAGGAGCTGCAGACTTCTGAGGACCTGAAGAACAAGATGTCTTTCTAACCTGCTCAACTCCAATAAGCAGCTTTAGATGTAACAATAGGAGGCTGAAAACTCAAATGCCCCAAAGCCTGGAGGCAATCACGACTGTTTAAGCATCCAAAAGTGACATTTCTAACACTACCTGAACTGTGTATTTTCCTTTCTGTTTCAAAGTCTTATTTTCCAATGAGATTATGTGCAGGATAAATACCCTTATACGGTGACAGCAGGCACTGCACAAGAAAATTGGGGATAATGGTAAATGCAAAGATTTACAGATACTTATCTCAGCATCTGCAAGAAGTATTAGCTTTGAATGCCGTGTTCAAACACAGTGTCAATCATAAGAACCCAGAGAAACTGAAAACTTGCTTAGCTGAACTCAGCCCCAAAATAAATTAAGTAAAATAAAACAGAGCCAGATTTTTCAGAAACCATCTCTCAAATGGGAAGTAGCAGCCACATGCACCAAATGCCTAGCTGGCCCAGGCTGACAAAACACAGGAACAGGTGAGCAACCAAGAGGAACAACCCCAGTGCATTGGGAGAACTCTTGTCTGGGAACAAGGGCACCCAACCACGAAGGACCCTATAATCAGGCGAGTGACTCAACCACCACCTGCCTGCAGAAACAGCAAGCAGAGACACACTGCAGCTACCCCAGAGAACATCGGTGCTGCTCAGCCAGGTTGGCAGGCATGGCCACACAACCACCCCAAGCTCCCTGTGGTCATGAAGCAGCACTCACACTCAAAACATTACTGGGCTGCAACCCCCTGCTTTTAAGGCCATGAAACCTCAATGTTGCCTGGTGTCACCATTTCCATACCTCCCACCCAGAAAAGGACCCCAAACTCAGACTGCTGTGACTAATCCCTACCTGACACCAGAGGACAATGCACCCACACACCATTTTGCCAATGAGCAGCTGTTCAATGCACACACATTCTCTCGTATAAGAAGGTGACCTCTACAACACATCTGCTCTACCACCAACTTCGAAGGAAATGAAGCAAAATCAGGTCCTTAAAGTCTCGTGAACTACTTTCAGAAAAATTCAAGAGTTACCAGCTTAAAAATACATTGTCATCAGCAATTTCCATGGAAAGGAGATAGAAAGGATGAGTAGCATCTTCAGCAGTCCACGTGATCTTACCTCTGAACTTCCAACACATACCAGTATCTGTGAAGACGTGGCTGGACCTCCTTCAGCTGGCCAGTTGTGTCCTGAAAACAGAGGATCCACCCTCTGATTGTCAGCTCCGTCCCCCTGGCACTTGCTTCCAGCACTGGACATCTTTCACACCCCTAAAGTTAGCCAAGCATGCAACCGATCCTCCAGATAAACAGCTCAACATCTATCAGTGAGACTCAGGCTACAGCTACAGATCATCAACAGGAAAAGGGAAGCTGTGATCTGAAATCTTATCTGGTCGCTGCAGAAACACAGCAGAGAAGGTCAACTTTCCATCAGCAAAGAGACTCAGCGCCAGCACATAAACACACACTAAAAAATATCACTGTTGAGTTAAGACAACTTTGGGGTTTCTGCTTTCCAGCCAAATATCACTCAGCGACCATTAAACAGATTTTTTAGCCATCAGTGGAACATTAGAAATTCCATGAATTTGAAGTTTATTATTTCCACGATACAGTTTATACTTTTTTCAGGATTTATACTCCTTGGCTTCCCTCTTTCAGCTATAAATAAAACCATTTGCTAAGTTGGCCGATACACTGCAGTCCATGACTGGCACATTTATGCAAGTTGGCTGAAAAACAAGACGGTTCAAGGAATCACCAGAAACACTAAATCCAGTTATTTCAAATCCATTTTGAAACATCTAATAAATCTGCAGGGACTATTTGATATAGAGAACCGGCTAAACTCAAGTAGCCGTGCTTCTGCGCAGCATCTTTGATGTTTATGAAGCGGTTGATGCGCATTTTACAGCTTTCAGTCTCAAGTTCTTCACAGTCCATCACAGAGCGGTCATGTCTTTGGATAGCCTTCAGAAATGAAACTGAGAGAAAGAAACAGCAGAGATCCAGCAGAGCAAAGTATTCCCCCTGCCTTCCCAACAAGAGCTAGAAACAGAAAGGAGACTGGAAATGGGAAGGAGACCTACATTCATGGCTTTCCCTTTGGTTACATATCCCTGACAGGCATGAGATAGGACGTGCAGAGGTCTTTGCATCTTAGGCATCCCAGCCAAGACAATTCTATGTGTATCGCTGAAAAGACTAGTATCTAGACCCCTAGACCTCCTAGATGAAACTTTCCTCCATAGAATAGATACAGCAGCCTCTTAAGAGAGAGCACAGCATTCTCTTTCATGAGCTTTACACCTACAAATCTATTTCACAGCACTGTGTTGCCCACGAGGCTTGTTTACACCATCTCTTCTGTACACTTAAGGCATGTTGTCATCAAGTGTTAAGGCAGCAATGAGTGGTGAGATGTACGAAGGGAGGAAAAGGATCAAGTGGACCAGAGTGCTGGAACTTTGATCTTACCTAAAGCCAAGGTATATGCAGGGTCATCACAAGCAAAACGCAGATCTGGAACCTGCTCTGGTCCACCAACAAGCTCCATCAAGAAGGGAGTAGCTGTGCAGGCTCAAAGTCAAAGGAGGCTAGAGAGCTTTAAGCCTTGCAAGGCTGGGCCAGTGGCAACAACTGCATTGGACTACAGTTGGACAAGTTTTGGGGCAGACAGAAATTCTGAAATCCACGCAACCCTCAGAGCTTCCTGGTTAGCAAGAGGCAAGCAATGAAAGACTTGATCACAGGAGCACAAAATAGAGATATCCAAACCAACATTTGTATCACAGCATTTAAAATCTGTGCCCTGGGAACTGCTCAGAAACAGAAAGTAACTCTAGCCTCAGGATATGTCAACAGATCCTACTCCAGCATGAAAGGGATTGGGACTGGCAGCAGCTAAGCAAAGCTGCTGGAGAAGCAACTCCAGTAAGACAAGTGAGCCAAAGGAGAAAGCTCGAAATTCATCTCACAGGCAGAGGGCTGTGCAGGAAACCCTATGCTAGAGGCAGGGGCTGAATATTCAACAGAAGCTTCTATATCCTTATCTTCAGAACAAAGCAAAAAAACTTCCAAAGCTGCTCAGAGAGGTGCCCACCCTGCTCCAGGCACTTGCGTGTACTCCAGGAGCTTGTGTGTACAAGCAGGACCCGATACTTCCCTAGCCACCAAGGTCATACTTCTGAGTTTTGGAACTCTCCAACCTCCAAGACCAACAGTTTGGGTACACTCCCTGACAGCTTTGTGTTGGATTTTCCTTACCTGAAGGCACTACTATTGCTTGAAAGCCCCTCCTTTCCCTTTGTATGTCCAGAGCAGCAGCTGATAGCTGCCAGTGGCCATGGAAATACAACCATTTTGGAGCACACAGTATCTGACAACCATAAGAGCCACTGGGATGTTTTTAATCGCTCCCCCCTTTCTGGTTAAGGGGTGAGGGCGGATATCACAGCTCCTAACAGCGTACTGCTGTGTAGTTCACCTCACTGCTGGAGAACCACATAGGAGAACACTGCTGCCTACCACTGCAACATGCAAAGCACAAACCAATACCAGATACTTCACCACTGCTCCTGCTTCTGGGAGGAAAACAGAAATCATTCCTTGTTCCTCCCCAATGCAACTGCTCAGAAATAGCTGAGTATGGCCTTACTTGTGGCTGGATGTAGCACAGTTCTGACTTCTAATCCTCTACATCTGCATTTTGTACAGCTATTTTTTGAGGCTCTTCAGATTTACTTTACTGTTTATTGCCCTGCTCAGGCAAGATGACACATCCCTAGACTTTCCACTCAAAAGAAGCGCTGAGGAATGAAACCAGTCAAAACCCAAGAAGCTGCCTCAGAAGAAGGTCCCCATAGAAAATGGCCAGCAGGAGTTAGTTAAAGTCATAAACCTAATGAGACAAGGGATTACATTTTGGCTTGGAAAGACTCCCCATTTGTGGCGTCGTAACAAAACACTGAACCATTTGAGAACTTTTCTTAGCTTTCCTCACAAAGTAGAACAATGATAAACAAATATTGACTTCTGAGTAAAATAAAAAGGCTTCCCAGCACAGACCTAACGAACAACCCCATCCCTACCCCAGCTGAAGAAGTTTTGTTACATCTCAAATTTAGACAACCCTAAAGCAGGTCCAGCATGAAGCAGCTTCCCCACCGATACAACCTGGCACTTGGAAAAGGTTTATCATGGTCTCCAGAAGCTCAAATACATTTCAGAAGTTTTAAGGTCTCTGGATGCAAAGAAAAACAGTGCAGCCTGTCTGGCAAAGTTATTTGCAGTGGAGAAGCCCAAGAGGATCCAGGCAATTTAATACTGAAGAGAACAAGATCTAAGAGCAGAGACGATGCTGCTACCACCTACCTGCCTAACAGTTGACCTTTATGACATTGCTCTTTACAAGGACCTCAGCTTCACACCCACTCATGGGTCCTTGGGGACTCCCATCACACAGAAAAGAGCACTGGCTACAGCTCATCTAGGCTTTGGGTTCTGCAAGGCCTGGCCAGCACCTGCGTACCAATGGCAACAATAGACAGGAAACCATTTCATCCCATGTCTTAAAGCTATCAGCCAGCTCCTTCTCTTTGCCCTCCACATTGCAGGGATTGTCTGATCCTAACCAGCTCCCTGAGCACAGCCCCTAGCACCTCACAGATCTGTGCAGGTTTGGGTCATGTTTCAAAGACAAAATGTTGTCTGAACAAGAAACCCCTTGATAAAAACCAAACAGGCAGCTGTATTGCTGCTCTATATCAGGCCTGCAGGAAGCCAAGGATGCCTCTGAACATTGAAGAGATAGGGTCCGCAGAGCAAGGGTGCTAAGCCAGGAACCACATGGTCCCACAGCCCTGAAGAGCACACACTGCCTTCCACAACAGAGACTTGAAGGATTATTTGTATACAAAGCTGTGATGAATTAGAGCAGCCAGAGACAGTGTTGTGGCTCTCATGAGAATTACAAAATGTGGCCTCCCCTCCTAGGGGTGATGACTTGACCAGCCCTGCCATCAGCATCATCAGGCTGCAGAATATCCACTGCACTACTGGGGCAGCATCGTCACTGGGAGGGTTTGGTAAGGACAGACAAAAGAGGGAAAAGTCAAGTTCTAGTTGGTCCAGCAGCATGCTGAGATGATGTCCCGGTCCAACACACAAACTCAACACCTTGGTCTACCAGGACTGGTCATGTTGATTCAGTGCTACTGGATCAAACTGCTACAGCCTCAGCTAAGCCTTGAGAAAACGTTGAACAAACCAAGGCAGTATTTGTCAGCAATTTTGTGCTTGGTTTATCATCTGGAGGAGGCAGGACCCTCCACAGCGCAGGCAGATGCTAGTCTCCTTGATTCCAGAAGAAAACTTCTGCCACTACATGTGCAAACAGTTTTTCTCACTCTGCCCCAGTGATGTTTCCACATTCAGAAAAAAAAAAAACAAACCCAAACATTCCACTTGGTTAGGTTACATTAGCTGGTTTTACTGTAAAGCTCAAGCTAGACTCTAGGACTACCTGTGTACCTATAAAAGTGTGTGTTGGCATGACTGGCTTACTCAGGGGTTTTTTTCAGATCTAAAAAGAAAAAAATATAATCTCCAAAAATAAATAAAACCTTTTGGTCCCCACCCATGATTTTCTGCTCTCACCTGGGTTTGGCACGCAGATGCGCAGCACCGCCAGCACCCAGGCTGATGCTGAACCTGCCCCCACCAGCAGCAGAAAAATGGCCAAAAGACTCCCAGCCATCGCATCTCCTTCCCTGGGCAACCCCAGCACAGCCCTGCAATTTATTAGCGATGGCCTCATCGACAGTAACCAAACACGACACTCAGTCACCCTGATTTCACTTGCAGTCCAGCTGTCCTGAAGGAGGGACAGGCCATCCCATCACCGGGCTAGGATGCAATCAAATATTTAAATGAACATTTGTTCTCTAGGTCAGCTTCGCCTTCCTCCTCCGCCGGCGGCTACCAAGCAGCAGAGCGATCTCCTTGCATTGCCGTGACAACCCGAGGATGGGTTACAGCCATCGCCAGGCTGCTGAATGGCAGCATTTGAGTACTTGACATGCTACAATAGGCTACGTTTGCCTTTTTTCGGAAATGAGAGGCTGACATTGTGAAGCAGTTAAACCCAGACATCCAAGCGAGGCCATCACCACACACACGCTCAAAAGGCTTTGTCTGCCCTTCTAACAGAAATTTCATAATATATGAGGGTGAGCAGTCAGCAAAAGGCTTGGATCTCTCAACTTATAATCATCGCCGGTTTCCTCACAACGGCCCTGAATACATCTTTGATTGGTTATGTATGAGAGGAACCGTCCCCAGCATGGTGCCAGACATGTGCAATGCAGACCTAGGCTGGACTCTCAAGCAGGAAGAAGAATTCAATTCAGCAGCTACACTCAAAGAGGAAAAAATAAAAATAAAAATAATGTAAAAGCGCGGCAATTATTTAATCCCAAATGGCTCTGCATGATTACTGCCTCAATAAGGGCTTGCCTGGCAATTAAAGGCTAGAGCACTTGCAACCCCCCTCCCGCAGACCAGGCAGGGAACCAGTTCCCAGGCTACAACTCTCATCCCCCAGAATCGCAGTTCAAGCCAGTCCTCTGCTTCTCATCCAAAGTTGAGGAGCAACCCGTCCTGGCAGGGGGAAACCCATCCGTTGGGAGCGCTCAGTCGCCTCCAGCATCCACCTGAGATCCCAGGCCCAGTGAGGAAGGCAAGGGGGGTGCACGGATCCAGCACTCATCTACCACGCAAGCGGCTTTCCTGTTGTTCCAAGCAAACAAAAGCCGAGTAGCGCACTGGGCCCCGAGAAGGGTGCCTTCCTTTTAATGAACGTGATTTCAATCCCAGTGAATATTCATAAAATTACCCCAGCTCTAATTTGTATAAAATGACAGCCTGCAAACCAGGGATGATTGAAGAGGACCAAAATAATTTTGTTTGATTATTATCTCCCCTCCCTCCTCCCCCTCTCCCCACCTTCATTATCTTTTATGTCTATTTAAACTCTGGACACTGCATATTCATCTCAATTCTCCCTCCACCTCTCCTCCTGGTTGTGAGCTGCTGCTGCTGCTGCCTTTATACGTTTTCCCCCTCCTCTCTCTCCTCCTTTCATTGTCATTTTCTTCTTGCTTCTGCTGTGCATTCAGGGATTTGAGGAGGTTTTCTGGGGGGTGGGGGTGGACTTCATTTTATATATAAAAAAAATAAATAGTGTGTTGTCTGGATAGAAAATTACATTTGCATGCTCGAGGGGCCTGAGGGCTTCTCTGTGGGCTTGGCAGAGATCCTACCTCGAGGAGGGGGGAGGGAGGTGGAAGATGCTGATTTGATTTCCTCCTCTTCCCACCCCTTCCCCCTTTCCTTTCCACATTATAAATGTCTGCCTGATTTTTCTTTTCTTTTTCTGCATGTGCAAACCACTTGAAGAACAATGGCATAGATTAGAGGCCTTCCTTAGGGCTGTTTATGAATGCAGTTGTGGAGTTCAGCAAAGCAGAAACATTACATACAGTAATTGGACATTTAATTACTAATGAAGCTAGCAACTGAGGGTTGGGGATTTTTTTTCCAAGGGTCTGAAGCAATGTGACAGACCCTCCAACTGCAGGTTTAATTATGGTTGGAGATGGGCTTAATACTCCATCTTACACTCTATTACCCTCTTGAAAGCCCTTCTGTCTTTTATTTGTAATTTTTATGCCCTTGCCTCCTCCAAGGAGGGAACATCCCAACACATAGGCCACCAGACAGGATGATGCTTTTTCTGCTGCTCTCAAAGCAGAAGCCAGCCTTGAACAGGTTTCCTATGGAGCCAGCTCTCCTAGGAGCATGGAGAGGAGGTATCTGCTCTGGTGGCCAGAAACATCAAAAACTGATGATCCTTCCTTGCAAGACCATGTTCCACTTTTGGACCAGTATAGTTTTTGACATCTCAGCAGGCTTCAGTCCTTCTTTTAAGAAGTCTAATACTCAGATAATTTTTACCCCCTTGGAGAGATTTCTTTTCCTCATACTATTTAGCTGAAAGTTTTCTTTTCCTTACTCCCCTTCACCAAGTCACCGCCTTCTCCAAAGCCCACAGAGAAAACTGGAAATGAGTGTCTTTGTGGAAGTCACCATGGTACAGAAGGGCCAGAGCAGCCTCTCAGCAATGTAAAAGCAAAGTTTTATCCCTAGATACCCGACATCTCAATCCTATCACTGGCAGCACATCTGAGAGGACCCCCAACCAACAAGCCAGTCTATCTTGGATCACAGCTTTCACCTCTACCTTGTCTCTGGCAGAGGCTGACAACCTGCAGGAAGACAGAACAAGAGCTTCTCTCCTGCTTCTGACAGGACACAGCCTTAGGACTTTGAGCTGGAAGCTGAATCTGGACCATCTGGTTTAATATCACTGAAATGGGGTTGAATAGGACAAAAAAGCAAGTTCAGAGCTTTTTGATCTCATTCTGCCTCACTGAGTTTAATTCATTGCTGTTCCAATTTCCTTCTTCAGGTGAAAGAAGACTAAGTGCCAGACAATCCCACCTCCTCCTCGTGCAGAGTGCTAAGCTCCAGGGAGCAGAACCTCCAGCTTCTGTTGATCAGAAAACCTTCTAATTGATTACAGATGAACACCATGCAGTGAAACTGTTGGATTACAAGAGCACAGAGAGCACTTTTGTAAAATGTCATATGCATATTGCAATTTTTCTTTCCTGGTTTTAATGACAAAGTGCAAATTTTGGGGGAAAAAGGCCAGAGAAGGCAGAATAGCAGATGTGAGGAGATGAAAAATGTTCCTGAAGATTAAGTCACCCACTTCTTCCTCCAGATTTCCCAGCATATCCCCATACCTCTCCAAGACTGTATGCTCTTGAGATTTTTTTTTCATGCTAGTGCTCACGTGTGTTACAGAGCATATGACCAACAAGCAAACAGGGACCATAAATTCAGCTGGCCTGCATAATTCTTACACAGCAGAACCACCTTCTCCAGTATGAGGGTGTCAAGTCAGTGGAAAGGATTCACGTCTATGGGAATGTTGTGCCAACTCAGCTAAAGC
The DNA here is from genome assembly GCA_028565055.1 of Phoeniculus purpureus. NCBI lineage: Eukaryota > Metazoa > Chordata > Aves > Bucerotiformes > Phoeniculidae > Phoeniculus > Phoeniculus purpureus. The sequence continues at coordinate 18,568,983 of JAOXOE010000698.1, forward strand.
CACTACAAAATGGACCAGCTGATTTCCCAGTTCTATGGCTGATGGTGGGACTGGATTCATCTCCTGCCCACTAAGGGTCTAAGCCAGCAGACAACGTTCCTCTACCATCAACTGCAAGAAAATATCTACATACCCCAAAGGACTGGGTTAGCATCACCTCCAGGCAGCACCAGTCTCTCCAGTGACTATTAGAGATCTTGAAAGACTATATTGAGAAAGACACAACTTCTAGATTGCAGACAGCAGGCCAGAGAAATCCCTCTCAAACAGTATTTTCTTGGTAATAGTTGCAATTTCCCCCTTCCCCGGATTTACCTTCCAAATGTGGGATTCAGCCAGTAAGCATATCAAAAGTTCACTGGCACCGGTGAGAGGCCCCGCTGTTCTGCCTCCAATTTGGATCCCAGACAATTCGCCCCTAGCTGTTTTCAGAAGCAGATACCATGCTCCTTGGACCAGGAACAAAAGTCTGCACTGAGCCTCTTGCTTGATTTTGCCCAGTTCCTCAGCTTTGACTGAATTTAAGAGTCTTTTTGGTGCATAGACACTGGAGGGCAGAGGGTCTTGGGGGATGCAGCAACCTGGCCACCATTCACCTTCCTCATGGAAGCAGTCAAACAAGAACCATTTCCATATCCCTTTAAATTATCTTCAGCCTGTTCTCTACACAGAGATGCAGTCACTGCTTTAGTAAGTTCTTAGATCCTTTTTCAATTCAAGCCAAACAATGGAGGATGGACCACCACAAAGTCAGACAGCGTGGGACATGTAAGGGTTCCTTCCAGAAAGGGCAGACAGCCTGTACAAACCTGTATGACCAGGCTGCTTCTTTGGCCAGTTCCTTCTACTGGAAACTGAATGCAGCTAAACAGAGAGGTATCTTCTGGTCTGGGCTCTGCTCTTACCTCCCATCAGCTATGTCAGCATATAGCAGTCACCTCATGTTTCGAAGAAATGACACATTTCATCCAGGGTTTCTCCAGAAACATCTCAAGCACCAACCCTTACCCTTTGGGAGATAAGCTGACCACTGCCAGTTCAGTGCTACAGAAATGCTGGTAGCCAGACTCATCCACTTTCCCATGCACCAGAGAAAACTCAACCATTGACTCATCTCAGCATTTTTATCTGCTCAGAGACTCTTGTAGCACCCAAGAACACGTCCTGGTCATCTACACCCAGAACTCTGATCACACCCATCAACTTATATCAAGATCAGTGGTATTTCAAGCTATTTTAAAGCAATTTTTAAAGCAAAACACAACCCAAATTCAGATTATATGACAGAACACAGTCCTGATGTGCTTTGCTCCACACACACCCCGCCGTAAGAAGTCACGTTTTGCCTGAGTGACTTGCAACTGCTGCTGTCCATCTGAGAGCCCTTAAACGAGGCCTGCTTTATAGAAAAGGATGAACACCCCATTGCTTAAGTCTGGGCCTCTTCAAGATGTCTCAAGTCAGACATTCAATATTTAATTGCTTTTGAAGACCAAAGAGCCTCTCTCCGTTCTCCTGCCATGTGTTTATCTTCTGCAGAAGTCAGCTGCTGAGTTTGCAAGAGAAAGATCAAATAACAACAAAAAGAAGTTTCAAGTTGCACACCCACTGCCATTAATCATATTTGCAGCATCTTCCTTCCCTTGCTGCCTTAAAAATGCGTATTTCCAGGCCCTAGCAGGCTTGCTTCCTACAAACACAGGTACAGTTCCCATCAGAGAAGCTTGTTTGTATGAAGAAAACACACTATCAGATATGAGAAACTATTCCACTACTCAACACATCCTGCTGTGCAAAAGAGCCAGCAGAAAACCAGGAGGACATGGAGGGTCAGTTCTGTTCAAAGCAGCTCTGAGGCTACAAGGGAAAGGAGACTGAGAGCCTCCTCCAGCCCTTGGCCATAAGAAGTGCCAGTAGTGGGAGGGAGCTGACTCCTCCAGCAGCACTGGTGCCCATCTGAGGTCAGAGTGCTGGAGCCTGAGCTCATCCTGCAAGAACTCGTTGAGGTTTTGGAACCATTCACATGCAGAGAGACATGGCAGCTGTGTTTAGAGTTTCCCCTCTTTGAGGGCCAACAGACCCTTCAAGCCACTTCAAAGAGGACACATCTGTCCAACAGTTGTCTCTTTTCCAGTGGTCCTGTGGTCCAAGAAATCTATCACCTTCCCACACGTTGCCAGATGTCATGCCTAGACACAGATGCCCCACCAAGTACTCATGAGAGACCCTGCCAGCAGACGAGACTAGAGCGTGCAAACCTGTTTAGACCAGAGTTAAGACCAGAAGGGAGCCCAATCTCACTGTACTCTCTCACCTCCTCCTCACACCTAAATCAGCCTCCTAGTCCCTTCTCATTCCCACAGATTTTCAAGCTGAAACTCATCTTTACTCCTAGTTCAGGGGTTCATGGTGCAGGGCAAGGCTGGAGTGGCAGCAGGACTACACCAAGGCTCACACACAACAAGAGAGGAGAAAAGCAGAGCTCAGAAAACCATGCCAAGGGGATTTGGTCTCCAGCAAGGCCATAAATGTTAAGCCAGAGCCACAGCATTGCTCAACACAAGCTGGATGGAGGCAGTGAGGCCCTGCCTGTCATTCTCTGCTGCGCATGGAGTTAGGATGAGGGTAAACAGCTCTGCAGGGCCCCAGACCCAAAGTCCTCCTGGGGAGCATGGCACTCAGTCACCTGTCCCAAGCCACTCCTGCTTCAAAACCTAACAAAACCCAGAGGTGTCCACCACTCACCAAGCACCCGATGTCATGATGGGGGAGCACATCACTCTCAAGCTGGACTCTCAACATCTCTAACTTGCTCCAGCTGTTCACTTCAACTGCTAAAAGCCAGTGTAAGCTGATTTTGCAAAGAGCCCGTCTATGTAAACTGTGCTGTTGCTCCAACATAAATAGTGTGATCCTGGCTTACAATTTCAGCAACTCGATGTTTTCTTCGCCAAAAGCAAGCCCAAGGAGCCGGGGATGGAAGCAGCTTCAGAAAGCTCAGCCAGCTGCACAACGTGGTCTGAAGAGGTCCCAAACAGGATGGTGCTCACAGCCACATGGCCAAATCAGCACCCCTTCACTGTAGCTCACACACATACACCTCATGGATGTTAGACAGGTGAGTGCTCTGCACTGGGACACACACAGCACCCCACAACGTGCTCCCATGTGTCCAGGGGTTATTGAGGGAGATGTATTGCAAAGCTGGCAGAGAGACTAACCAAGTGCAAAAGCACTTAAGAGTCACAAGTATCTCAAGTCAAATCTTGCTCCTGATGAATCCGGGTTCCAAAGTCTGGATTTTTAGCACAAAATGTTCTCCTCCCTGTTATAACACCTGGGAAAGACAGATGGGGAAAGCACATTGGTATGGAGGGAATATAGTCTCCACCATCACCCTTCTAGTGCCTCTTGATTTTGCCTTAGTCTCAAGCATCCAGGACAGCTTAGTGGTCCCGACCTCACCCGGATGAAGCACAAAGAGCTGCATACTGATTTACAGAAAATCTCATCTAATTGTTGGCGTTGAAATGGACCTTAAGGTATCAAACTCAACCCTCTCCTGCCCAAGCAGGACTGCCTAAAGCACATTACAAAGGGCTGCATCCAGGTGGGATTTGAGTTATCTCCACAGAAAAAGACTCCATAACTTCTCTGGGCAGCCTGTTCCAGAGCTTTGTGACTCACATGGTAAAGAAGTTTGTCTTTATTTCTAAACAAAACTTCTTGTGCCCACTGCTCCTTGTCCTGGCACTGGGCACAGCTGATCTTGATAGTCTTTTCCAACTTTGATGATTCTGTGATTCATACCACACACATCATCTTCTGAAGCACAGAAGGACCTGTACACCCTCAAAAGCAGCAGCAAGGTTTTGCTCTGCTGCTCACACACTGCAGACAATCTTTAAATCCATGTAGTGTCCCACTAAAGCAACACCAATTCTTTGCTTCCCAGTGCAGAAGGCATCCATCCTTTGAGCTAGCTAGATTTCAAAGCTCTCCACCTCTCATTGCAGCCAGAGATAAATACATTAGGATGCAAGGAAGTAAGTTAAGACAACAATTCTGAGTGTAATAGAAAGTGTTCCTCCCACCCCTTGCTCTAAAGAGGATGGCTGTTAAACCTGTGCAAAACTTGCATTAATTCACCGTTTCCATGGCAGAAACGAGTGATGCAGTGAAGTTAGTGACTTCATTTCCTGAGGACATCAGATTTTGCTCTAGACTAAAAATATGGATTTGTATTTTAGGTATGCAAAAGGATGCTGGGTTTAAAGCTTTCACAGAAATCTCTGAGAAGTCATGTACCTGAGCATGAATCAGGAGATAAAACCCTTTGAGATGGGCCTGAAGGTTAGTCTTTCACCCTGGCTTCAGGACCTGCTTCATGATCTGCTACTTGAAGAAAGCAAGGCAGTTTATCAGGAAAACCACCTCCTTGCTTTTTTCACTGCCCTTCAGAGAAATGATGCCCACATTTACTGCTCATGCTTTGGTACCAAAATAAGGAGATGTTAACAGAGCTCTGAAAGGAGATGGGCAGAAGTCTCAGGAGAGTAATCTGCCACACGTGCAAAATGACGGTCAGCAAGAAGCTAAGGAGAGGACACAAGACATTAAACACAAGCGGGAAAAGTACAGCTTTATTTCCAGGGCAGTCAGCAGTGAGATGGAGTAGCCATTTTACACACTTGAGCTATCTTCACTAGCCTGCTGACACTCACTTCTCTCCTCTCCCAATTGTGCAGTTTGTTTTCACAGTTAATTACAAAGAGAGATCAACATCAACCTGCAGAAATCAGGCAGCACCTTGGCTATTTTTGGAACAAAAAGCACAGGACAGTAACTGATCTCCTTTGATAGACAGAGAAGATACCCAAAATAAATGATCTTTTATGCTCCTCCATAATTTCTTTCCCTTTCGTTTTCATTTAACATCTTTGATCATTTTAAAACAAAACACTCTCATGAATTCACTCCTAATTAAATGTTCTAATTAAAACGCACCACACTCCATAAATTCACTCTGGTTTTGAAAGCTGGGGTTTAATCTGGAGGGCAAATAACTGATCTCAAAGTTGAAAGGAAAAAAAACCCACCAAAACACCCCACATTCAACTGATTCAGCAGTTTTAAAAAAGATGTCTACTGCACACCCTAAAGAGAGTAAATAGGAATGTTCGCTCTCACTTAGCATTGCCAAGATGACACCAGCAGCAATATCACCTTTTCCAGAGTCTGCACATCAGCTGGCATAACACTAGGGTCTATCCAAATACAAATATTTACCCTGATTTCTACTTAGGTAAATACCTGGAAGGCGAGGTGATGTTTATGAGTCACTATGATCAATTTAACTGGCATCCTACCTGCCTTGTCTAGCGCTTCTCTAGCCCTGTACTGCAAATACCCGTAAATTCATGTCATTTGCGTATCCAGTTCAAGACTGATTTGAGGGTACAATAAAGTCGGTTTTGGTAAATCTGTAGTTTCACAAACTTCTGCCCTGACATTAAAGCACAGGTCCCAACAAGAAGGAAGCCCCTGCAGCCACCAAACACAAGCATGCTTATTACTGGGATAAAATGTCCCACTTCCTTCCCAAGAGACTGGAAGGACCAGTTTAGCACTGTGTTATTAACCAAGACATCTTGCACAACCATGCTGTATGCTAGAGAGATGCTAAGGGTCAAACGTGTTAACTTAAGATCCAAGTCAGTTTTATGTATGAAATACTCAAAACAAAGAAGTCAGAAAGATTCCGCATCAAACTGTAGCCTTGACCACACCTCCCAATAGAGCTTCTGAAGCAGCTGGTGCTACAGAACAGACTTGTGCCACCTCTTTCTTGCAAAGACAGTAGCCTCCAAGGTAGAAAGGGGATTTCAAAGCAACAACTTCATTTGAGAGAACACATGTTCATGGTGCACAGCCCCACTGGCACTGCTCCACATGGCACAACCCCTGATACTCCCATCCTGAAACCCACCTCTGCATTCAGTTATGTCAGGAGCTGTGGAGTGGCCAGAGATTAGCACCTTGCCAAAAGGCACTGCCTGGAACAGGGACTATGCAAAAACACACTAGGATATATGCTTTCATTTAATTTCCTGGAAAGAAAAAAAATGATCAAACAGACTAATTTATGCCATATGAGCAGACTTGTGCATGTGTGATGACATCCTGACACTGCAAAACAGTATGGACCCACTCCCTCTACCCTCAAGTGGGGATCCCCTTCCCTGTTTGCCAATATACCTCAACATATTTTAACAGAAGTACAGTATCACATGCAGACAAAGCTTCTCCCACCAGGGCTTTATTATTCCAGCATCTAATTGGTTTGAGTGCTTATCCTCACAGGAACCAAATCACTGGGAAAGAAGACATTAGCTGAATATTACAACACACAATCTACATCTCCAAAGGAGAAAAGCACACTTTCCCATAGCCCAAAATAGCTCAAAAAATTGATTTTGTCTGGGTGGGCTTTAGAAAGTATCTGCAACCAAGGTTGTGGGTTTCTCATTATTCCAAAAAGCCTGTCTTTCCCCTGCCCACCCCCAGAACTTCATAGTCACGTTACCAAGGGCAGTGATGGTAAGGTAGGTACCTGGTGGCAAACAAACACCAGTGATTGCTCCTTCCTAATACAAAATCTGTGGTGACTCTTGCACCAATTCAACACTTCACCAGTAGATGAAAGTGGGGTTTTAGAGGAAAAATCCTCACTTTAATCACAGATTTTCAAGATGACAGCTACACTGTAAATATGAAAACACATTTATGAAGCCCCACAGGAAAGATGAATGGTTTTAGGTTTCAGGGAGATTAGGCTGCATTTTTAAAGTTCTGCAATATGAATTTGGTTTAGACAGAGAGAAGGAAGTGGGGGAAAAGTGTCATCTATAACATTTGTTCTTTCTGACTTTGAAAGCTATATATTATTTTGGAGATATTTCTGCAGCACAATTCCCAAGTGACCAAGAATGCGATATTTACATCAGAATTAACCATTACAAGCAGAAAGCCAAGCTCCAGGTATTTGGAGAACTTAAACAACCTGATAACCAGCATTGCTTGGAAAGGAGGAGCTGGTATCTTCCACTTAATTCCCTCCAAGGGCCTTGCCAGCAGCCTTGCCAAAGTGGCCACCATGAGCCACCCCTACAGGCTCTCCAGAAACTTCCCTAGAACTCTCAGCACTTTCCAACATGTAGCCCTTAGTCTTGGCTACAACCCTTGGTAGGTAATGTCCCACAGGCACAGATCCCTTTTAGTCACCATGGGGTAAAATCAGGTGATAGTTCGTCAGCTGAAACAGGGCTGGGGTTTTCCTGTAGCCTTGAGATTTTACACCCAGATAATCCTTTAAACTGGAGCGTTTGTAATCTTCTGTGCTTCTCCAACTTGAAGTATATCTTGACCCACAAAGTCACTAATTACCTAAAGCACAACAACTTCAGGAAAAATAGCTTTGCTGCCTTTCACAAGTGCTCAGTACCTTCTGTGCTCCTTCAGGCTGCACTATCCATATCCTTCCAGTTTTACAACAGTTTTTCTCTGCATTACCCAGTTTGAACAAACACCAGGGAAATTCAGAGATGAGATCTTCAACCCTTTCCTGTTAGCAGATCTCTATGCATTTTCTCAGGGGAGATCCAACACCTCAACATGAACATGAGCTTCCAGAAAACTGACTATATTTTCTTTTTTAGCCTGACTACTTCCACAGTTCCTCTAATCTCCAGGCCCTTTGACCACAGCCAGACGGACAAGAGAAGAGACACAAAGATAGAAAAGATGGAAAAGGAAGGAGGAGAAGCACAGTTTTGGAAAAGAAGATAAACTACAGAAATACAACGGAAGGAAGGAAGGAAACTAAGTCCTTGCCACAAGAGCATCAACAAAAAGTTTGCATTCCTGATTCCGCCTGCCACTCAACAGCTGACAGGCCAAGCTAAAAGGTTCTGCAGATTGACACTAGAGGCATTTGCAACTTCTTGCCTTGGAATATTCCTGCCAGGTGCAGGTTTTGTTTAAGCTAATGTGCCACAGCAGGGATCTACAATTATAGGCAAGTTCTCAAAAATAGCAGGAGAGGAGTTTTTCCAGGAGCAATTGAACAGGCTCCTTTGTTGTCCAATGACACAATGCAACTCCAGAGCAAAAGTCCTTAATTGAAGGTGGTGGGGAATGGGCTCTCTCTCCCCTGTCCTATTAGCTTACCTCCTAAAGAAGAAAGGAGCTATGACACAGAAGATGCAATGCTGAAACCACCCGAAGAAATTAGTCCCAACAGCAGAAACATCCCAACCTCAGAGGGCAAAGTCCACCCTCTCAACTCTTCGGAAACTGCAAGTAATGACACACATCTGAACATCACATGAGCTTTTAATCAGAGAAGAGCCCAGTTTCTACAACCCCCATGAATTTCAGCTGGGCACTCTCCCAAAGCATCAGGGCACAGAACTACACAGATCCCACCGGTCCATTCTTCATCAGACTACTTGCTGGAGATTCACAGAAGCAAACAGGCAAGAGCTAAGGAAAGCAAACAGCCAGGTTGTCCCACTTCCTCTTGCCCTGATGATTCCGCAGATCTGGAAGGCTCACTGGGGAACCCAAAGACAAACACCAAAACACAGAGATAGGAGGGCAAACATTAAGAACTCTTTCCCAAACACAGTAAGTTATTCAAAGAAATCCAGAAGGAGATTTTTCTTTTCAAAAAAGAAGAAACCATCCTAGAATAGGAGGACAGTTCTCTTGAAGACTGAGTGTTCCTCTCCTCAAGCCTTCAACAGGACAAAGCACCTTCCCTCTGCCTATATGCTGTAGCAGCAAGAGGAGCAATGATCTACATCAGCCACTAACAGGTAGCTCCCAGCCAACTGTCCCAGGAAGGACACCACCCTCAGCCCAGCACAGATCTCTCCTGATGGACAAAATGGAGAAAGCCTTAATTCTTTTAGCTGCTGTGAAATGTATAAATGCTAAAGTTGTTTACAGAAGGGATATGTCATAGCTAGCTAGTCTGCTACTCAATTAGCAGGGGAGAAACATCAGCTCTGTTTGGCCTCTTACTAGGTTTGCTGCCCAGACATCATCTAATTGTCACTCCAGATTACAAGCTGAAGATCTGGTAAGATAAAACAGGATGGATTTTTGGCAGCAGGTCCAGAGATCTGGACCCCCTGTCTGCTAAAGAAAACTAACTCAATCACCTTTCTTATCTGAAGTGTACTCCTACTCACCAGCATCATCAGGTCTAGAGAAAAGGGATACAGCAGCAAGAATCGTGATTTGACCCCAAAGATCAAAAAAACCCACTCACTTTGAAATAAATGTACTTGTTTAAAGTGCCAGATGGACCTCACACACTGTTCTCCTTCCAAAGCAATAAAGACTACTTGAGCATGCCCACTTGACCCTAAGGCAAACACCACAGTGAATGGTGTTCCCTTCACATAGCACTGTAGACTTCTTACCCTACCTAGAAACATCCCTAGCACACTCCAAATCACCGAGTCCTACTAAAGGATCACAAAATGGAGGCTACATAGGTCATTCAGACAGAAAAAGACCTTTCAAGATCAACCACCTTGAGCCACACCTCAGCTGAGGTTCATCTTGTCTCACTTTGGACTCCAGGAAGAAACCCCTCTTGTCCTAACTACTCATCCACCCTCCCACTTCAGTCAGAGCACAACCAAAGTACCCTCTCGTTGCTCAGCAAAGAGTCAAGACAGTCTCCAGCCAGATCTCACCTGGGACACACCATGAACCCACCACGGACATCCTTACACACTTCTCATCCATTCTCATCACTCTGCCAACCTGCTTCAAACTTACACATTGTGGGGCTCCCCCAGCTCATCATCACCTCACAAACCAGCAAGAGGGCATGAGCTACATACAGCTCCTTCCCCTAAGAAAACACACTCAAACGTCACATGGGATAAAGGTAACAAACCAGAGAATCATCTGCTTCCACTGCATTTTGAACAGCAAAGCCATCGGTTCAAATCTAGAAATAAATCAAATTAGACTACTGCATATCTGTTTTCAAATCAGATTTTAAAAAGTAAAATAAAATAAACCTGCGACTACAGTGCCCTAGCACACCATCAATCCCAAACTTAGCAGGCAGTTTTCTACGTTACAAATTCCAAAGACAGCTAATTAGCCAAGACTCAGCAAACTCAGGTTAAAAAAAGAAGCTGCTCCAACTCCGTCAGGGAGGCAGATGGCAACGGCGCATTTCAGACACTGCGGGCTGCATCAGCAGTTTCTCCAGCCTATGGTGTCTGAACAGGGGAGGACTGCAGATTGGAGGCAGCACAGCAGTCTGCCAACGGGCCACAAACAGGTGACTCATCAACGCGAAGAATTCCTCCCTGGCTCACACCACGCAGCCTGGAAAGTCATCCAATTGATTTATTAACTTGCTAGAAGTTTTCACCCACCAAGGGTTGACTGTCATGCAGCTGTCCCATTCTCACATAGAGACACAAGTGCATTACGGCCATGGTGTGGGCATTTTTTGGGGTGTCACCCTGCCTATCCTCAGATCTGCTTCCCACCTCACTTGAAAGGGTGCTGGGAAAAAAATAATAGGGCTATTATCAATTATGGGAGGAATGGAAGTTTATTAGGGGAAAACTTGCATGGGATACAAGAAGCAGTTTGCCCACTGACGACGAGCCTAGCTGACTCTTCAGAATAATTCCTTACGCTAGCAGGAACCCAGCCAGGTAGACACAATTTAATTAAAATGACGTCAGTTCACAAGAGTCAGAGGTCCCTCTGGACACAGTGCTCACTGGCTCAGATGTTGAAGACAGACTAGCAGAAGTCAAACTTGCTTGGACTCCATCCACTCAAGCTCCTGATTTTCTCTCCTCTTGGTTTTAAGCAGGTCTTCACTTCAGACACCCTCTCACGTACTCTTCCCAATGCCTTGAGCTCTTACCCACACCATCAGGCTTCCATAGGAGCAGCATAACCTATTTGTACAATCTTCTGTCTGTCTCAATCCTGTCACACTCCTTCAGGAGCTCAAGGTACATCCCAGCTGAGAAAGAATAGTGAGGGGACAGCAGCAGAGAATATTTTACACTGGAAATTCCAACAAAATCTCTCTTGGACTAGCTGTGGAAGTGCACAGGGTGGTGCAGTTGGGATGCTGCATTTGGAAAAGAGCACTCAGCCCTTGTGCTTGAGCAGACCACAGTCAAGGAGACTCTGGTTTCTCAGATGGTCAGTTAATCATATGCAGGTTGTCCCACTGCCCAGGAACACAGCTCCTAAAACATGTACCAACAGCAGGCTCGTTGCCACCTTATTCCAGCTCAGTTAGGTTGGGAGTTGTGGGGACACATCCATCAGAACCCAAGACACATTCCCAAAGCATCACCCCAGAGCAATAATGAGCAGATTACCAGTTTCAACTAGAGCACAACTGAAAAATACCAAGTTCTTCAGATGTCACCATGGCCCAAATCCACTGCAGCGCAGCACAGTGGGCAGCTTCTAGCCAAAAGGGCAAGGGCGCCTGTGCCCAGCACATCTGACCGGATCCTGACTTTGTAGGCAGACAGGGACTGGGGTCCTTATCTGCAAGCTTCAAAAAGGTCCAAAAGATAACGAGACTGCTCTGTAAACAGTATTATGGCCTCTTCAAAACATCTCTCTTCAAAACATCCGGCTGGTGCTGGGGACTGATCGATAGCAATCAATTCCTCCACTCAGGGATTTTTGCAAGTGCCTAGTGCTCTCCTCAGTGGGGCCATTAGCACCTACAATCTCAAACAAATAGCCAGTAATGAAGGGGTTTCACCTATGCTAATAGCAGAGCGGGTGGTAAAGGGCAATTTCACTATCAATGTTCACCGAGGTGAGGGAATCTTCATCAGAGGACAGACAGACAGAGATGATGCTGGTACCCTGGGATGGAGCAGGCGCCCAAAGAGACCAAAAAGGGCCAGGAAAAAGGTCTTTTTATCACAGAGAAGTGAATCACTAACATGAGCAGGCTGTTCTGGCCTGCCACTGGGAGCCTCCAAGACAAAAGGACTGACGGAACACGATGTATTGATCAAACCCAAGACGAAATGCATTTGCCCTATCTTTTTATTTCAAAAGGTGAGTGGCACCAGAAAAGCGTGGTTCCACAGGAACCACGTCATCACACTGCCCTTTAATAACCACAAAATTTGTGCAGCAATGGGAGTTTCCCCCAATTGCACCATCTTCCAGGTGACAGATACCTTTAGGGACACTCTGATACTTGGTAGAAGGGTTGGGTTCACACTGATGCTGCTTCTCCATGGAGACCTACCAAGGATGGGCTTCTCTTCCCTCCTGAAGCGATGCACCCAGCAAGAGTTAACTTCATGGCTGGTTTCAGCTCCTGCTTTGTGGGTTTAATATGCCTAGAGCTGTCGAAAGGGTGTTAAACTCCCACTCTTCCAGTTCAAAGGCAGCTTTGCAGAGCTGAGCAGTCTTAAAATGCACAGCTCTTCAGAAGTGTGACCTTTTCACAAGGTTTCCAATTCAGTAAAGATTTGTTTCCTCCCTCTTCAAGTAGGTAACTAATGGTAGTCATGAAACATCTCCTCCAACAGCAGCAGGCAGGCAGACCGGGCTCCCCACTGGCATGGAAATGTCACACCCGGTTCCCTTTGGTTATCATGATGGTGTTTCTGCAAGGGCTCAAGGGCACAGAAGGTCATGGCACAATCATTAGGCATCCAAGCCCTTGCCTGCTCAGTCTTGGTCCACTACATTCTCCCTGCACTACCCACAACGGGTGCTACCTCTCATGCACAATTCCCATCCACCAGTGGCAGGAATGGGAGAGGTCTCCCTCTTTCAGAAAGCTGTTTAAATCCCAAATAGTCCTGCTCAAAGCCCACACCTGGCTCTTTCCTGCAGATACCAACCTGGGAGACCTTCACAGCTCTCCTCAACACTAGATTTAGGTATGTCCATAGGTTTCACTGGCCATCTTTCTTTGCTCTTGCTTACCACAGAGTTTCCCCAGCAGAAAGAAAAGCATGAGAAACATTTACGACATTTGCATCAATAAATCCTACAGCACACCAGGGTGAAGACGTTTCAATCCACATCAGACAGACACCTATTCTCAACCCTCACCCTACACCCAGGGCAGCCTAGTTGATGAAGTCCTGCTCTTACCTCTCTCCACCAAGAAACATGCATCTCCTGTATTTTCCACATTGCAATCCAAGAATAAAAGCTACCACTGGGCAAAGGAAAGTCTCAGGCTGACAGGATGGACAGCTGCACTGCCACCCAAAGGGGCTATTCCATCCTAAAAGTCTATAACCCCACAAGCTCCCAAAGGACCTTGGCATGGAAAACTGCTCCTGGTTCCATCTGCAATGCCATCCCTCTCCTTCCACCCTCAAGCAAGCAAAACCCCTGCACACACCCTGTCTGTTCTCTTCCCCCTCCTCTGCTTGGAAACCTCTTCCCATCCCCACAGAAACTGGGAGGTCTTGAGGGCAGAGGCCTGTTTTCATACATCTGGGAAATGCATCCACGTACTACCTAGCTATGCACAAAGAACAGAAGCATTGAAGTGCTCTGTCAAACAAATTCAATCCATGAGTAATTCCTCAGGTTCGTATTTTGCCTTTTTCCCCCCCTCCCTATTTACACTACAGGAATGGTGGGACGCCGTCACCTCCAAAGGCAGCAAGGCAGTTCTTAAAGGCTTCCAAACTTAAAGACTGCACTCTGCACATCTCCGCCAAAACTAAAGCTGTTCCAAAGCGTTGGTCCTGCTCTGTTACAATCAAGGACCTCATTTCAAGTAGCACCCTTCTTCCAGGGTGCAGAGAGGTAGTCTATAAAGACATCCACAGAGTTCCTACAGCTCAGGAGATGTAAGTTGTCTTAAAATACTTGGTATTAATAATCTAAAGAGGCAGATCACACACTGCTTAGGGCAAAGCAGAGTTCTAGGGGAACTGGCCTCAAATCCAGGACCAAAGTATAAGTCCAGTACAATTACACTGCTGAGAGTCACCAATACTTCTGAGCTAACCAATGGGACACACCACCAACTCCAAAGTTTAAACTTCTAATCTAAGGCACTTTCAACAGCATAGTTGATGTTTGCAAAGAATATGTGCTTTTTATGCTGACAAAGCTTCTTCAAATACGGGACACAACATCACACAAAGCATGCTGAGTTTGGATTATGAGCTTCCCAGAAAAACTTTGGGCTAGCCACAGGGAAACTCTAGCCTTACCACCAGACCCCATAAAGCTGCCACGCAGCTCTAAAGCAAGACTTGGCTAACCTGCATTTAGGCACTTTCCCTACTCATTGAGTATTTACCACATGGGTTTGTTTGGATGTGTTTTGCTCATGACTTGCTCCTTGGAGCAGGTCCAACACTGCCTCCCTCTTAAGTTGAGCTACAATACAGTCATTCAAACTGATTGCAAACAACGGAAGCAAGAGCTGATTTCTTTTTGCACACTAATTCTAGACTAGGTCACCAAACTATTTTCATAGTTATGTCAGTGCTGTCTAGACAAACCATTAAAAACAGGATGCAAAAATCATCAGGGATGCAACGTCAAGTTTGTGCCCAGAGATTCTGAGGGAGCCACGGGAAGAGGAGAAAAAGCCAAATCTGTCCTCTTCACGTAGGTTGACCAGAGCTGGTTCAGTCATAGTTTTTTTGTTTGAGTGGAATTTTACCAAAGCTCACCAGAAAAACATGTATTTAACTGCTATTTAAAATAAATAAGCTGATATCAACAAGGCTAGAGAACAGCAGGCTCTTCTGAAGGGCTCTCAATGCAGTCAACCACCTACCCAAAGCTGGCTCCTCTCAGCCATACCTCAATACCAGCACCAGATGCTTACTGAGAGGCTAATCAGCACATCACATTCTTCATGGTACCAATCAGAAGGTCTTGGGGCAACAGAATCTCACAGAGTACACTAGGATTCAGCCTCAGTCACTCACCCTAGTCAACCTCTAGCAGGCTCCCATCCTCACCACCAAAACCACAGCCTCCGCACCCAAGGAGAGTTTTTTTTCCCCCTAACTCAGTGCATCAGAAAGGCTGCTTCCTGTTCCTTGCCATTTCTTGGCAGGGAACATTTCCAAACTCCAAGAACAGGAGCTGTAATCTTGGCAGAAAGGGACGTGCGTATAAGAATCACCACTCTGTCAAAACAGAAAAATAATGCAGGAGCTGATCTGTGCACATTAATCCGCTGCAGTCATGAAGAGACAATTTCCCTGGAGAAAGTCATACATTAAAAGGAAAAGGAAAAAAAAAAAACAGGGAAGAAAAAAGATTAATGTGACTTTGAAATATCACAAGCACCGTTTATCTTCCTCCTGCCACCACAGGTTTCTTGTATTTTTTCTTTTTCTCTTTTTTTTTTTTATACAAAGAGCCTTAAAATTCCCTGTGAATACAGCCTTTCTGCTTTAGATGTGCAAACATAGGGGCACTACAGTAAAGCAAAAATAAATATAGCACCATTTGCTCTCTCAGGATACATCTTTAGCTATTTTTTTTTTAATTAAAAGAACGCTATTGCTTTTCACCAGCACAAACTGAGTAGATGCATGCTTCTCAGAGCTCCCACCTATGCCAGCAATTTGGTAACACACACACTTCAGCCCTTGGTACTCCTGTGTCAGCACAGAAGCTCAGTGTAAAATGTTGTTCCCCAATATACATTGAAGAACAGATACAGAGCTCAGGCTGTGTCACGGACATGACCAGAAAGTCAAGTACACATTTCCTGTACCAGAGCAGGACTAGAAGATTATACCAGCTAAAACAACAACAATAAATAAGGTTCAATCTATGTAACACAGAGATGATGGACATGCTTGAAACTGAGGTGAACTGCATGAACTCAGCCTTTGGCAATGCTGAAACAAATGAGCTCACCATACCATTTATATTCTCATTTTCCTTTTACACATATCCCATAGATCATAAATATACACTACTAACTGTAACAGTCAAAGTTTACATTCAGCTGTAACATTTAGGATCAATACTCTTCAAATGACCTTTAATAGTAATGAGCTGCCATAACACTGTCTTGAGGACATTAAATTTTTATTAGAAATACTTTATTACAAAGCTTCACACCCATCTCCATGCGCTTGTGCACCCATACAAATAGTCTCTTGCTGTTACATTTCTCCTTGACAGAAAGAGCAGTTCTTCCAAGGTTTTGGATAAAACGAAAAAATTAAAAATGTGCAGTGTGGAGGCTTTAGATATTTCACATTCTCAAATGTGGGGGGGTTGTTTTGCTTCTTGTTTTTAATCAGAACCCCTGAGCCAGGGATTGGAAAATCATCCACTTTTTAAAGTGATAAATGGGAATTGTTCCCACATGGTTTGAACAGCACTGGACTGAGCTCCCAATTACCATAAGCCCCAATTCACAGGGGTAAAAAAGGTGGGAGAAGCTGATGACCCACGGAGGGGTGACCCAGGGCAGCATCACCTCCTGGCCATGCAGATCACCCCTGGCTCCCCAAGAAAACCAGCTCACCTCCACTCCTGCTTCAGGTCCATGGGAGTCCTTGTGGGCAGAACAGAGCCATCACAAACCAATGGAAAAGTGAAAGATGAGAGGAAACAACAACAAAAAACCCAACACAGAAAACAGCTAGTCAAGATCCTCTCTCTCTTTTTTTTTTTTCAATGACTAGTCAAGTTCAAAGTCAGATCATGTCCATGTCTTGCTGCCTATTTCAAGAACTAAAAACAATTCACAGAGTGGGGAGCTTGTAGCAATTTATTTCTGCAGTTGCAGGTCCCAGACTCCAACTACAGAGAAGTTTGATTTAGCAGAACAATGAAACCAAGAGGATGGAGGTCAAGTCAAACAAAGGAAACAGAGGAGGGGGAGAAAACAAAAAAAGTATTTCTTTGCATTGTTATTAGGTGCTGTCTTCAAGAGCTGCAAATTAAACACATACAAGGCAGCACCACATACCACAGTTAATATCCTTTGAATAACCTGCCTTGTCTCTACAAAGACAGAAGAGTCTGCTTGCAAGGAACCCAGACTTGACTGAAAGGGAAGCACAAGCGTGTTCCTATACTTCATCCCAAACTTCTTCACTCTTAAACATTTAAATTTTGCCTCTCTTGTTCACTGTGATCTAGAGCCTGGTCTCCAAAAGAGTATTTTGTGATTTGCAAACCGCTTTCTAAAGAGCGGTAACAAAACTGGAGGGGGTACCCCTGTAAAAGCACAGGAAGAAGGCAGAAAAGCTGATAAATCACTATTTGCACTCCATAACACCATGATGTTTAGAAAGATATTCTAAAAATCAGAGCAAATATCTTTAAGTCCTTCAGAAAGGATCTGCCTTTCCAGTGTTGGTACAGGAGACCAGGCAGGGCTGGCAACATGCATCATGCCAGCAGCTCTCCTGTCTCTCAGCAAACTGCATTCCCCCATCTTCCCAAACCCCTTATCTGGGTCAGGTTGGTGGCAGCCCCTCACTGCAACCCCCATTTCTTCATCGACTCTAACAGGGATTCATTAGGGTGGAGAAAGGCTCCAGTGCAACATCTCTGTGGGCTTGTCGAGGGTTGATCTGCAGACAGGTAATTCCCACTGCTTAATGACCTGAGACCAGCCAAGGCAAAGGCAAATGGGAAAGGGAATCTTTCATTTGTTACCCATCCCTACATCCCGATAAAAAGAATGATTACACTTTTAACTTGGAACAATTCCCTGCAGTTGTAGCCATGTCATATCTAGATTGTCTAATTTACATGCATATTCATAATCCCTGTGTATTTAATTAAATTCTTCAATCCCTGGAGTGTCTTTCCTAAACAATAGTAATTTATCTTGCACAGATAAGGGTGCCCTCGATTTATTCCACTCCGTAGCTAACAGCATTTCCTTCTGATCAAGGCTAGGAAGCAAACTCAAATAGAGAATCTCTGAATATATTTAAATTGCAAGATTAGGCTGCTTCTCTTTCTTTCTCTCTAACCCCAAGTTACCCTTTTAAATAATAAACACTTTCTCCCCAGCTCCAAGGAAAACCTTTCACCCAACCTCCTGATAAGAGCTGCACGCTCCAAATGCAAAACCACTACCCAAATCATGTGTTGCAAACTGATCTCCCTGACTTTGGTGCCATAAGCACCAAAAGCAGGAGGGGTTCTATCCAGCATGGTGGCCCTGAGACATCCTCTGCACACGTTTCATCACTGGCTAAGAAGCCTCCATTGCAGCCCACAGCAAATACGCTATGTGGTAAAAAGATGCAGCCAGGACAAAGAGCCTTTCATCTATCCAGCAAACATCCCAGCACTAGGGGTTATTCCTCAGTGGATTTCCTCGGGCATCTTTGAGAGGGCCAGACAATGCTCCAGACACCCCAAGATGAGACAGCTCTTCAGAGAGATGTCTCCTCCAGAGCACTAACCTTGTTCAAATATTAGCATGGGGAATTTAAGTCAGTCTTCAATTAGACAACCCTTAAAACATTTTGCAAAGTCAAACCACTGATAAGATCATGACAAGGAGAGGGAAGGGAAAGAGACTAGTAGCTACATCCTATTTTTTTATTACAGTTCTCCCACCCCATTAAATCCACAGCTCTTAATAGCTTTGGTACCATCTCATAAACTGCAGCTCCAGGCCAGCATCAACATGGGGTGGACAAATGCCAGTCTCTCCAAAATCCTCTTTGGATTCACCAGCTCTGTGTCACAGCTGCCTCCCAGACTGATGCAAGTGGTCCCTGCCAGGGGAGCAGCCATCTCGCTGTCTGCACTAGGAAATGTCGTGTCCTAGAAGACCAGAGGACAATCCCACCATCGGAGATGTAGGGCTAGGGCTGGCCTTGCAAGCCATCCCCTGCACCTACATCTCAGCTGAGAGACAGAGCAGCCCTTTGGCTGGAGAGGCTGCTCACAATCACGGAAGCACGCCTCTGCTCTGGCCCTGTTTCTTAACCTCCTCCCCAAGCATCTGCTGCTGACCACTGCCAGAACCAGCTGGGGGAACCCAGCCACTGTTTCTAACTAGCCCTCTTAAGCTTTTAGAGATGATGTTACTATTTATGAAAATAGGGTCAAGATCCTACTGTCAGCTCCTTCCTGAGCTGCAGTGTCACCCATTCTGCAGACATAGCTACAAGAAAGCCCCTGGGAACAGGATTACTGGGAACTCAGTGATTAATAGGCTCCAAGTCACAGCAGTTATAACCCCACTATGGAATGAAACCAACCTCCCACCTGGCAACCCCAGCTTCTCCCAGTTTCATACATAGCCGCATACACCAGGTCCTCCTCTGGGCCATCTCCACAGTCACCAGACCCCTGCTGTGCAACACCACCACACTGCAGATATGGGTTAACAACTGCAGACCCCGACAGCTGCGCGTGACTGACACAAGGAGTCCCTACCCTTTACAGTTAGTTGTTTCTCTGCTGGGACAATGTCAGAGAAAGCAATAGATAAGGAGAGCAGAGGTCTCCTTCAGCACTGGAGCTAGCACTGCACTGAACAGGAAGACACTTGAGCAGCCACACTGCCCCATTAACACTGGGCTCAGAACCCAGCAAGGCCAGTGAAACAGCAAGGTACCTGCTCGCTGACACAGCCTGACATTGCCAAATCCTCTTTCCCAGGAATCTGTAACTGGATTCAGACATTCACAGTCTGTTACTTATTTCAGTGTTTTCAGCCTTCTGGAGTCCAGGGACATCCTGTCTGAAACCTGCTGAGACCCATGCCAAGAGGACATCTGCTTGAAAGGCAATCCCTTCACTTGCCCCAGCCTTGGAGGCCTGTCTTCCCAGCTCTACAAGATCCCAAACATACCCTTGCACACAACAAAGCAAAGCCAGCTCTCAGAAGAGCCAGGAGCAAGAAACATTGCTCAGGCAAACCAGAGCTCCCATTCCCACTTCAGAAGCTCTGCAAGACTTTTAGACCTTGGAAACGTTTTCTTCCTACTCAGGGCATTTTTAGGTTAATGGTTCATCAAACCTCACAGTCCAGGAAACTTTAGTGTGGCTGACCAATGTGTGGGTGTGGGGACAGGTGGTGGAAAAAAAAAAAGCCAACAACCCTCTTAGGCATCAGTCCTTCCCACAGCAATTAAACTGCAGCCTCCGGGCTGAGCTAGGAACCACGAAAACAAGCCAAAAGCCAGGCTGACAAGGAAGGGAAAACATCATCACTGCCTTGTGTCTCTTTCAGATACAGGGATCGCAAAGAGAGAACGATCACTCACGGAAAGCACCAATCTCCCACTGAGGATGTTCCCACATGAGGTGCTGCCCTGTCTGTCAAGCCCCTATGCAAGTGCCCAGAGGTGCTGGTTGGCACCAGCAGCACTGGGTGAGTACAACACTGTTGGAAGAGGGAACGCACGACGACTGAACTTTCCACTTGCACAGAATCAGTTCTCCAGGGTAACACAAACCAGATTCCCTACACTGACTTCACTGGACTTGGTCCTTCTTGCCTGATGTTACATGAGTTACTCAAGTACAAAAGCAGTGAAGGATCAGTGTTCTCAGGAAGAGCTCTCAGTACCCAGAAAGCTCAATCACCTTGAAAAAGCAGTGCTTTCAAACAAAAGCCCCAAATTTGGACAACTCCTATGAAGTCATTACTCTGCATCACCCACACACTACCTTCTCCATCAAGGAGATGAGCCATGGCTAGGCTCATCTTTATCCTGTCCAGTTTAAGTTTTTATTTTTTTCTAGAGCCTAAGCAACAGCTGATTCTTAATCACAACACTTCCACAAATTTCTTGCTGACCCCTCTCCCAGCAAGCACCGCACCAACTGTAGCACACTTCCAGTTCCTCCTCTGCCCCTTAGGTAGTCCACAGGGAATGCAGCCCACCATGGACACTGTCAATAACCTCCAGCAAGGCACAAGACATAGGAATCCATAGCACTGTGCTGACTTCTAGCAAAAATGGATGTTTGTGCTGTATGAGAGCCATGACTCAAAGTGGACAGAGTGAAACACACAAAGATACTCACTCTCAAAGATACTCACTCAACCAGTATAGGTTGGGGACTGACCTGCTGGAGAGCAGTGCAGGAGAAAGGGACTTGGGGGTCCTGGTGCACAGCAGGATGACCATGAGCCAGCAATGTGCCCTTGTGGCCAAGGCGGCCAACAGCATCCTGGGGTGAATCAGAACCGGGGTGGTTAGCAGATCAAGAAAGGTTCTTCTCCCCCTCTACTCTGCCCTGGTGAGACCAAATCTGGAGCACTGTGTCCAGTTCTGGGCCCCTCAGTTCAACAAGGACACGGAGCTGCTGGAGAGAACACAGCATAAAGCAACAAAGACGATGAAGGAAGTAGAACACCTCCCTTGTGAGGAAAGGCTGAGGGAGCTGGGTCTCTTCATCTTGGAGGAGACTGAGGGGTGACCTCATTAATGTTTAGAAATATGTGAGGGGTGGGTGTCAGGAGAATGGAGCCAGGCTCTTCCCAGTGTCATCTACTGATAGGACAAGGGGCAGTGGGTGTAAACTGGAACATAGGAGGTTCCATATGAATGCGAGAAGGAACTTCACAGTGAGGGTGATGGAGCGCTAGAACGGGCTGCCATGGGGGGCTGTGGAGTCTCCTTCTCTGGAGACATTTCAAACCCGACTGGACATGTTCCTATGCGACTTGATCTAGGTAAGCCTGCTCTGGCAGGAGGAACTGGACTAGATGATCTGTCGAGGTCCCTTCTAATCCCTGATGTTCTGTGATTCTTTCCACACACCCCCAACAATATGGGCAGGAGGTAACCAGAAACCATCTTTTCCCAAATAACCAGTAAAATCAAAACTGGGAAGCAAATATTTGCTCCCAGGATACCTTGCCTGTGAACAGCCTGACCTTACCAATCACCTCCTCATCCATGCTGACCCTAAAGCAACAGAAGAGCATAAGGATGCATGCTACTCTCTACCACCTATTTGGTGAGATGGTTTCAGAAGCCATTATCCTTGCACCATAGAGGCTTCTTGGCAGGTTTTAGTATCAAGGTGCTGGCTCTGAAACCAGCAACCTCATAAACCAGTGTCCAAACATCCTTGATCTCCCTAGAATTCTGTTACACACACCTGAGAGGGGTTTAGCCAAAGAACCTGAATCTGTGCAGTGGGATGGGATCCACAAAGCTCAAGCAGATTCAGTCAAACTCAAAAGTAGTAAGAGGTAGAAAGAGGGATCTCTGGAAACCATTTAGTCCCACCCCCTGCTAGAGAAGGATACCCTAGAGAAGACTGCACAGAAACACATCCAGGCAGGTTTTGAATGTCTCCACAGCCTCTGTACCCTCACTGTGAAAACATTTTTCCTCCTATGTCCCTTTTCCTATCACTGAGCATCACAAAGAAGAGCCTGTCCCATACCCTGACATTTGCCCTTTAGATACCTAGAAACATTTAGGAGATCTCCCCTCAGCCTCCTCTTTATTAGGCTAAACAGACCCAGCTCTCTCAGCCTCTCCTCATAAGGAAGATACTCCAGCCCTGTGATCATCTTGGTGGCTGTATGTTGGAAACTCTCCAGTATCTCCCTGTCACTCTTGAACTGGAAAGCCCAGAACTAGATGCAGTCTTCCAGGTGTGGCTTAACCAGGACAAAGTACAGGCACAGGGTGGAGAGGAGAACCTCATTCAATCCACTGGGCACACTCTTCTTCCATGGCATCTACTAGTTGGTCCTGGAAAAGAGCAACAGGACTAATTAATGTCTACTCTGAACCTTTTCAGAGGTCATAGCTTAAAAGCACTCCAAATCCCATTGCTCGTTCTCAGTTAAGCACCTGCTTTGCACCTGTTGTTGGCAAGTAATATTTTCCACAGTGGGAAACAAGTGAACAGAAGCAGTACACAAGAAACCACCAAGCTCACCATCACACTTGGTCACATATTCATCACTATCTCTGCATCAAAATCTGCAGGAGCTTTTAAGGCTCAACGTCACCGTGAGCCAAACGGGCAGAAGAGAACACTTCATCATCCCACTCACCACCTTTCAAGGAAGGTATCCACTTAAAACAGCCACTCATACCTCACCCACCTCCAGCCTCAGAAATGAAACACAGCAGGAGCCATCATGAAATGAGATGGCTGGGGACCGCACCAGGAGCTGGAGCCCTTAGAGTGCACTGAAAGTACTCCTCAACAATGCCGGCTGACCTGAGACAGCCAACCTGCTGAGACTCCCAGTCTCTCAGCTCAAGTGTTTAGAGAGCTCATCTGACCTCAACAACTTCCCAAT
Organism: Phoeniculus purpureus; assembly: GCA_028565055.1. NCBI lineage: Eukaryota > Metazoa > Chordata > Aves > Bucerotiformes > Phoeniculidae > Phoeniculus > Phoeniculus purpureus. The sequence continues at coordinate 18,592,297 of JAOXOE010000698.1, forward strand.
ACATCACAGCAACATTTCCAAAAGAGTTTACAGCCTGATTTTTCAATTTTCAGGCCACATGCCTCTTTGTTTTAGCAAGTAACAACAAATACGGGTAGCCCATAGCTTATGGATCAATTAAGCCTTGTTTAAAAGAGGGGAGACTCAAGAGTGAAAAGAAGAAATAGAAGATTTACCTTAAAATGTAACAGACTCAGGAAACAAATTAAAAAGGGAAACCATCAAATGCTTGCCCAATTCCTTTCTTGAATTCTTACATCTGCTGTTTTACAGTAAAGTTTCATCTGCTGTGTATAATTAGATCTATGTTCCATGATTCTATTCTAAACAGATTTCTTTGAGACTGATCTGTAAAGTTTTTTGAGCGCAAAGAAGTTTTCACTTGAAAGAAAGTTGTAGTTAGAGCATCACCTCATGCATAAAGTTCTCAGAAACGCTGCAGTGTAAATGGATGCCATTTTCAGCCTGTGATCTGCAGGCCAGTGTGAGAAAAGCAGCAAGAACACAGCAGCTTACTGCTGCTCGTCTGCAGCTCCTCACATAGGGCCCTGCAGATCGAGGAGCATTTTAAAGACCTGTAATTAGGAAATCAGTTGCAAAACCATGACTCAAAGCAGCTCAAGAACCAGCAGCAGCATCAATACTGCATGGTGCTCCTGTCACTGTGCCTGCTCTGGCTGCCTGGCTCAGCCCCAGCCTGAACCACTTCATGCTCCCAGACATAGTGCTGCAGAGGGTTGCAGCTTAGAGAGGACGTTGAGACAGGCCATTCCTATGCACAGGATGTTGAGACACCAATCAGCAAAGAGAGGCTATTCGCTGTCTCCCAATCCACCACTCCAAACTCTAGATTCCAAAGACTCCTCTTCCATCCAAAACACTTCATAGGTCTACTGAGCTCCTCCTCAACCCATGGACATCCTTGTACAGAATGGTAAAGGCTACACAGCATTCCCTGACTGGCTCTGCTGATATGACATTCAGGATGCTGCCATACTATAGTGAGTTCAGCGCAAAACCCTGCAGGATCCCCAGAACAACCCCATGGCCATCCTGGCCTAGCTCCTCCTGCAAAACACAGTGCAGACTTTTTGTCATTTACTATAAAATGATGAAGCCTGCTTAGATTTTCTTGACTCAGAAAAGGATTTTTTTCCTTAGAGACACAAAACAAAACAGAGATAGGACACTGACTCCAGCGCCAGAAATCCAGTAGTCCAAACAGGTATTAGTAGAGACCTTAAGCAGCTCCAAGAACAACTGGTTCCAGATATGAACATGATCTAGATATGCAAGAGCCAGCAAACAACTAGTGGGAGATGGGGAGACTAGTATATGACTGCAGTTGCCATCACTGAGCCCTATACTCATCGTTTTAGCATAAAAGAGATTTAAGATTAATTCACGTCATAGTACATCTCAGAGAGTCAAAGAATGTACTAGGCTGGAAGGGACCTCTGAAGATCATCTAGTCCAATCCCCCAAAAACAAGCAGGGACATCTCTAACAGATTACTTAGAATCCCATGAATCTTGACCTTGAATGTCGCCAGGGATGGGGCCTCCACCACCTCTCAAGGCAACATGATCCATCACCTTTACATTAAAGAACTTTCTCCTCACGTCCACCCTAAATCTACCCTTTCCTAGCTTCAAACCATTACACCTGGTGCTATCGTTCCATGCTCTTGTCAATCTCCTGAAACCCTAGAATCCACTAATCAGATGCCATCACAATTTGTAATTAAGCACTTAAAACGTGCACAAGGAAGGAAGGAAACTGTCTCCAATTACACAGGAAGGGCCAAATTCTTCATGATTTACCAGAGTGGAAGAACAAACATTCTCAGGACTGCCAACTGCCAGCCCACTGCCCTTAGGACCCATGCAGCGGGTGCTCCTGGGGGAGAGGCTGATCTGCTAGTGTCCCCACCAACCCTAAGGAAAATCAAAGCGATGAACAACACTAGACATCCACCAGCAGAGCTAAGAGAATGAAGCATTTCTCTGGAAACAATTGGGTTCTCTAATAACAGGGCTGCAGCGGCAGCGTGAAAGGGAGGGAGGAGGAGCAGGCAGGGAGAAAGGGACTAGCTGGATATTTATCCCATCCTCATCTTTGTGTTATCAGTACCCCAGTATCAGCATTGTTCAAAATGGCTGCTTAATGGTTGCCAGCAGCAACAACAGAATCGGTCCATCTGCTGGCATTCTCCCTAATCTATCTCAAACACTCGTCTTCTTTTTAAATGCACGCAGGGAAAAGAAGGGGGGAAAAAAGTCTGCCTTGTACAAAGAAACAGAATCCTCCTTTTAACTAGATTTTATGCCACCCCTGTTACCAGGACACACAGACAAAAGTTAATTTTACGATAAAAGAACCAGTGTAAGGTGCTTTTTTGTTATGAGATCAGAAAGCAAATGGAATTTGAATTGTCTGCAGTGGCATGTATCTGACAAAGATTAATTTAAACAGATATTGTCTCTGAAACCAAAGTCCATTGAACGGCTTCACAGCCTATCAACCATGCGAAAGCAGCTCCTTAGCAGCACTGCTGACTCCACCACTTTCTTTAAAAAATGGCTTAACCTATTTCTTGTAAGATAAAAGGTCATATATAGTTCTATTTTACAAACCCATAATAGCCAAAGCCACACCAAGTGAGGACAATTGGGAGAAAATAATAATGGGGGGGGGATTTCCTCCCCCTTCACAGACAGATGCTCGACACTTGCTGGGTATTTTTCTAAGTATGCCAGTAGTGAGCGGCTGCAGCATTGCCTAAATGTTTCAGCATCCTTTGATTAGAATAAAAATCCCCAGGACCTCTGCAGGTCATCAGTGCAGGATGGAGGAACCCACCCCAGGGTGGAGGTGCTACAACAGGGCAGCTTTCCCCAAATGGCATGGGATGCTGCTTCTGCAGGAACACAAAACCTCAAGGATTCCAGGAGGAGCAGCCAGGCTGGCAGCACCTTGGTTCCTGGGGCAAACAGGTAGGGGCAGGCAAGAGGGGAGAAGCTCAGGGCATTTGCTCACCAGCCCCCAAGCCCCTCTCCAAACACTGGGGTAGTATTATCGCTCTCTTAAATCACACGAAGCAGATCTGGTGCATGAATGCCATCGGCGGGCTGTGTGGATGGAGACAGCTGCTCAGACTTCAATGGGAGAGACACACACAGACAGAGAGAGAGAGAAAGTGGAAAAAAAATAAAAATCCAAATCTTGCCATTTCTTCCCTTTTTATTTCCAGTTTATACAGAGCACCACAGGGAAAATGCTACCAGACAGTTTCAGAGCATTTGATACAGAAACTATCCAGCTTTGGGAAAAGAATGAAGGAGAAGCAAAATAAAAGATGACAGCCAAAAGCACTTTTAATATAGTTTCAGTACTTTCAAGAGAAAGCTTCTGTACACAGAGCAGCCAATGAACTGTTACCAAAATAAACACAACTGGCTTTAAAAAAATTAAAAATTTCTTTCTGATGATAAAGAAAATCAAAAGAGATGAGAACCAGTGAGTGAGACTGAAAACACATTTATTTTTCATCCTCCAGACACACTTCTTTTAATTTGGCATCCAAAGCCATCGCAGCTCATTAATGCAAATTTTATTTATTTCAGGAACGCATTTGTTGCTCTGCCACCCTTTTGACAGGGCACTTGTCTTCATCAAGGCAGCCGTACAGCCAGGGCACAGCACGCAGCACCTCCTGCCATCCCTGCTTTAAAAATCGTCTAACACCAATAACGAGTAGTGACCATTTATTAGCTGCCAGAGCAGTCACCCACACACCGACATCAGCTGAAGGATGGAGGTCAGTGCTACTGGACAGCATTCGGAGCAGAGACACAGACACAGCCTATCCTGACCTTGCCACGGTCCCAGACACCCACTGTCTGGCATTCCCACAGGGAATCCCTCCCTGTCAGCAGCTGTAGGGCATGGGTAATGTCTCCAAGTGCCCAGATTGAAACCAAGCAGGTATCACACCACATGCCGTTGAGTGAACCTCAGTAATGATTAGTGGCCCCTAGACAACGAGCTGGGTGGCGAAGGTGCGACAGCTCATTACAGGCATCCAGCAGGAAGTAGGGCATCAACATGAGGAACGCAGCACTCCTCCTCTCCCATTCTAGCTCTGGGTGACAGCAGGAGGGCACCATCAGGCAACAAGCTGGACCAACATACCCACATGCAAACCTTCCGTGCTGGCATCCCAACAGATCTACATCCTAAGCACATTCACGTCCTTGTTTCTAATGATGTGAGAAACACATATTAAAAAGGAAAAAAAAGAAATCCCTGGCAATGTGCACCTAGAATGAGACAAGTAAGAGCCCAGGATTTTATTAATTTGTGCATTACTTTAGATGCACCATTTTACAAGGACAAACCCCAATCCTGCACAAAATCCTAAGCCATAAGCTTGAGACAAAAAAGCAAATGCTCTTAAATGCAGTGCTGGAAAATCCGTTTGGAGAGAAATGTGATGGTGTCATGCATAGGTGAACCCTGGCATTTAATAAAACACACCTGCTGCATCAACCAAGCAGAGTCTATTCATATTTAAACATCAGAATTACAGAAAAACAACACATCTTTGAAATACTGAATTTTCACTCCCAGGATATTTCATCATGAGACCATGAGGATGCTTTTTCCCTCCCTCACATTCTCCAATAAGTGGTTTTGCAGAACCTGTGTCTCACTGCAATATGTTAGCAGGCCCTTTCCCAACTCCTGTTGTGAAGGCACGAGAAGTCAGGGGTCAGGCCTGTACATCAAACCCTACTCCTCGGAACACCAGCTGCTTTTCCAAGGGTGCAGGAGGGCACCTCCAGAGCCTCAGCAGCACTACTAGCAGACAGGAAAAGCTTTCTACCACCATGTCCTGGTTCCAAAACAGGCTCCATCAGAAGGTAGACACCGTTTAAGTGTTGTTGTCAAGGTTTGGTGTCTTTGAGTTTGTTTTCATTGGAAAACGGATCAAGTTCTATTGATGCTGATACCAGAGGAAACCAAGACTAGCAGATGCAAGAACTAGTTACTCAGATGTGTCTCTATTCTCCCCTTCTCTTATCCCTGGAGGATCAGGAGTATGACAACCCCTCTGACATAACCTCTTCAAGACAGCATCAAGTGTCAGATAAGACATATTAGAAGTTCATTTTAATACCCTCAAGACAGCTGTTCCACACCTTTGGCTTCTCACCAAATAAAGTCACCAACACCAGCCACAAATTGGGAAACTGATAGAGCAATGTGCAACCATCACTTCCCTCCTGCTGAGTAAAGGTAGATCCCAGCACCTACCTTCCTGTGTGCCTCCAACAAATCTCACCCACTGAAAGAAGTATTGTGAAGAGGCAGGAGAGAAAAGGAAGGCTCCTTCTCCACAACCTCACCTGGGATAGTAAGTGAGATCAGCTCCTTGGAGTGGTCAGAGGAACTCAACTCAAAGTCTCACACCCCTGGAAGACTCAGCAACACTCCTACACCTCCAGAAGAAAATTCACCTGCTTTAAGCACAAAGCATTGTCATGCAACAACAAGCCTTGGTCTTTCACTGAAAATCCCCTGCTGCCTTGAGAGGTGAAAGCATGATGCTCCTCTCAAAATTGCCATTCAGTTCCTCACCCACATGAGCTACTCCAGCTTCAAGTGCTATGGGGGAAAATTTGCATCACCACTAAACACAGAGCTGTGCATGCCACCTAAATGCAAAGGCCCTAAATTTAAATGCAAGCACAAGGTTCACCACGCCGTTCACCTGAGCTAACCTCAAAATGGAGCAGGTCTACTGCTGGGAAACGAGAGCAGGACATAACCCCAAAGTCACCTAAGGCTTGTCATCTCCCCCATGGACCAGGTCCTTCTCCAAGGCTACTTTCACACATATGCCAAGGGAACACAAACTTACAAACTCCGTTCCACCCTAGAATTACCCAGTTTATTTTCTTTTAATGTATTTCCAAAGGAAATTAAAAGCTGACACACCACAAGAGGCAATTCACAGCTGAATGTGACTTTACAGAGCTATCGGATAGACAAGCTCGTTTAAGTTTTCCAAAAGTCCTATCTGAGGTTAGAGGGACTAATCATAAAACATCTAACATCAAAGCAAGCGTCAAATAACAGCAAAGCACATTCCCTCACACAAAGCTTTGGAAACAAAGCACGCAGGCACATGTGGTTTATGTTACTGCCATTTTAGCACAGTTAAATATTTCCTAAAAGATTCCCTTTAGATGTGAGTGAGCTAAATTAAAATCTGCTGTGAGCAGCATCAGAGTTGCAAAGAAGAAAGGCAGCTTCTCACCTGGGCTAAGCTTTAGAAAGCACAGGTAAGCCCAGAACAAATGCCTTTGCCTGCTGAAGCCATAAACCAGGACTTGTCATACTTTCTCTCTGAAAAATCCCTCAAACCTATTTATTCTTAAAGCCAGAACTAATTTATTTCTTATGTTATGCTTTATTTCTTCAGGTCTCTACCCTCTTTAATCCAGAGTGGTTTTGCCTGCAGTAATTAACAGCCCAGTTAAAGAAACATCCCAGCTTCAGATGGTCTGTTTATACTCTTTAGAAAGACAACAGCCACTAAGTAAGTCTGCAAAAAGTTCAGATTGCCTCTGTCAGTCTTCCTAACACTCCCTGCACTACCAGCAAGAAACTCTGGTGGTTTTCATCACCTCCAGTTCCTGTTTCTGTAATATGGCCCAGAACATGCTCAAGAAACATCTCATCTCTGAGGAAGCAGCAGTAATCAGATTGTAAGTTTTAATGACTAATAATCCTTCGTTTTAACTATATATGTTATGAGAAAAATAATTAGAAATGTAAAGAGCTTAATGTTTATTTAAAACGTTCAACAGTTTCCATCATGATAGGGCTAATGAACCTCTGTGGGCTCCTTTTATGTGGTTTAAAATATTTTAATATATATGGTAGGGTAAAGTAATCCACCCATACCTAAAAGTACAAATTAATTAGCAAATTAGAAACACATTGTACAACCACCCCACGCAAAAACTGAGTATACAGAAAAATTAAACTCCCTTTGCAGCACCCAGACACAGTTTCAATGCGGAAGAAAAACCCTATTTCATGACTCACAGCATTCCTTCCAAACCTGCTCCCGCTGGATGCAGACCCAGGTCCTAAACCTAGACCCGGAAGGAGGCCAATCTTTACACAAAACAAAAGCAACCACAACTGGCCCTAGAGAGCCCCATCTGAGCGTTTTCCCCAAAACAAACAGCTCTATAAAGCAGCACACCACCTAAGCTTCTAAAAAACAACAGGATACACATTTAGACTCTGCCCTATACCACGTCACACGGGAGGGAAACTAAATGCCTGCCTAAAAGCAATCAGTTTTAGGAAAAAACTAAATCTGAAAAAATAAAACATAGTTTTGGAAAAAGAACCCTAGAAGTAGCCAGCAGGAGCAGGGAAGTGACTGTCCCTCTGTACTCTGCATGGGTGAGGCCATAGCCTGAGTAGTTTCAGGCACTTCAATACAAGACAGACAACAAAGTGCTGCAGTGGGTCCAAAGAAAGGCAACAAGGTTGGTGAAGAGTCTGAAGAACAAACCTTGTGAGAAGCAGCTGAGGCATCTGGGGCTGTTTTAGTCTGGAGAAAAGGAGGCTGAGGGGAGACTGTATCATTGTCTTCAATTACCTGGAAGGAGGCTGTAGAGAGGTAGCAGTTCTCCTCTCATCAGTGATGGGACAAGAGGAAATGGCCTTGAGCTGTGCCAGGGTTAGTTTAAGTTAGCCATTAGGAAAAACTTCTTTGTTGAAAGGGTTCTGAGGCCTTGGAACAGGCTGCCCAGGGAGGGAGTTGATTAGAAGTCAAGTAGATCTGGAGCTTAGGGACATGGTTTAGTGGTGGGCTTGGGACAGCTGAGGTAATGGTTGGACTCCATGATCTTGGATGTCTTTTGCAGACTAGACAGTTCTACAATTCTCTATTAAGAATAGTAAGAGCATAAGGAACCCATTGGCATTTTACCTCTGAAGCTGCATCATGACAGGCATCATTACAAACATCCACCAACAGAAGCTGGAGTGTAATAAAAAAGCTTCCAAATCAAAACTCCTCGAATTGAAAATGCATTTACAGGTATCAGGTCTAGCTTCACCTCTGCCCCAGCAGACAGCAGTTGGAAAATCTGCATGTCCAGCTTAAGTACCCATTAGGAATCATGGGCAGGTACCCAGGAGGTACCTGCAAAACATTAGATAAAATACCAGGAATTAACTGCAGATTTAAAAAAACCTGTGTCCCTCTAAATGTTTACAAAGCCAGTGCATTTTAAAGCCCTGCTTCATTGTTACTCCAGCAGCAAAAGTAAATTCCGCCTATGTACTCATGGCTGGCCCGCATACCTCCCATCAGGGCACAAAGGCTTATCAGGGGGTAAGCAGCACACACCAGACAGGTTCTTAAGTGGCTGGTTACAATGCCAAGAACGACACAAAGCTCGATGCTTCCTCTCATTAGTAATCATAAAAGCAATTATAAAGGAGAATTCCCATCTAAATTTGCCACGGACACTCGCCCACCCATCAGCAGCCGCAGCAACTATGGTTTTATACCCATACCAGGGAGCGCAGGCGAGAAACATGAATTTGTTCTGCCGGATCACAGCCTACTGTCAAAATCCACTAAAGGTCTTTTCTCTCTCCAAAACCCCAAGAGATAATGGTGTAAAAACTTTGTTCATAAATATTTATGCGAGTGAACTTGTTAAAAATTAACTGCCGTCGTTAAAGGTTTTGTATCCTTTAGGATTCCCGGCATGCAGTGCAGTTGCATGCTTTATATTAAGCCTGGCATTTCTGCATTCCTTTCCTGCATGCTTTTGTCATTTGTCTAAAAATTAAAAGAAAAAAAACCCACACACCACACACACACAAAGACGGGATCTGTACACATAATAATAAAGCAGTTTTTAAGAAGACAAAGATGCCTGTGTTCAACATCCAAGATCTTTCTTTGAGCGGGGTGTGGGGGGGGAATCAATTTAATGACTCCAGTGAGATCAGGGTTTAAGCCTCGTTTAAGTTTTACTAAGCATGAAGGAATTATTAGTTGATAACATGGTATATGTGTTTTTTTCCAGACCTGCCAGCTCTGTAAGCATGAGGGAGCTGAAGCCTTGAAGCAGTTTGTTCCCACAAGTGCAATCCCACCCCTCCACACAATCTTCCATCTCCAGAAGGTCATTCCTCTGGATTTTGGCTTTCGAATTTTCAAGGATATTTTCCAACCACAGCAAGAAGGAATTTCACATCCGTACTATCCTTATTTCTTCACAGGTCTGAGTCAGAAACACAACTGTACCAACATCTGATCTTTATTAAACAGCAGATCTCAACTGTGCAAACCTCGGGTCGTGACGCCGGGAACTGGCGGTATCCATTAAAGAGATCCTTCAAGGGGAACAGTAGTTTTGATTTAGCACTGGTGAGCATCAAGTAAGCCAGGCTTGAGGTTTTATTTTTTTTTCCGAGACGCAATGGTTCCCATATAAGCCAAGCACCAAGTTCCTATCTTAATTGCAAACACACACACGCAGCCACAAAGTGTTTGTGTCTCTGGTGGCTGGAGCTCTTCCACCTCACCTTCCAGCAGCATCCGCAGGATGGATGTGGAAAGTTGGCGGAGGACAGCACAGCTATGCCGGGGGGGGG
>JAOXOE010000698.1:18602101-18614946 GCA_028565055.1 Phoeniculus purpureus
CTTCCCCTGGGACAGTTCCGGGGAAGAGAAGCCTCTTAAAGCAACAGGGTGTTTTCTTTCCTTCATAAAAGCACACAACCTGTAATTCTGAAAATTCTACTAATTCTACCACGATACTCTGTCAGCTGCAGTTGCTGCCACCAAGGCCAGGAAACTGGTGGTCACCTATTGGCCATATCTCAGGTACAGGTGCCCATTCCACCCTGCAGCTGGTCACCCCAACAGCCCCAGCTGGTTCTCAGCCTGCCCAGTCTCACGAGTGACATCATCCCATCTTCCACCAAAGACCATCCCACTGTCCAGTCCACAGAGGGGACCACAAAGCACCAGAGAGAAATAAGTTTTATCTTTTTTTCCTGCTACCTCTAGTTCTGCTCAGCAAACCACGTGATCTCCTGCTGATCTCCCTTACACACAAGCAGGCAAGGTTGTATAAAGCAGGATCAATTCCACTCAAACATCAGTGTCAAGAAAGGATCTAGGATGGCTCATTTCAAATCTCACCTTCATGCAGAAGACTTCCTCACCAACACTCCTGACTGAGGCCAAGCCAGCAGACTGAAGTCATTTTACCAGCTCACTCAGGCCTATTCAAAACAGTTGCCCTAGAAGTGACTCAGCCACCAATGCAGAAAGGAATCACTGGCTCTGCTCCTGCCCACACTGGTCATTGATATCAGCCACAAAGCCAGAGCTCAGCTCCTAGAGATAACTCTAGGATTTACAAAAAAACCTTCTATAGCAGACAGTACTTCACAACCACCCAGCTAAATGCAGAGAGTTATGCTGCAGGCAAGGGCTGCCAGACACAGCTTCCCCTTCTACTTACTGCAATGTGGGAGATGGCAGCACATACCCCGTTCCTGGTCCTACATACCCCCTTTTAGTACAATCCCCTAAGCAGGTCTGAGAATACAGCAGTTTCAAAGGAAACTGATGAAGGGAAGGACTTTGTTTACAACTGGAAGCAATTTCTGGATGACAGACTCCTTCAGCAGAGGAGAAGAAGGCATGAAGCACTAAGACAGGACAAATCGTAACTCACAGCATTAGTCCCACTCCAGTGAAGTCCTAGTGACTCAGTGGCTGAGTCACAACAGGCTGAAGATGGAGTTGGGAGTATAAAAGTCAACTGACATCTGGTAGGTCACAGTGTTAAGCAACAACTAGCCTTGTCCAGGGCTGGCAAGATCAAGGAACAATTTCCAGTGCTTTTGAAGTTGTAAAGCTTGTCTGCTCCCTGCACATCCATCTGCTCAAGTAACTCCAACCGCTGGTACTCAGTCTCTCCTCTCCCCTTAGGACAAAGGCTTTTCCAGTCCAGCTGAAACCTTCAGTTCTCCCCTCAGAGCAGAGAGAAGAGCCTGGTGCTGCCATGCCTGATACGCTCTAGCCCCTGCTGTCTAGGAGAAAAGCTTCACCCTGCCTGCACATCTCCCTGAGAACTAGAAAGCATTCATTATACTGGCTTTTAGGGGAAAATCAAGGGTCAAAGAGCCTGGGACAACAGCTGCGAGGCCACCAGCACACCGGATGCAGAACTGAGGGAGGGAAGCAGACAGTTCCCACCTCCTGTGAGGAAGCAGCTCCCCCAACAGTCGCTGCCGGACAAGGGAAGCAGCGAACTGCGGGTGGTCGTAGGAACGAGGTCGTAAATGCACAGGAGTGCTTTCCGGACAGCACCTGCAGTCCAGGTCTGTCATGACACCTGGTGGCCAGCAGCACCCCTGCAGCATCTGTCACCAGCCTGCCCCACTTAAACTTAGATGAAGGATCTCCTTTCCATCGACCTCAGGTGAGAGCAAGAATAAGGCAAAGGAATGTGGTCAGGGCACTCAGGACAAACTGAGCACCTCTGAGGATTGCCGTGGTCTCAGCAGTAGGTCACAGTTCTCTCTTGTGCTGTAACCTGCAGAGCAGCTTTGCAGCTGTCTTCCATTTCTGTCTGGAACACAGCGTAGCCTGGGAGGAGTGAGAGTCGTGGAGCTGCAACAGGGGCATGCAGAGAAGAAACTCATTAAGAAAGCCTGCCAGATCTTGAACAAGCCTTATGAGGAACGGCTAAAAGAACTGGGGTTATCGTGAAAAGGAGGCTGAGGCTTATTGCTGTCTACAACTACCTGAAAGGAGATTCTAGAGAGGTGGTCATTCTCTTCTCACAAGTGACAGGTGATAGGACAAGAGGAAATGGTTTCAAGTTATGCCAGGGGAAGTTTAGGTCAGACTCCCGGAGAAACTTCTTCATTGAAAGGCTCATCAAGCATTGGAACAGGCTACCCAGGGAGCAGGTTGAATTGCCATCCCTGGACATTTCTAAAAGTCATGTAGATACAGCGCTCCAGGACATGGTTTGGCAGTGGGCTTGGTAGTGTTAAGATTGTTGAGTCCAACCATTAAGGTCTTTTCCAATCTAAACAATTCAGTGATGTACCCCAGGCCAGAGTTTAGTTATTGTGATCATTTACCCTCCGAGATATCCCACCCTGCTGAAGACCCAAACCTCCCTGTCCAAAGAGATGCTGTTACCGCTGCTGGAATCCAGGCTTCACACCTGTATTTATTACATACACACATCCTGGAAGAACAGGGAAACTCTTTCCAATACAGTTTCATTGAATGATTGTCCATGCTGCTCACTCAGTCTGAAAAAATCACTCTTCCCATGGACTCATATCTGTGTCAATGGCCACACAGTTATAGGCAGCATAGCGCAACTTCTCTTCACATACCTTGGCTCTAGGGAGGACAGAAGGGTAGAAGGGGAAGGGAAAAAAAAGACAAGATGTTGTTGCCATTGTTGAATTTGCCAACCAAGTGGACAATATACTTTCTGAGAATCGTGGTACAGACAGAGGGACTCAGTGTGACAAAGCAATAGGACTCTACAGGTCATCACCAAGGTTAAGAAGAGAGCCCAGACACACAATCCCCCAGACGTAGGGGAGCACCAAAACTTACGTGGCATAGTTGGGCAAGAAGAGGGTGCTGGAGCAGGTGGATGACTCTGGCAAAGCATCTGTTGTTTCAGAGCTTGGGTAGAAGGTGACAAACTGGTCAGAACCAGCAGGCCAACAAGGCAGGGGAGACCAGACCACACATTCCTTTGGTGTGGGATCTGTCAGCCTTGCAGCCTGTAGAAGAATGAACTCACCCCATCTTGTCTGGGTAGATGTAGATCCGTGCTGGAAGGCGACTTCTGCCAGTGACAAATCTGAGGAAGCGGCTGCGATCCTCTGTGAAGGAGAAGCAAGGGCATCAGCAGACCCTAGAGGAATGTGTACAGCCACTTCCAGGTATCCCCGGTGCTAGCAAGCAGTTCCTTCAGCCCAGCTGCTGGCTCTCCTTGGTTCCTGTCTGTTCCCCAGGGAGCAATGAGGGTGGTTTCAGCCTCCCAAGTCTCAGCCAGCATGGAGGGATTGTAATGGCACAGTATACACAGGAACAGAGCACTCACCATTGGTGAAGTTGTTTAGTGCTTCCCAGAAGTATTGAACACGGGTGTCCAATGGCTCAAAGTCTTCAAATCGGGCTGGAAGAAAGGATAAAGAGAAGGGACTTCATTAAAGATACAAACTCCTCCTGGATAAATTAGAAGTTATTATCCTCCTTCTCCAGTGCTCCGGGTACTCTACCAGCACAAGAAGAACCCTCTAGTTGCCTGCAGGATGTAAGCATGCAGGCCTAAGGTTCAAAGGACATGTGCAGGCATGTCTCCCCTGGAAATCACATCCAGATCCACATCTCAGCTCCACAGAGGCTGCCTAGGGATGTCCCAAGCCTCTACTTCTGAGGCCCAAGATGCAGACAAAGGACACTTCTGCTGCCCATCAGCGCACAGCTGAAGGCATACAGTATAGAGGTCGACATTCTCAATATAATAAAGGCTAATATCTATTTCCCACATCTCTTCTTATCCAGCACAGAGAGAAGTTTTCAGCAGAGCCCTCCACTTACTGAGCTTTTTCAAGGCATCAACTGTGACTTCAGGGTCTCCACAGACTTTTTTTTCCAGCTCCTGCCACGTGAGGAGGTCAAGAACAGCTTGGGGCACCACTTTCAGCAGTCCAGCCTGCATGGCCATGATCTGAAAAATAAGACAGAGCAGTTAAGCAGCACATGTCACTCATTTCCCTGGCTCGTGGCTGAGACTCAGGACTCAGCTGAATCTAAGCCCTGCAACTCCTCAGCAAATGCTCCAAGGAACCTGAAGAAGGAAACAGGATCCAATGGAGATGCACCCCAGTTCATTCAGGAAGCACATGTCAGAGCCGAGAATAAACCCCCATGTTTCCCATGCTGCTACAAGACACTCTGCTTTTCAACAACCCCATGGGCTGCCAGACCTCATCCAAAAGGGCCACTGGACCTCACCAAAAAAGGGCTACAGGAACTCCTGAAAAAGGGCTGCCTACTATTGCACTAATGAGCACAGGAACATGAACCATGATGCTTTTCACCAGAAGCAGACTGCGGGGACTCAGTGACCACAGCATGGAATAGCATTACCTGCTCCTTGCTCTCCTCCAGCCGAGCCTTCTGCACCAGGCGGATGAACTCCTTGCGGTCCTCGTAGCGCACCACAGTGTTGCTGCCATTGGGGATCAGCTCCACCATGCGCTGGTCACTCAGCACCGTCGTGTAGGTCAGCTCGTTCCCAAATTTGAACTCAAAGGTATCTTTGTCCATTACTTCCATCACTTCCAGGAGCTTCACCTGCCCAGGCCCCAGGTGAGTGCTTGTTAGAAAGATGCATAGAGGGCAGAGGTATGCCCAAGCCCTCATCTCCTCCCTTCCCTGACACAGGCTGGAGTGATTGCAACAGCAGCACAGCATGGCATATGCTGTCCTAAAGTTGTTTAGAAGACTGTAAGATATTGCATGCTTGAAGCAGTAGTCAGCATGGCTACATCTGTGTCTTAACTGTAGGATGCATTAGATCTTAAGAGTGCCCTTTTTGTGTGTGTTTCTTTGACACCTCACAGGAAGCAAGTACAACATAAGGATAAGCACACAAATCACCACCTTGCTGAGTGGCACATGGAATAGGATAGGTACAGCCTCCCAGTCTCTCTCACCAGCACAGAGTCCACAGCAGGGAAGTCTTTGCTCCAGCTGACCTCCTCGCCTGTTAATTGTTTCCATACGAAGCCAGGAAGGGCCAGAACCTAAGGAGAAAAGGGATTTTATTGAGTTTGTGTAAATCAAGACATCCCTAAAGATGAATATAGCACTTTATAGTGCAGACACAAAGGGTCTTCCCTGCTCCCCACCTCTACATGCATAGCTCATCATTGCTGAGCAGAGAACAGACACCTTCTATTAAGCTCCCAGCAGCTCTTCCCAAAACACAGACTGTAAGCACTCTTAACCCCAAATCCTGCAGATAGCTTTTGTCCCAGTGTGCTATCACAGAGCCCTCCTGGGTTAGTAACTTCCTTTGGGACAAACCTCCATGCAGGGACAGGGTTGAATGCTTACCAGAAACTCCTTGCCTCTTAGAGCTGCTCCCATGATCTGCCCGATCCATTCATACTTTGGGAAGTCTTTACAGGAGGGGTTGGGAACATACATGTCTCTGGCTTCTCCAGTACTGTTACCCTACAGGAGTGAGAGGCAAAACTCCACGTTGTGGTCTCAATACAGCATGATGCACAAACTCAGTTCCTGCAGTGCCTGTGAGTGCTTCTTGCAATGAAAGTGCTCTAACTCACAACACACCCCATACTCCTTTACAATCCTCCAAGTGAGAGACAAGCATCCAGGCACAGATCAGCATATCCTACAAGCAGATGCCTCAAAGCAATCTACCCATCCCTTCACAAGGAAAAACTTCAGACCAGTGAAAGTACACTGCTGGGATGCAGGAGGCCAGGGACAGCATGCACTGCCACACACAGAAAGAGCTGCCTCAAATCCCCCGCCTCACAGAACCTGGTTGGACGTGCGCACAAAGAAGGGCAGAGGCACAGGGGTGTCTGCCGAGCTGGGACACAGCTCCTCCGACATGTCCGCCAGGCTGTCCCGAAAACCTCCACCTGCAATCCCAAAAAAGGGGCATTTTTAGTGATGTGAACTGCCTATGTGGTGACACAGAGCTGTGGAGCAAAAATGAGGAGTTCTGGTCCAACCTGGCCCAGGGCTGAGCAGAAGGCTCCTGTCTGAACCTTATGGCACTGGAGGAAATAAGAGAGGAGAAGTCCTTATTTGGGATGTGGCCACAAGTAGCAGGACAAGGCAAGCTGCCTTCCCTCTCTCCTCCATGGGCAGTAATACTGGGAGTAAACAAGAGCCCCTACAGCAACAGGGGTCCTGCCACCAACCCCAACTCTGCTCAAGAGAAGCCCTTGTTTCACACAAACCTTACCTTGGTCAATGATGCCCTCTGCGATAAATTTGCACTCCCACCACTGGTCATAACGCAATGGCCACCTGCAGAGAACCAAGCATTGCCTGAGGTGCTGCTCAAAGCCAATGAGACGCTGGAGAGACAGCAGGCACAGCAAGGACACCTGGGGACTAGGGTGGATCAGCCTGGGCTTTGGATGCAGAATCCTAAGCAGACTCAGTCTCCAGGGACAGCCTCATCCACAGCAGTGAAGTGACAACTTGGTGAACAGGCCCTGATCCTTGGCAGAGCTGGCTACTGCCCTAGCAAACCAACCCTCTTCAGAGAGCACAACACACACAGGCTTCCCAAACACCCTGCTGTGACAAAGGATATAGCTCCCAGCACTACAAGGATCCCCTCCCTCCCCCAGACACCACTTACCTATAATCTAGAGGCTTTTCAAACTTGTCTGAGGGTTTCAGGCCTTCATACACCTGCAACAAGCGGAGAAGATCCAGGTTGATATCCCACTTCCAGGGAAACTGGTGCCAGGTGAAGGCAGGAAATTGTAATAAATGTGGTTTACCCCAAAGTTTTAAATACTGACAGAAGCTGACCTCTAAATGATCCATGAGCTGTTTATTTCTGGGTAGGGAACATAAATTACAGTGCTAACCACTGTAAGGAGTTTCCTGGCCTCAGAGGTACAGCGAACACTATTAAATCTCACAGCAATCTGGGCCATTTGTGCACACAAAGAGCAATAGATCTTTTGGAGGTGGGGGGCGGAGAATACTAGAATGACAATAGGAATGACAATAGAAGAATGACAATAGGAAGATCAGTATTGCTGTGAAACCACAAGACTGGACTGTATGCAGCTGCACCATTGCTGTCACACAGGAATTATTTGCTGCCCTTTCAGTGTAATGAGATTGTTACGCTCTGGATTAGCAACACAACACAGAGAGCACACAGCATAGAATAGAGGCTTCAACTCAGAGATGCCAAATCCCTCCTAGATGTTATTCCTGGACGCAGGATCATCGGCACATGTAATTGTAGAGCCTATGCGTCCTGTGAAGAGTCCTTGAGGACTTCA
Organism: Phoeniculus purpureus; assembly: GCA_028565055.1. NCBI lineage: Eukaryota > Metazoa > Chordata > Aves > Bucerotiformes > Phoeniculidae > Phoeniculus > Phoeniculus purpureus. The sequence goes on from JAOXOE010000698.1 coordinate 18,609,532, forward strand.
GGTATCTCTAGCTCCAAGTTGTCCCTTCCACCCATCTCATACTGGTTTTGAGATGCCCTGCTTTCACCACAGCAGTGGGGACACTTCCAGGAGGCTCAGTACCTGGGTGAAGACAGCATTCTTGCAGCTGGGGTCCAGGGCAGGGTTGTCTCGGTGCTCCATAGCCAGACGTCGGTTAATATAAAGCCGTGGCATGAAATTGGGCTTGCTGGTCTCGGAGTCCTTCAGACACTGGGTAATGAGAGCTGTGCGCCTCTTGGACAGCAGCAAGAACTGCTTGATATGCTGCCAACAGGTATGTCCAAAACATCAGGATTGTCTAGTGTCCAAAAGACATACTCTGTTTCCTGCTGAAGCCACTGTACTGCCACCTCTCTCTCTCTTTCCCCCAGGGCCACTGCCTTCCACACACACAAGCAACAATTGCTCCACTTCTGCTTCCAAAACAATTCTGCTTTCTGGCTTAAGCGAGATAACAAGCTAGAGACTTTCCCTCCTTCACTTGTCACCTGATATTCACACTTCAGTGTTGCTTGGACTCTCCTTCACCCTCACTCTCACCAGATCATTGGTATTATTATCCCTCCTATTTGTAATCTAAGTGAGCTCCTCTAAACAAACAAGAAACCTCAAATGCTTTGGGGGTCCCTATGGTGTCACAGGAATTACAGTGCTTTCTGACCCCAGGCTTGGAAACCACAGAATGGGCAACCCCAGCGATGTCTGGCACAGGTACTCTGGGAAGGAGGGTGTGGAAAACAGATCTCTCATCATGGAAAGATGAACTAAGTCTTAAAAGAAAGGTGGAAATAAAAAAAGTTGGAATAAAAGATTATTAAAGCCAGAAAGAAGTTACTGGTAAAAGCCTTGCTGTTAAGAGACAGCCAGCTCAAAGCTGCTGGCAGCAAAAGCAAGAACAGAGTGACCTGGGCTCAGATCTCAGACAGATCTGTCTCCAGCACACATGTCCAGTGCTGCTATGGTCCAAGTCCTTTTGACGGTGAAGTGCTCTAGTTTGATTCAATTTGTTACCCTATAGCTACATGTTTCCACAGCAACATTTCAGCAGGAAACTAACCTTTTAAACAGTATCACCTTTCACAGCTTTAATGAACTCAGCTCAGGCAGATATTTCCCTTGAGCAGCTCTAAAGGCAACAAGCACCGACTGCCCTTCTTAGCACAGCCCAAGCATAATCGCACTGCCAGACTGAGGCCCCACAAGACACAGAAGGAATCGCTCACCTTGAGCTTGCTGAATGTACCAACAGTGTGGTCCCAGGCTGGCACTAAGTGATGGAGGACGCTGTCCAGGATCTTGATGAATCTAAATCCCAAAGAAGGCATTGCAAGAGAGGGGGAACAGGGATCTGTGCAACCCTATTCCAGGACCAGATACTCCCGGACACAGGCAGAAAAGTGATAACCGATGTGAAGCCAACCCAGCATGGTCTTTTACACCACAGAGTCTTCTGCATTAAATTCCCGTTCCCTGGACACTGTAAACCGTGCAAGAGACTCTGCAAGCACCTATCCCACACAGGTTTGCAACGCACAAGGCACCAGCCTGAGCTGCAGAATTGCTCTCAAGCATAGGGCAGTTACCCTAGAGAGCCCACTTTGCTCCAAAATTGTTCTGGTGTTTCCTCCAGGGTCCAGGATGCTTATCCCAAGAGGACCCCTACAGCCTTACAGCTTCCAGCACTACTCATGGTGGAGATGGCACCAGTCCCTGCAGGCAACACCATCCCCCCATCTGACCTGTTCTGCACAGTACCTTTGAATGAGCACGGCTCGTCGGTACAGCAGGTCAGGGTCTGTCCCTTCTAGACGAGGGTAGCGCACTAAATTGGGCAGCTGGAACATGTCAGCACTAAGCCCCAAGTCTCTCTGTCGGGAGGATTTGATTTTGATGCCTCGGAGGCGAACATCAATCCCATCATCTGCCAAGGAAGACCATGGTTGATATGACCATGAGAAAGCAAGTCTTCCGGTATGGAAACTCTGTAGGGAAAAGCACTAGAAATGTGATGAGCTCTACCAGCTCTTGGGCTGGGCACTAACAGCCTGGAATACCTCTATGTAGAAGCAGCGGGGCATTTACAGGATAAAGAAAATAAATAATTAAAGACAGAGAAAGGTAGGATGAAAGCTGAGAGCTTGCAAACCTCCAGGTCCTCCTGGAGTTTCCCCATAGTTCTTTCTGCATCTCATCTGAAACAGTTCACAGGGCCAAGAAATACAAGCCGCAGGACCAAACCCTTAATGTATAGTATCTTACTGGTACATGACGGATATGATCAGAACACACAGCCCTACCTCTGCACTCCACAATCCGGATCTCGATAACTGGCAGGTGTGTGGTCATGTCCTCAAGAACGCACACATCCCCTATGTAGCTCCTGCAAAAACAGCACAGACAAGGGCTACAGAGCTGTTCCCTCATCCATTATGCCAAAATCCACTCTGACACTTCTAAGGGAAGAGGGTTTGCATCTTCTGAAATGGGACTGTGGCTGGAACCCAGACTGTGTTGAATGCCTGAACCTGCTTGTGCCTCAGGTTCAGGCAACACGACACCGACAGGTCCCACAATAGGATCAGCAGAGCCCTGACAATTATGCTATCTGCCACTGTAGGCAGAGTGAACCTGCATTCTGGAGATGGAAAAGACTTGTCCCAAGCCCCTAGGCCTCTTAAGCCAGGCTGATGCTGGTATGACCTCTTGGGTTACCCAACACATCCAACCCCTGCAAGGGCAACACTCACTCACCACCTCATTTCACTCACTCATCAATGCCGACATCATTCAGTTTCTTCAGGTTGTCCCCCTCGCCCCCGTACACAGCAACTCGCTTAGGCATGAAATTCTCATCAGTGGTATCCACCGTCAGCAGGAGCTTCCTGCAAAAGGAAGCATGAAATGAGGAGGAAGTAACTGCACCTAAACATCCATTGCTGCTCCCCATTATTGCCTGGCCACACCAATTATCAAGCACATGCAGGTGGTGCTGGGATCCCCAGGTACCTGTGACAATGTTAAGACTCTTTCAAGCCCAGAGCCAGAGTCAAGGGCTGAGAGGCAGAGAGTGCAGAGCAAGTTTAGGCCACAAAGGACTCATACAGAGACCAGGAGATGCAGGGCTTGCCCCAACCATGAACCAGCATGCAGGGAAAAGGTGCCTCACTTGACAATGGTGCCTTTCTTCATGTTGAGCCGCACCCAGTGCTGGCCCTGAGACCCGTCACTCTCCCAGTATGTGTCGGCATGGCTGTCGGTCAAGCATGACACGTTGAAGTCCTCCTGGAAGAGAGCAGTGAACGAAAGAAGATCAGATAGTGAGAAGCTTAACTTCCCCTTAGTGGTTACTCTCATCATGCATCTTAGAGCCAGACAGTGTCAAACTGGTTGGTTCCCTTTGCTGGGTTGTGGGTAGATATAGGACATATCTGAATCATTATGTCCAGTTCCGGGCCCTTCAGTTCAAGAAGGACAAAGAGCTGCTGGAGAGAGTCCAGCACAGAGCAATGAAGATGAAAGAAGTAGAATACCTCCCTTACAAGGTAAGGCTGATGGAGCTGGGTCTCTTTAGCTTGGAGGAGACTGAGGGGTGACCTCATTAATGTCTATAAATATGTAAACGGTGGGTGTCAGGAGAATGGAGCCAGGCTCTTCTCAATATCATCTGGTAATAGGACGAGGGGCAATGGGTGCAAGCTGGAACATAGGAGGTTCCATATAAATATCAGAAGGAATTTCTTCACAGTGAGGGTAATGGAGCATTGGAACAGGCTGCCCAGGGGGGCTGTGGAGTCTCCTTCTCCGCAGACTTTTAAAACCCACCTGGATGCATCTCTGTGTGACTTGATCTAGGTGAACCTGCTGTGGCAGGGAGATTGGACTAGATGATCTTTCAAGGTCTCTTCTGATTCCTAATGATTCTATGATTAGGGCATAGCTAACACTGGGGGTCGCACACAGCAAATAATACCAAACTCTCACTAAAATCAGCTTAGCAGCTAATATTAGCATTTGCTTCTCAAACCAGAGCCCCTCCGTGGCCCACATTTACACACTAATGACACTTTACAGACTTCTCTCTCACTTCCTCAAACACAGCCCAGCTCAACACATCAAGCACCATCCATGTTCTCCAGTCCCATGGCACAGTGGGGCTGAAGCAGCCTTGTCCCTTTAACCCACCGTGTAGGAAGAGACATCAATGCTGTCCACATACTGCTTGACGCTGCCCAAGTTTTCATCCTCCTTCCCAATGTGATCATACAGGAAATGCACCAGGTCTTCATCACATTCATAAGTCCATGTTGGAGGCACAAATCTATGAGGGAAATGGAACTAATGGGTCTGGAGAGTCAGAGGCAGCCCAGCTAACAGGCGAGAGAAGGCAGGTCCACATCCTGCTTGCCTTGCTCACATTGTCCTGTTTTCTGCTTTGTGCAGTCTTATCTAGGACAAGATTGTGACAAGCAGAGATGTTCCCCACTGCTTGTCTTCCCTCCCTTTGCTCCACAGTCTGCAGGATAAGGCTGTCTGACAGGGAGAGACAGCAGCTTGTACACTACCACAACAGAAGTTGGGAAACAGCTCATACCTAAGCTTCTCTACTGCAGCTTCGTCCTGCTCCATGGGCTTGGGCTTTGCTCCGAGACGCAGGGAGTACGTCAGATCCACCACTTGCTCCCATCTGACACAAACCAGAGAACGAGGGAGTGAAAAATTTCCAGGGGAACATGCTGCTGGTGGCCAGTAAGTGGCTGGAAGGGGAACATTTGGGTCTAAAGCCCCACTGCGCTCCAACGTCACCTGCTGCTCTGCCCTTTCTTTCCCAACCAGCCCAGTGACAGCACTCAGCCCACCCAAATGCACATCTGGCACCCCTGCCACCTCTCGTACATAGAGGAGGTGACCAGGGAGGCAGCAGCTACTAAGAAAGGGCTGAGGGGCAGCACAACAGAACCTCACAGAGCTATGCCTGGCTGAATGGGACTGACCTCCCCTCCCCTTCCACCCGCTCTCAGCCGTGGAAGTCGACGGCGGGAGGGAGAGCGCGGCGGCCCCGCACCTGATGACGGGTTTGTAGTCCACCCCGAAGAGCTGCTGCTGCCGCTGGATCCGCTCCGTGGACTCCACCGGCACCAGCCGGTCCCCGCCGTCGGCGTGTTTGCATACCAGCACCCAGCCCTCGTCCAGCTCGCAGCCGCTCCGGTACTCCTCCAGCTGCTCCTGCGGGGCCACGGCTGCGTCAGGGCACGCCCGGGCCTCTCCGCGGGCTGCACAGGCCTCGGCGGCCTCTCGGCATCCCTCTACCCGCCCCCACCGTCACCTTGCTGAGCTTGACCCAGAGCCCGGCGCCGTTGCAGTACTCCTCGCCGGTGGCGCGGAGGCAGCCGCCCT
>JAOXOE010000698.1:18615046-18741506 GCA_028565055.1 Phoeniculus purpureus
CGCCCATCGCTGCTGCCAGGCAACGGCGCGCCCGCCGCCGGCGGCCACACACGGCGGCAGCCCCCCTCCTTCGCCCCGCACAGACTGGACCGACCCCGCCGCGGGGGGGAGCGCGACGGCACCCCCCGCTCCCCACAGCCACCCTCCGTAACTGCAGCCTCCCCAAATGGTAGGCGGTTCCCCCCACCTCAGCTGTTCCCCTTCAAGAGTGGACACCCCACAAGCAGGGCATCCTACCCTGGCCACCCCTGGGAATGAGCATGCCTCCCCCATGGGTACTTGATAAGTGTGAGGAGATGCCCCAAGGGGTGGGCATTCCTTCTGAGAGCACCTCAAGGGCAGGATGCACCCCCATAGCCTTTCCCCAAGGATGGGCATCTTCCCATAGTTCCCCTCTTTGGTCCAGGCTTTCCTCCCATAGATCCCACCCCAGGGCTGGGCAGAACCACCATGCTACTCCAAGGGTCAGGTATCCCCTCCAGTCCCAAGCAACCCCGTAACCGCTTCTGAAGGGATAGCCAATCTTCTACAGGCTGGCCATCCCTCAGTGTCTACCTTCCAAGGACTGAGCATTCCCCGACCCCGTAGCCATCCCAAGGGAGAGGCAAATCCCTATCAGAAGATGTCTATCTCCCCTGTAGGCACCCCAAGGGATGGGCATACCCCCTTCCAGGGCCAAGTGTCCTCACCCAGTGGACCAAATCCCACCAAATGCCTTTTCCCAAGAATGAACCACTCTCCTCCAAGAGCAGGGTGTCCCCCTGACACTCATTGCCAGTTGCTGACTCCTCCTCAAGGGCCAGACATTTCCCCAGATCTATGATGGGGTGCAGGAAGACACCCCACCCTTTGGGTGTGTGCACAAGTGCTGCCCCATCCCCTGCCATGAGGACCCAAGCCCAACACCCCAGAGCTGGAGGCAGGAGGGCACAGAACCCCCATCCATGGGGCAGGGGGCTGGCAAAAGGGTAAGAAGTAAATGCCACCAGTAATTAGGGTAATTTGTGGGGTAATTAGGATTAGATCTCTGCTCATTTTACACCCTCCTCAGGTCTTTTTCAGGCAGACCTGATGCTGCTCCCACTGAGAATAGTGCCGGAGAAGCTGCTGAGGGCACCCAGATGGGTCAGTAAACCCATACGGAGCAGCACCCACCTCATTTGTATCCCCCATCTCCACGGCCCACCCTGATTCCCTGGTGCAGTGATGGTCAGCCTGGGATCTCCTTACTGGCTAGAAGTGGGGGAAAATCCAATAAATAAAGTGAGCTCCTTGAGCGATTCCTCCGTGCCCCCAGCCGTGGCCCCCGCCAGCCCAGCCCGCTGCCACTGAGCCTTCACGGCACGTAAAGGGTTTCTCCCTCACCCGGCGATAGGCCTGTAGCATCTGGCATGTCCCCAAATACAGAAGGGAAACGGCTATTCAGCACTTCTGCTGCCTGATTGCTATGAACAGCCCCCCCATTCCTCTTCCTCGGTGGACCTGCACTACCATTGGGCAGCTGCTGCTTTTTGATTAAATTAATTTTTAAAAACCAAGCTGTTGTCCCCCTCTCCAGCACGATCCGTTCTCCCAAACCATGTTCCTCATCCTCTTCCAATCTGTCATTGGTTTCCGCCTGGAGCTTTTCCACCGGCGCTTTGCAGACATCACTATCCTTGGAAAACTTGTTTGATGGTCAGTGGAGACCCACTCAGTGCTTGATGGTGCTCAGGGCTGAGCAGGATTCAGGGCACCAAAGGTTTCCATGGGACCTGGGCTTTCCCAAGCCCATCTTGGCTCACCTACACCAGCACCAGGTTCCTCAGCTGCATGAAGACCACATGGGCCTGGTCTTGGCAGGCTCACCCCTGGCAGTCCCCCTACCTTGTGCCATGTACCCCATCCTGCTGCTCACCTGCTGCCGCTGTTGTGCCCAGGAACCAGCAGCCCCCCAGGACTTATGTGCTCCTCCAGCAGCTGATGCCATCATGGCAGGTTGAATTTGTACCCCAGGGATGGGATGTAGGGTATGGCAGGAAAGTGTCTGCAAAGCACTCCCAAGCTTTGCAGGAGGAATAACCACCCAGTGGCAGAGCCAGATCCTGCTGTGCCAACAGAAGTTGAGAACCCAACAGGAAAACTCGTGTGGATGGGACTTACTCAGCCTGGCCTGTCCTGACACCACAGCAATGGGCTCCTAGACAGTGGGGGCTACTCTGAGCCCCCGAGAATCGTGTCTCCCTGTAGGAGCCTTATGTCCCCTGGAATCACTTGGGACAGGACCTGAAGACCAGTGGGCCACTGGCCTCGAGGGAAGTAGGATGGAGAGCAGAGGCAAGGCTCGTGTGCAGGAGGCTTTGCTGGTCTCTTCTTGCTGACCGGCTGTTTTATATCAAGGCGGGAGGGGGGATTTGCTGTTCTAGATGGTATTTTAATGGGCAGGCAGGCAGCTGGAGCCTGGGAGAAGCCTGCTTTACATTGTTTGGGGTTGTAACAAATAAATTCAATTAATGGCAAATGGCTCCGCCGAGCCCCCACCCTGTGCAGTGTCTCTGCGGCACCAGTGGCTGCAAGAGCCGCGGGTGCGAGGCGGGACCCGGGAGCTTCACTCCTACACTCGGGGCCACCCAGAGACCTTGCCTGCCCTAGCCCCAGGGAGATGCCGGGCTGAGATGGAGGGACGTGGTGGGGGCCAAGGAGCCCTGGGCACCGCACCCACCGAGAGCCCGAAGAGGGGCTGGCGTGGCCGGGGAGTCCACCCTGGCCCCTGTCCTCACACTGCACTTCCCACCCCATCGAGCAAAGAGAATGGGAAAACCCCCGCGGGCAGGAGCCACACCGCAGCGGGCACTCCCCTGGGACGGACAGCCCGGGACAGCGGCTTCAGCGGGCAGCGGCATCCCCCGGGCGAGCAGGGCAGGGGCTGGGCTGTAGAGCTGGGCTTTGCGCGGCTGCCATGTAGCCCCGAAGCCCTGTGGCCAGTGGGGAAAGCAGAGGGGACTTGGCAGGGACATGCCAAAGCCTCGGCACGCTGTAAACAGCCGCCACCGCAGCAGTAACTCCTCTGCCGAGAGCCAGCGCCGGGCGTTTGTTAGTTGGAAACCAGATGGTTCTCTCCAAAACACCAGCGCAGCCCGCCCAGCCACAGCCCCGAGCCAGGCACAGGCTCCCAGGGACCCCAGCGCTGGACAGTGCTCTGCTCTGGGACCCCACCGGCATGGCCAGAGAGGTTGGGGTGCAGACGGATCCTCCGGATGGACAGGCAGTGGCAGGGTGTCCCCTGCCCCATTGCTTCCCCTAGCGAGTGCTGAGTGTGTCCCAAGGGATGCCGTGTCCTAAACGGATGGTCTGTCCCAATGGATGGAGAGGGCAGGCAGCAGCCATCAGAGGGGATTAGAGCTGAGGCACTGACATCCCTTAAAACCCCAGCACATCTGTGTGTGCCGCACCCTGCTTCAGTTTCCCTGCACCTTCTGCGCAGCAGGAGGCTTCAAGTCAGAGTCCACCTCTGTCCAGGCAGGACTGTGATAGCAGGGAAGGGATAGAACCTCATCTCTGAGGGCCAGGGCAAACCCTGGGGAGGGAAAAGAAGTGCCCCCTCCACATCGCACTTAGAGTCACTCTCTGTGGGACACGGCACAAGGACATATTGCTGTCCCTATCCCAGCACTGCCAGCAGGACCTGGGGGCCTGGGCTCTTCCCCAGTCCTTGGTTGTCCTGGGGGCAGGTGCACCGAGGTGGCACAGTCAATGCACCCATCCCAGTCCTGGGAATTTGTGGGGGTCTGCAGCAAGCAGACAAACAGCCAGGGCTGAGGGGCGGGCAGGGGGGAGAACGGCATCCCTGGCAGCCGTGGGGGGGTCCCGCAGTGTTTACAGAGCTTAAAACCCGCCTAAGCCCCGCAAGGCCACCGCACACAATAGTGTGTGGACGTGGTGACACCGGCCGTCCCCACACCACCTTGGAAGACAGAGGGCCCTGCCACCCACCGCCAGCACCGGGATTAATTATGATAATGTAGTTCTTTCCCCCTTTGTCACCCTAATGAATGGGCCCCTTTAGGATTTTAAGGCCTTTGTTTGGTGCCTCTTTACTGCGGTATTGTAGGATGGGGACTAGCAGGTGGCAGGTCCCCAAACAGCCCCTTTTGTCTCCTTTGGGGGCTGTTTTGTGGTGGGGTTGGGGAGGGGGATGCAAAGATGCACGGAAGGTGGGGGAGGGCTGCAAGGGGGCTCCTGGACAGAATCATAGGGCTCACCCCATCACTACAAGGCTGGGACACCCCACACTGTGCATCATGGTATCAGGAACTGCTAGCCATGGCCATGCCCCAAGACACACGTTCCCCAGCCAGCTCAGTGGGCAGATGCCGGGAGCCACCGTCTGAGCCCTTGCCTTGATCTTTTACTGCCTGGGCAAATCAATTACCCGGCAGAAAAGTCCCTAAATCCCACCATAAAACCCGTTTAGCAGCCGCCGTGGTTCTCTCTGGGCCATGGGCAAACCTCACCCACTGCTGTCACGAAGTTGGGAGTGATTTGCTGTGAGGAGAGTGGGTAGCTGCTGCTGGGGAAGGTTTGGCTGCAGACAGAGCTGCACTATGTCTCCCCTTTCCTGGAAGGTGGCTCAGACCCTCCCCAAGACCCCCATAAATCCCTGCCCCTCTGCACCACCTGTCCTCATGTGTATCCCCTGGCCCCAGGAGCAGCTGGGGATGTGCCAGCACTTGGAACGAGGGATAGACAGACAAGGTGGCACAGAGGCACAGGGAATGGGGAAAAGGCATGGCATCGAGGCACCTAGATGGCAGTGACCTGTGCCAGCGTGTGATCATTTGGCATGCTCAGCAATGAGCGTGGTGCCATCATCATGGTGATGGTGTAGCCTTGCTCTCTTCAATATGAACACATCGGAGCATCTGTAACACCACAGGGAAAATGACAGCATAGAGACAACACTGGCATAGGGCTGCGGGACCCGGAGATGGTCAATGTCTCCCTGACTGAAGGCAGGGCTGGGAGATACCTTAAGGATACCAAAGAACAGGATGGTTCTGCCAGGCTGGACATCCTCCAGTGTCCACCTTCCCAAGGCTGGGCAGCCCCTTCATAGCCATCTCAAGGGATAGGCAGACCTTTTGCAGAGTATACGTGTCTCCCGCACAGCCACCCCAAAGAAAGGGCATCTCCCCTCTCAGGACCAAGTGTCCTCACTCACAGCAGCAGGTATCTCACCTAATGTCTCTTCCCAAGAATCAGCCAGGCACCGAGGTTCCCTCTCCCTCACTTTTTCCACAGTCCAAGGAGCCCTGACCACTCCATCCTGCTGGCTGCAAAGGCCAGCGGGGCTCTATGGGGAGGGGGCAGAACTTGGCTGGGCATTGCCGGGGGCTGCGAACCGGTGAGCAGCGGGGCGGTAAAACGGCGACAAGTAATTGGTGTCCCGGCCAGTCCTTTCATGCTGACGCCGTTTTATGGGTGAGGAAATTGCTTGTGAGTCAGGAACACAGGAGACAAATTTAGGAAGTGCTCTCTGAATGTGCCGGGGTCAGGCGCCGAGGCCGAGCGCTTGAAACCTGGGTGGCCTCGGCGCTCGCCCCACGTCCCCCCCTCCAGGCTCCTCGGCATGGGAAAGCAGACCTTTTATCTTATCATTGCTCTTCCGCCGCCCCGGCCTCCAACGCACAGCAACCTCCCGGCACAGCCGCTTGAGCTGCTGACACAATGCATGGTGGTGGCCAGCCCCATGCCTGTGACCCCTCACGAGTGCCCGGGCTGCTCCCACCTGCCTCCACCCACCCGTCTGTCGAGGTGCTTGGGATCCCCCACATCCCCTCACCCTCTGGTGCCTTGTTGGTTGGAGTTGCCAGGGGTTGAGGGGACACCCTGGCAATCTCTGCTGCCACAAGCTGGCTCCAGGGATGGGGAAATGCTGGTGTGAAGGTGTCCCTATGCCATGGAGCACCGCAAACCTTTGTGCCACAGCACTACACCTCACACCTCTCACCTCTACACCCTCTTTACGTCCTGTTGCATGTCCCCTTTACATGTTGTGGAGCAGGTCCTCCCTTTTGTTCGTATGCTACAGTTTTAATTGGGAGGAAGGGCCGTGGCCCCATTAAATGTAGCTGACGGCTACCTTGAGTGTGCAGCCCCCATCCTTATCCGCTGCCGAGCGCGCCGCATCGGGCGGTTTGGATGTATTTTTCTTGATCACTGGCCAAGTGCTGTCTCCTGCAAAGCAGCATGTTTCTCATTTTCTGTAGGTTTAACTCCAAATTAATTTGTAAGTGATCTAGGTTTCTTGTTCCCCAAAAGATACCTAATAGCAGGGGGGAGCTCCTGCCAACCGAAACGTCTCAGCGGGGCAAAGGAAAAGCAGGAAAAAAAACCCCCAGGAACTGTGACCCCTGGTGGGTATTTAACAAGGTGTCAGGGCGAGGGATTTTTCGGAGCCAGCTAAGTGGATGTGACACGAGGGTTGGGACAGGGTGTAGGGCACTGGGATGCTCTGGGGATGCTGTGGGGATGCTGCCTCTGCTGTGGTGGTGGCCTCTGTTGCCAGGTCTTATCCTGACCCCATCCTTGGAAGCGGTGAGGGATGCTCAGCACTCTGCTACTAAGCTGGCAGGTGCTGTGAGCCATTGTGGGGGGAACAGGAGATGCTGGGGATGGGGTGGGCCATCCCCAACATGAGGTGCTGGAGATGCCCTCACTGGGGGACCGAGAGAGCGTATCCTTGCCTGGCAAATGCTGATGAAGTGCTGCCGCCTGTGGGGAGGCCCCACAGGGTGGGGGTCCTTCAGGGCTGGGGGTGTGTGGGAGGGGGCCCGCGAGCCCACCGGGCGCCCGGCCGCATGGGAAGCGGGCATGGTTTAATTGGGCGGGCGGCCGCTCGGCGGGGCCTGCTGCTGGCAGGCGGACACAAGCTCTTTTGTCTCTGCTCTCGCTCTCGACACTGGCTGGGGCTGGCAGGACCCAGAGTGGTTCAGCCACCGAGAGTCGAGCTCACCACGAGGGCAAAGAGCCAAACCCACCCTGGCTCCTTGGGCCGTCACGGGCCTTTGCTGTACACGAGGAAGTGCCCAGGTGGCCAGCAAGAATTCCTGGCTGATTAGGGGTTAGGAAACTTGTGGCAATCCACAGTGAAGAGCCCTGCAGCCCTCCCTGTGCCCCTTTTCTGCCAGGAGAGCATGTGGGCCCAGTAGCCAGGGCTCCTTGGAGCTCCTGGGTTGGCTGCATGGCCAGACTTCAGGGCAACAGCGGTGTGAAAACACCTAGGCTTTCCCTCTCCAGAGCTGGATCTGCAAGGAGATGCCAAGGAAGAATCTGCAGAGAGAGCAGCCACCACTTTCATGTCCTGGTTCCTCTTCCATCCTCCCATCCCTCAGCTCTGCTCAGATCCCCTCTGTAGCAGAGGGCCTGGGGGCTAGTCTTCCCCCCTTCCTTAGCATCCTCTAGGCATGGCGGCTTTCCAGCCCCTGGGGTAACATCCATGAAGGTGGACAGTGTCAAGGCTGGTGCTGGCTGGGGAATCATAGGAATTAGGTTGGAAGGGACATTAGAGATCATCTAGTTCTAACTGCCCTGCCATGGGCAGGGTCACCTCTCACTAGAGCAAGTTACCTTGTTCAACCTGGCCTTGAACACTTCCAGGGAGGGGGCATCCACAGCCTCACTGGTCAACCTGTTCCAGTGCTTCTCCATCCTTCTAGTGAGCAGTAATGGGCTGGCTCCCACCACGTGTATCCTTTGCTTGCTGGGTTTCCTGGGAGTAGCACAATAAGGAGCCCGGGAGCTTTCTCTCCTGAGCTCCCTCAGCATAGGGGGAATGGAGGCAATGAAGGCTGGAAAGGAAGTCTTGATGGGGGCAGGAGACATCCCCAGGTGCAGAGAAGTCAGCCTGACCACCATCCAGAGGGAACTGTCCCTCTTCACTCTGTAGCTTCAGTCCCTTGTGTGGGAGGGAGCAGGGCTGGGACTGCTGGATGTGTTAGCGCCAGCCATGGATCAGCAGCGGCTGTGAGCAGAGAGTGCTCACAAATCCCTTCTTCCCGGCATCCAGCATCAACCACCCCCTTTGCAGAAAGGCCAGAGTGGGGGGGAGATGTGACTGTTGCTCAATGGCTCTGCAAAATCCCAGGGCCTGGCTCCTTCCTGGCGCCACAGAATGCCAGCTGACCTGACGAGGGATCATGCCATCATGATGATGGTGAGTGACTTCTCATGGGCAGTGCAGCCCACTCAGGTTTGGCTATCTGAGTCTCCCAAGCCATTGCTTGTGGATTCCTGGCTTTTCTTGGCCTGAAGCACAGCTGGATGCTTTGGGGGAATCCCAGTGCTGGTGTAAAAATCAGAAAGAATGGGCTGCAGGATCTTTAGCCACTGGCCATCTCAAACGTGCCCATCACTGCCACTGGCACTGCTGGTCAGTCACTCCTCACTGTCTCTTCCAGCTCTCCTAGTGCTGGCGGGCAGCTGTGCCCCAGCCCTGGGCGCAGGTGTTAACACTGGGACGGAAGCCCATGGTCCTGGGGGATAGCGGTCGTGCCCTCCCTGCCTGGGGCAAACCACATCCCGCCGTGGGGTTAAACTCCCCAAGGAAAAGAGGGAAGAAGATAGGAAAAACAATCACAAGAATTTGTTTCATGCTGCCTGGATCCCTCCCCGCACGCAGCAGTGTTTTTGGACGGCCAATTTATAATCAGCAGTGTGGAATGTTGTAAATTAAATATTTTTAAACAACTTTGCTCTCTCTCTGGTTAAACATTTCAGAGATCGCTCTTTCTTGTCTGTCTCTTGCTGGGTGGTCTCTCCATTCGCCCGTACATCTTCCTCAAACACAATTAACCATTTAGATGTTGCACAAAGGAATAGCTTATGCATACAACACCAGTCGCTCACTGCTCTGGCACTGGGGGAGGGCAAATAAGAAGGCAGCTTTTATTTTCTACTAAAAACAAAAACAAGAAAATCCCTTTTTCCTTTCCAAACTATCCCATTTTTCCCTGAATTGTAAAGGCACAGATCCAAGCTCATCAGCTGTCTTGGTGCTCAGTCCAACAATCCCCTTGCGTTCCCCCTCTCCTGAAATTCAGCATTAGCATTTTAAAAGCCTTAAACATACAAGTTTATTTAGACTCAAGCTCTCACAAGCTCTTGCTTTCCATATTTATATACACACATGTATTTTAACATATATAAAATGTCTGTCTATAGGGCCTGGAAGGAAGTTCTCGTCTGCCGGCCCGTCTGGGAGGCACAGGCACGGCTGTGGACCTTGGCTCCCGGGAGATGGATTGAAAACCGACAGCATCCAGAAATTGGCTGCCCGGCTCTCAGTGAGTGAGCTGCCATGGCTGGCTGCAGCAGAGGTGCTTGTAGGGTTTGCCACATGCTTCAACCTGACGAGGGAACCCCCATGCCCCTGAATTAACCCTGCAGGTTTACCCAGTGAGAAAGGAGCCCTGCCCTGCACTGCCCCCATGGCATCGGGGGCCTGGGAGCAGGCATGGTGGGCAGCCTGTAAGGTGCCCAGCCCCAGTTACCTGCTGCGATCTTCAGTCTGGTGACCAAAGGCCATAGGAATGGGCACGCGTGACAGGCAGGCAGCACTGCGGTGTCCCAGGACCGGCGGTGACTGGAAACAGGTTATATCACACACTGTACAATATGTGGTTGCCACACCATCACTGCTGGTGGAAGTGGTTCCTCTGCGAGCTCCCGTTGGGCCTTGAGCTAACTCTGACTCTGGCAAGATGCTGGGGCAGGGACCAGCGACTACCGGCCCTCAGTACAGATCTGGGCAGTGTGGAGGCAGCAAGGCACCTCCACACTGGTCTTCCCCAGACTTGCAGGGTTTTATAAGGAAAATTCTGGACTCCTGGGACAAGAAGGTCCCATCAGCAAAATCCCTAAGGCTGGGTGGGGCATGGTCAAAACTGATCTTTGGAGGCAGCCAGAGGAAGGAAAGTGGGGTGCTACAGCCAGCAAGGAAGTCAGCAGCAGCAATATGGCTCTGCATGAGAAACCCTGGAGACCAGAGGCAGTGAAAGACTGGGGAGTCCTTGTGGTGCCCAGCTCCAAGAGGTTCAGAGAAGTTCTATTGCCGGGGCTACACACAATACCAACTTGACAGGCAGTGTAACTAGACTGCTGGACCTGAAGGCATATGACTGCTCAGCCTGGCACTCCTCTCCCCTTCCTGCCTACAAGCCAAAAAAGCGTCCCAAAAGCAAGATCAAAGCCTGGTGCAAAGAAGGTTTTATGACCCTTTGAGCACCGCCGGGGTGGGAAGCCCTGGGAATGTCTGGCTGTGTACACCCCTCCTCGTGTGGCTCTGCTCCAAGCTTGGCAAGAAGATGCGAGCTGGGAAGGACCTCACTGCAGAGCTGCTACAGGTGGTGTCCACCTCGCACAGGAGCCAAGGCAAGGGGTCAGAGCTTCAGGTACCCCTGTTGGTGTGTAGGACCCACAGGAAGGACTGTGTGCTGGGAGGCTCACACACTGCTGTGGGCTCTGCACCCACACTGCCTGCTGCCCTGCTCACAGAAAAAGCCTTATGGGTGCTGTCAGTAGGACACTGCTCAGGGCAATCTGGAAGCAGGAGCTGCTGCTGGCTGAAGACCTCACCGGGCACCACCACAAGCCTCTGCCTATGTTGCAAGAACCTTCTCACATCAATCCCAGCCGTACATCCGCCAAAGAACAAGCCTATCCAGAAAGCACCAGCATCTACAGGGCTGGGAAGTTCCATCTTTTCAGAGAAATGTTGCCTACAAAGCACCAGCTTGGTGCCAACAGCACTGTGATGAGCATGAGCTGTAACACTCAGCTGCTTGGGTGTGTCAGAGCAGCGAAGTGAGGAGACTTGCTGTTTGAGAGGTGACCTGCTCTTCAGAGCTGCTGAGCAGCCTTACCAGTAACACCTTCCCAAAGGTCTGTGTGACCTAGGATCAAACAGTCACATCCAAAACTACCTACAGAACTTACACTTAACTTCAAATGTTTCAAACAGCAATGGCCTCCCCAATTTTCTTCCAGACTGTTAACATTCATCACTTGGCTTGTAAAGTCGCCTGACTCAATCCATCATCTGCTCACCTGATGATGACAGTGGTGTGGAGACCAGGTTAGATGAGGAAGGGTTAACCTCCCAGTGCCCACCTTGGGATTCCTGAAGGCTCTATTATCCTGAATTATTTTTCATAATTACTGCCACACACGTAGACTACATCAAGAGTGAATCTTCACTTTGATAATTTCTGCTGTGAAATCTCACTTTGGGATCTACTTTTATCTCACACCAAACACCTGCAGGTCGTAAAAGGCAAAAAAGGAAAAGAAAACGCCTGAAATCCCGGCCAGGTTTTCAAGTGTCAGAGAACACTAAATTAATGCTAAATTCTAACTGACACAGTAAAGAGCCCCCCACCCTCTTCTTAAATTAGCTAAACAAAAGGACCGAGACTTTAACATATAATTAAGGCACAAGGAGGGAAAGCTGTAGCAGTTAAGTAAGGGGAGGCGGACTTTTCAGAAGCTCAGGTGTACCCTAACAGAGAGGGAGAAGGCTTTGTGTTTAAGCAAAAGGTCTGTGAGTCAAAGTCCCTGGGGACCTCTCTTGGCTTTGCCACAGCCTTCTGGTAAAATGCAAAGCCAGGTAATTACACTCCACTCTGCTTCTATTTCTACACACCCAAAATGGATGCCGCGCTTTTTCGCCGCACACAGAGACAAGAACGCTCTTTAATTAACCTTTGTAAAGCCCCTGCGATCCTTGGATTTAAAAAGCTCCATACCTTGGGAACATGTTTGCACACATACACAAGGCAAAACCTCTAGCACAAAGCTGGAGCTGAACTGCCACATGTTTCTTCTTCCTGCAGCTTGTCAAAGGCCTCAGAGCTCATCCCTACCCAGACCTTCTATTCCAATCTGGTCTTTCAGAGGAGGGATTTTGTTTATGAAACTCAAGGAATGTCTGGATTATAATCTCTCTACTGTTAAATTAGGTAATTCTCCTCAGGGGACACCAGTGCCCATGAAACTCACATGTGAAATTTATCACTTCAGCCAACGAAATATCACTCCAGCCAGCTGCTGTAAGCACCTCTGAGTATCACACTGCCAAGGGCAGACAAATGTCCTCTTGAACCCTACTTGATTCTAATAAACAGCTTTTAGGTAGGAACTTGTGTCTAATTTATAAACGTTACAGAACACCTTGGATTTCAGTCCCATCCAGGTGCTTCACAGTCCTGGCACAACCCCTGACCACAAGGCTGTGCATTTTGCATTAATGTGCTCAACTCATCTCACAGACATAGGTGCAGTCACCCACAGAACACCTAGATGTGGGGAGGGGCCTCTTGTCCGGGATCAGGAACAGTGGACCAACAAGTGAAAGACCCATCAAAATAAGGCAGAGGGTACCCACTGCTTACGCTCTGCTTTCCGTCCACACTCCCCCAGTCCTGCAGCCTGCTCACATACTTGCTGCTGGGCAGGATTTCAAATAACAGACCAAACTCAGCCCTGGTGGAAACGGGTGCCAAACTTCTCAACTGTGTTACAGAAGAGGTGCAGCTTTAACACTTCTGTGCTATGGGGCAGCATCACGAGAGAGAGAGGAGGAGGCTGGCAAAGCTGCTGTGCTGCAAAGAACAGCCTGCATTACGGCTGTGTTCCACTGCCTGCCTGGTGCCTTGATGAGATGCACAAGCAGCCATCCTGAGCGGTTTCTCCCAGGCTCAGGGATGGCGGTGTAGGGCTGCAGGGATGTGGTTTACATCGCAGGGAGGGTGGCTAAGTCATTCTTTGGAGTGGGCACAGTCTGTGTGGTCCCTGCTCTCCCTTCTGCTGGAAAAGTACAGTGCGTTCACCGGGACCGATATTACCCAGCACAAACCCGTGTGCATCCCAATGAGGGGGGGAGGGGCTGTTGGACACACTGCTCTGTAAATACTTCTTTATTAAGACATAAATATAAAGCTGAACAGGAAAGGAGCACTGACAGGGTAAACTATGCCAGTACCGATCTGTACGGATGATCTGACGATGCTTGAACATCTGGTTCTGCTGCTGGCTTCCATAAAATCATCTTTAAAACCTACTGGGGTTATATCTCCATCAGCTGTTCGGTGCCCACAATGACTTCATTAACATGTTTGGCTGAAAAGAGAGAGGGACGAAAAGAAGAGGAATTGAGTTTTGCAGCAGTGCTTCAGACTTTGCATTTTTCAAATCTACAATTTAAAACAAATGAGAAAAGCAGATTCTGGCAAACTCCAAGACAGATTCACTACCTCTCTTTAGACTTCAGCATCTCTCTGACAGTATCCCACACACAGGGCAAAAGCCCAAACAACTGACTAAACATCAGCAGGTTTCTCTAATGAGAGTTTTCACATGTATGTGTCATTGTTGAAGGAGAGGCCCGATGGGAGCCACAGCTGCTGCTGACAGGTGGACACCTAGGCTGAGGCAAAGAACCATCAACATCCAACATGGAGATCTGATGTACAACTGAAGTTCAATAATCCACCACAGCCCTAAAGAGAACTGTGTGCTCTCAAGCTATATGCAGGCTGGGGAGAAGAGGGGCTGCTCAATATCAGGGGGTCATCACTGCAGCAGTATGAGATCCTCTCAGCAACCTCAAATCAATCCTGGCAGCTTTAAAAAAGGGCTTTTCCCCCTCCTTTATATTTAAACATGATTTCTCCCTCCTGTATCTCCTCTAAAAGTATCACTGGGAAGCAAGGTCTTAGAGCACTGTCATCACCTCTGAGGGCAGTGGTGGTCAGACCTCCTCAGACTATTGCTGAGCGTATTTGTTGGAGGGGTGATTTCTACCAGGTCACTCCTCTGCCTGTTCCCAGGAGAACAGCACGGTTCTCTGCACAGCCCCAGTGGACACATTAACGTGCCAGTCCCTGCCCCAGCACTGTTAATGCACTGTACTGAAAGAGCCTTCCCTTTAAAATGCAAAAGCAGCCTGTCAAGGAAGGACTACAAATAAGGGATCTAAAGCCAAAATAATAAAAACACAACTGAAAGCCCAGTGCCTAAAAAACCCAAGCATGCGGCCTCAGTGCCTGACACAAAGCCGGAGTGCTCAAAGTGGGTGTCCTCGGGGTACTGTGGGAGAAGGCAGTGAATCTAAATTGCTCTCCAGGAGCTGGACACCTATTCAGGTGGAGCTCAGGTGGTTTGACCCCTGCCCCTAGGCTCTCCATCTCCCCTGCTGCACATCGGGAATAACAATTGGCTTCTGGAGCTTATGAGGTGCTGGAATATACTGATAAAGGCTGTGTTGCCTTCCATACCTTCCACAGCAGTGGGGGTGGATAGCCAAAAGGAGATGTATTTTATTTACCCACCTAAAACTCCTCCCCTCAGGGGAGTGGATTTTGCAAGACTCCCGCAAAACAACAAACATGCCACCTTTGGCTAAAAGGAGACATTCCTGGCAATCCCCAAACTGGCTGGGCCAACATGTTGCTTCTTTTGGTTTAGAATTCAAGATGTTGCCTTTCCACCAAGCAAACCATCACTCTAGAAAAGGTTTAATAAAAAACTGCTCTATAGACTTAAAGGAATTTTGAACTGTGGCAAAATAATGTCCCACTACTATTCTGACCCCACAGTCATAGAATCGTATCATAGAATCATTATGGATTGGAAGGGACCTCAAAAGATCATCCAGTCCAATCATATGATTCCCGCTGTCTCCAGCCCGGGCGACAGGGTTGGGTTAGCCACACAATCACCTTTCAGAGACCCTTCGCAAAGGCAGAAATAAGGAGACCGAGGAGCTGCTTCTCAACTTCAGCATCAGATTGAGTTATTTAGTTCTTTGTTCAGCGTATTTAGTGATAACTGATAATTAATCCTGGAGCCTCATGCTAACATCTTGGGAGCTTAAAGCTGCAACGTGGAGCCCTTCTCCAGCACTTTTGGCAGGACAAGCAGGACAAGCAGAGGTGGATGCAGTGTTCAGGAAAATGAGGGACTGCCTGTACAAATGCCAGGTGCCAGCATGATGTAGGTAGCATCATACAACCTCTCCAGTATAGCTCTGCCAATAGCCCTAAGTCCAGCCTTCAGCACCTCTCTCCTCCCATCCTGGACCCCACACAGCTTTGCCAAGGTACCTCAAATCCAACCTGCAGCACTTCTTGCTTTAACATTCCTCACCCCCAACAACTTTCCCAATATATCTCCAACAGGCCCTGTAGCAACTCCTGTGACTCCATTCCTGAACCTCCTCCAAGTAGACTACCTATCACGTTGATTTCTATGATGTGAATAAGACCCTGGCTACCATCCAGTGAGAGTAATTACGTTATGCTTCTGCAGATAAAACATGCCTTCATCTAGGCTTATAAAGAGCCATGGCAATTTGTGGTTCTATATATAGGTTATCTGTAGCAATACTTTTTAATAAGGAACTTCTTGCTTCACTTCAGACAGCATCCTGCGCTGTCCTAAACGTGCAGAGCTGGGATGGGTCCTGTCACATAGTTTGCTGCAGAGGTGGTACCAACTGTTTGTATGTTGCACTGACATGCTTGTAGCTGCCTGATGGGATGGTGCATTTTACACCTCATGAATTCAAAAAGCTTTTTGAGAGCGGGCAGGTAAGAGCATTCCTGTTTTACAGATGGGGAAACTGAGGCAGCAGTGAGTTTAGAGAGTTTAAGCAGCCAAAGCCACAGGGGAAATCAGAGCACACATCCCCTAATCATCCACCTCTCTGCCTGTTTTATCTCCTCCTTGATCCCTGGGGCCCAGATTCTCCAAAGCGGGCACACATGGCCCGCCTGGAATGTCACTGCTACCTCAGAGACTCACATGAAATCACCAAACTTATTTCTCCATGTACATGCTAAGAGAAAACACATGAATGTGCCTGTCTCAAATCCGCAAGAAAGTTTTTGAGCGATAAAGGGAATGGTTTTGCTAGAAACAAAGCCCTATTCCGCGCCCTGAGGGGATGGGATAGGCAGATAAGGATTCACCCTGCTTCCCTCTTCCCTTCCCAAAGCCCTCCTCAGGAAGGAAAGGAGTTCAGACTCCACTGTCTGTGCCAGAGAGCCAGAGCCGAGCTGTGGATAGCGTTTCATTATCAGTCATGGTTGCCAGTTGCCAGTGGCTCTGGCTGGTACCAGCAAGCTCAATTCATGCAGAAACTCTGCCTGAAACTCTGAGGGAGAAGGGAGAAGTACCTCACACGCTTAGCTCTTGGGCTCCCTTCTCCTTCCCCAGCTCCCCATTTAGGGATTTCTTACCAGGCTGCCTTTTATCTGACACTGGCAGGGTTACAGATGCATTCAGCCCACAGAGAAAGAAGAGGGATTAGAGAAAGGACTTTCAGAAAGCCTTAGAGTTGGACTCTGCAACCTTAAATCATGTTCAACTAGATCTTCTCAGATTGGGAGCATCTGGTGTTAAGCAAATCCAGAGCTGATCAACACATTCAAACTCCTGATTAGCACTTTGCTTCAACTTGCTGACGCAGCCCGGTCTAAAGTCAGCCTGGGTGCTTGAACCGAGCATCCAGTGAGATTTTACTGAGCGTAAATCCAAAGCCTGTCACTCGTTACATGTGCGGTGCTGCTCCGGAGGACATTTGTTTACACGTAGTGTACACTAACCCCTTAAAAACATACGCACAAGGCAGGGAGAGCTGGGGAGCAGCACAGCTTTCTGTGCTTGGCTAAAACCAAATTGCAGTGCAAATAAACAGAGGGGCGGAAATGACTGCGCAGTCCAGCACAAACCAACCTCACCAGCGGGCCGAGGACCCGGCGCTCCCCAGCCTTCCTAGCAGGTTACTGCCAAGCTGCTCGCAGAAAAGGGATGCCGGAGCGTTCCTTTAAAAAACCATGTGAAAGCATCTCCTTGTTGTTTGCTCAATTAGCCCCAGACAGATTGCTGTTGCTGCTGCTGGTGGCAACGCTGGGTTGTAAAGGAGGAGGGGAAGGAGGGGAAAGGGAGGGGAAAAAAAAAAGAGAGAGGAAAAAAAAAAGGGTTAGGGCCTAGGCCCAGGACCACCACGAAGTTCCAGCCCTCAGGGGCTCCAGAAAACGTTCAGTTTACTCACTCAATTACATACACTGTTTTATAAACCCTTTAAAATAAAATAGAAAACAGTCCCTGGCACAGAATTACTGCTCTATTATACAGCAGTGATGAAAGCCACTGCTGTGTATTTGCTCTCTTTAAAGCAAGAGATAGTTTAACTTAAAAAACCAGGCGGGGGGAGGGGTGGCTGCAGAATCGCATGCACGGAAACACGCTGTGGGTGGCTCCTACCACATTCACCCAGGACAGAAAGGATCAGAGAGTGGGAGAGAAGAGCAACTTGTCTCTACAGTGATGGTTGGCCCTGGAAAAGCAGCCAGGTTGTGGGGGGGAAAGGAACTAAAGGGGCTTGAGGGGTTGGGAAGCAGCTGAAGCTTGACTTTGGGAGGCTGGAGGGTGTTTTAAATTACAGGTAGAGATAAAGAAGGGAAGCAGGTGATGGGGGCTGATTTGTTTGTGTTTATGGAGCAGTGGGGCTTTCCAGTCAAAGCCTGCTCTCTTCCCAGCTATGCCTTCCTTACTGGGTTCACTGGAGATCAGAGGTGACCACGCTGTTGCCCCAAAGGCCAGGAGTATCTCACAGCTTTTTCCCTGTGCAGCCGTCAACCAAGCTAGTGGGTCTCCAGGAGCGGTGGTCCCCGTGAGCTGGGTGCACCCAGCTGCTCCCAAGGTGGGATGTGTGACTCATCCTCATCACACTGGGAATGGGGCTCGTGGTGGCTTCAGGTAGATCTACTCTGTCCCATAGCTGGGGCCTCCATCCCATGGAACAGACAGGTAGTAGAGATCTCACTTCTGCCTTATACCCATCCCCAGTAACCACCAGTGCACAGCACAGGTGTTCACCTGGTTCAGCTGAGGCTCTTCACGTAGTGAACTTTGCCTCAAAACCATTTGGGGAATACATGTGTCTTGGGAATGTAAAGGAAAGGCGACACTGAATTCAGTGCCAGAAGAGAGAGAAATTTACCGTGGCTTAGACCAGATGGATGGGGTGATGGAACTAGAAAGAGGTTTATGGGAAAGTGAACGGTTTAGAGAAGAGCTAGTCGAGGTAAAAGAAGACTGAGAGCTGGAAACGTGCCTAAGACAGAAAGGTCCTTTGGGACAGCGATATGCCTGGAGTCCTAGTACTGGGGCAGAGTCCTTGTAAAGTGTTTAAGAAAGGGACTGCGTTGTACTGACCAACGTGCTGAGGTGGCGTGTCACCACCTCACAGCAAATGCAAGTAGGTATCTCAGAAATGTAGGTCTGAAAGACTCTTGCCACACTTCGTGCTAAGATGGCAGAGATGCCACATTTGCCTGGACACTGCTGCCCGCTGTGCTGCATGCAAGTAGAGGTTCCTTTCCTTTCTTAGCATCCTTTGGGGTGTTCTTCCTGGCTCTTTCATGTGGCTGAGCTCTAGCAGAGCACAAGTGGTTATTTTCTCTGCGTGGAGCATGTAAAAATATTTCCACAAGGTTACAAACTGCTGCCTCATGGGTAGACTTCACAATCAACACACTGTGAGTGTGGCAGCTCATTTAACCCACTCACTCAGGAAGCCTGAACTTCCCTGGCTGGGAATGACAGTATGCACAAGTGTGACAGTCCCCAGCGGCAGAGGAGAGGACAAAATGTTGCTGGGTGGGTATTCTAGGGAAGTTTTATGTCATTGCAAAGGCCAGAACTCATAAACCATTTTTATACAACTTGGAAAAGATGCTTATTAGGATCAGTTAGAAATGTAGTCGCTGTGTAGTCACTGAAACAAAAATGACAACTATTTAAGAGATGCCTCATCTTTGTCAGGGACACTCAGTAGTAAAACTACTTCAGGAAAGAAATCACATGGACCTCTCAGTTTTGCTATGAATTTACACCATTCCTACATCAACTCCAGCTCATCTTGCATCCCAGTGCAAAATATACATGTGTGCACTGTTTAGTCTGTGTCTGCTCTTCATGAGCTTTCATAACTCCCATCTGCACTGCAGCACGCTTTCTGATCTCAGCCCTGTGTCAATCTAAGTGTTTTCAGTTTCCAAAGACTTCACCAGGAGGTATTTGGCATTTTGCAAGAGCAGATGCTTGTCCCTACTTCAATGCAGTGAAAGCAAGGAAAAGTCCCATCCCTGTCCTGCTAAATCTTGACTGGGGCAAAGTATCTTCATGAGCAGTCACTCATTCATATACGGAGGTTTCATAAACTGTACCTGCCTTTGGAGGATTACATTAGGGAAAAATGTGTTCTTTGGCCCTCATTAAAATAAAACAATCTTACTCTGTTTCATTGAGAAGTCCTAGGACTCCAAGCTTGGAACAGGACTTGGAAAATGATTTGAAACAGGAGCCAGTCCTCACTGGATATGTGCCTTTTTCTGTTCTTGTGAGAAACCACACAGTTTTGGCTATGTGATAAGCCTCTGGAAAAAAAAAAATCTCAGTTTGCACATGTTCTCAGGAGGGCAGCTAAAAGCTCCAGAGGCTGTGTCTCCAGTGAGCACCCTCAACCATGGCAGCACAGGAGGAAAGCAGGGCTTCCTCCAAGCCTGTAGCCTTGCTCTGTGGACCAGTGCAGCACTCCGCACAGAACTGCTTCCCCCCTTTCCCCAGAGTGATCCTGCCTGGGCATGACAGCAGTATGGAAAGAGATGCAGTCTGACTCAAAGCGGTCAGAGAGTAAGTGCCAGATGCGAAATGGAGCATGGAACTGTTAGGCAGGGGGCTGGAAATGGCAGCTATGGTCAGACCAGAGGAGGGATCAGGTGAGTGTCTGGGAATAACCAAGTAAGAGAAAAACAAGAATCTCCATGGAAGAAAGATAGAAGGGAAAAGAAAAAGAGAAGGCTGAAGATGAGATTAATCTGGTCCTGGGACAAAGCCATAGTGGGAAGCTGTGAAGCAGGAGTCAGGATCAGGTAAGACAAAAGTGATGCAGTTGGGGCCAAATGGCTGATGGTGGAAGCAGGAGCATTAAAGCCTAAAGAACTTGACTCTTCTCCTCCCAGTACCAGGAGTAGATCTCAGGGCTGCTGACACCCATAGGCTTCTGTGAACCACCCTGGTAAAGAGCTTCTCTTAGAGTAATACAATTGTTTATGTTGGAAAAGAACTTTAGGATCAAGTCCAACCATTAACCTGACTCTACCAAGCCCACTGCTAACCATGTTGCTAAGCTCCATATCTACATGACTTTTAAACACATCCAGGGATGATGATCCAGCCCCCTCCTTGGGCAGCCTATTCCAATGCCTGACAACCCTTTCAATGAATAAATTTTCCCTAATGTCTATAAACTTCCCCTAGTGCAACTTGAGGTCATTTCTCTTGTCCTATCATTTGTTAACTGGACGAAGAGAACAACATCCACCTCTCTACAACCTCCTTTCAGGTAGTTATAGAGAGCAATAAGGTCTCCCCTCAGTCTCTTTTTCTTCAGATTAAATAGCTCTAGCTCCCTCAGCTGCTCCTCTTATGGCTGGTTCTCCAGATCCTTCACCAACCTCACTGCACCTCTTTGGACCTGCTCCAGCACATCAGTGTTTTTCTTGTATTGAGGTTTCCATAACTGAACACAGTACTTGAGGGGTGGCCTCACCAGTGCAGAGTACAGGGGGGATGATCACTTCCCTTCCCTACTTCTCAGATCCAGCTGCCCTTAAGGAAGATGACACATTACTATCAGTTCCCATCAGCTGAAGTAGCAGAAAGCTGTACAATAGAGGTCAAGTTTCTGACACTGCTAATGATCCCTGCAACTGCTAGCATCATCCTGTACAACAAAATTGTGTTATTTTCAGCAGACTGAACCTTCCCTCCCAACATTTGCAAAGAAAACACCAAGGCAAAAATATCATGTCTCTAATAGCTAGGAGATGCTACATGTAACATGCAACACCAGCACTTAAACTGGCCAGTCCAAATAAACGGGCAGATAGCTAGAATCTCCCTGTGTCTCAGACCTCTGTAAAACAGACAGAAACCCCAAACAGGATGTGCAAATGAGCTCATTAACGGTTGTTAGGCATTAAGATGACAGGTGTTACAAGAAGGCCATAGAAAGGAAGGATACTGCTTCGTGCCCAGTGTACAGTAATTAAGATTTCATACAGAAACTGGAAAAAAGACGGGAAAATGAGGAATATGGAAACCCTCTGAATTTAGCAAGCTCTACTCATTCTGGGTGCTGACTGTGCAAAGGCACCAGGGAAAATAAAAACATATGGTGGTAAAAACACTACACAAGCACAGTGAAGTCTTGGTCTACAGCCTGGTAACGGAGATAATGCTATGACCAAGGGTGTACCAGGATACCAAGCTAAGATTACCAGTGTTTTTTCCCTTTCTGAACATATACTTTGTGGCAACACCACCACTGTAATGCACTTCTTGGGTGTGCAATGACTCAAGCTGTCCTCAAACCACACTGGCTCCGTAATTCCCCAAACACTTAAAACATTCCTCCCCCGACAACAAGCGAGATGAAGGTGGGGTGGTGAGTTTTGTGTCAGTTTTGCTAGTTCTGTCCTATGTGTGTTTTCAGCATCTCTGTTCTTGTTGCTTTGAAGGAATCTTCCTGGCTAACCTATCCCAGATGTATAATGTATTCCCTGCTGAATCTGGCCTAGAGACTCCTTTGGGAACTGAACTCACCGACATCTTGACCAGCCCATCACCAGCATTCCCTCTCTCTAGTTCTAATTCAGTGAAGGCATGCTGGTTTTGAGCTCCTCTTTAAAAACAGGCTCATCAAAAAAGACTGTAGCATGATCCTAATAACTGTCTTCAAAATGGTGATTGAATGCTCTGTGCAATTAAATTCTTTCAGAACTGCTGCCTGCCATTTCCTATCCCTTTAATAATGACTTCTTTTTTTCTTAGGTACCAGCATGTTTTTCAAACTGCTACCTGTGTGAGGTAGCTTTCAAAAAGCCCATCTGTTAATTCTCTGCTAGCAAATGCCTTAAATTAAAGTATCAAAGAGGAAGGAAAGTGGATGCTTCCTAAGCACGGTAATAAAAGCAGTAGGAAGAGAATAGTATGGCTCTCAGGAGACATGGCTTGCAAATCCAGAAGTTTAATAAAACTCCATACCTTGACGTTAAGAGGCACTTAAAAGAAGCATCACTGGCCAGTGCTGTGATAGGACTAAAGTCAACACAGGACTGGAACATTATTGTTGACAGTTACCTGCCCCCCTTCTCATGTCTCTAACTTTTTTTTTTTCAGGTTGAAAGAAACAGGCTGCATCTGATCTACCCCAGAAACCAGTATTGGAGCATTCCCTCTATTTAGGTGTCCAGAGCTTTGCCAAGCCCATTATTAAGTGATGAGGTCTCCCACCATGTCCCCAGGGAGATTATCCCACAGCCTACCAGACCACATTGTTAGTAAAACGTTCCAGATAGCCAACCTAAATTGTGTTTAATTCAATCCCATTACTCCCAGCTGTACCATTTGGACCACCCTAAATATGCCCATATTCTTCTGCAGAAGAAAAAGGATCAGAACTGGTTTGAGTTATGTTTGCCTGTCATTTGTGGTAGCTCTGCTGTTGCCATTCTCCTCGCATGGGACTGGAGTTCATTCTACGGAAGGAGGTCAGTGCACCACTGGCTCAAAGAGCTCCTGTACCCTGAGCTGCTTGGGCAGTGTGGCCAGGACTCATATGGTAGAGCAGAAAGCACCCAGCCAGTTCTGCAGCAAAGTCAACTGTGGGACTTGCTTGGAGCTGTGCAGGATGATTCGGAGATATTTCTACCTTTGATGAATCCTGGCTGATGCTTTGGAATAAGGCACTACTGTGTTTTTATTTTTTTAATATTTCTCGGAAGGTGTGTGTAGCTCTGCTGAGGAGGTTTCTAGCATGGAACTCCCAGACTAGGCTCCGCAGCCAGCTGCTACCGCTTACGTCTGCTGAAGTGTGATCAGCTTACAACAAAAGGTGGCTCCAACCCAAGAGAACTTGGGTTTTTTTCCTAACCTGGCCATAGAGGCTTGAGTTTGAAGAAGGAAAAGTTACCAAACAGAACAACATAGCTGAAGTCTTGATGAAAGGGGGAATATGGAAGCAGACTTACAGAGCCACACCAAAAGCTTGGCACATCATACAGGAAGTCTTGGGCAGGGGAAGGGAAGTCATGGCATGCTTTCACAGTGAAAAAAGAGAGGGCCCAGTTTACTACAGGACCAGCCAAGGTCAGAAGAGACACACTGGGCTGGAAAGACTCCACAGTTCCGGAAATAAGCCATGAACTTCTCAGACAGATCCCAGACCACCGAGGAGAACCTGACCCCCAGCCCAAAGAAATTCCAAAATGGTTAGGAAACTGAGGCAGGAAAACGAACTGAGGCTTTTTTTTTTTTCTTGCTGAGCATAATGGTGTATTCATAATCTACCTGAAGGTGTCTTTGCTAATGTCAATCACATGTTTCTAAACAGTTTAACTAGAGGGCCCACAGACTCATTAAGATGTGGGTTTAAGCTTTGGAGAGGTGAGCAGTAGACTCTACAAGAATAGACAAATGAACTGCAGGTTACAGCTCTGTTACTCTCCCTCCAAATACATCTCTAAATCCTGGAAAATGTTCAAACAAGAATGACAAGGACAATCAAGAAGAAAAAAAATTTCTAAACCAAATCAGACTAGGATCTGCACCCTGTAAGAGACTACTGCAGCAGACGTGTGTAAGGTCAAAGGGTGATACGATTTCTTTTTGATATAACCTACTGCAGAAATCAAACATATTCCTGTTTCCTAAGATATTAGCTAAATCTGCACTCCGTCTCCTCACAGTTCATGCTGTGGTTTAACAACCAAACGCGCCCTGATTCAGCAGCCCTAATGATTCATGCAGATGTGTAGATGTGGCACTTGGAGCCATGGTTTAGTGGTGGACTTGGCAGGGCTGGGTTTACAGTTGGATGCAATGGTCTTAAAGGTCTTTTCCAACCAAAATTCTATGATTCTGTGCTCAGATGTAGCATCACCAACAATGCAAGTCTTCAGTGATGAGGGGGTAATGGACATTGACTCAGACTGATGGGCGAAGCCATGAAGCGGCACAGACTCTGGTATGCAGGAACCAAGATGACAGAACACTGGGTGTTTCCTACAGTATCTGATGCTTGCAACTGCAAGATCAATACTTCATTTTCACTTTTAGTTTCAATTTAAAGGAAACTACCCCAGCATAGCTGACAATAGGTTACGCTGTAGTACATTGGGTGAAAACCCTCTATCGGGACACATTCAATTGGGAATCCACCAGTACAGACAATGAGAACAAACAAATCCCAATCTGACTAAACAGCTTCACACTGGAGCCTGCAAAGATAATTCACTTTTGTCCTCAATCCACATCCCAGAACAGCGATCTGCCAAACCCCAACGATAAATATTCATTAAAAAGCCCTCTGCTTGGGATGCAGTCACCAAGACAGCCATTTCCTGCCCATTATCTCTCAGGGCAGGAAATCAACAGTTCCACTCAGGCAGTTAGCACCAAGCACTCACCACACACATTTCTACTGGACCGCTTAAGTTTGCTCAGGTGAGGGCCACATAGTTGTAGCCTCTCTGAAACCCCAGAATAGCATTTAATAGCATTAAAACAGAACTGAACATGGTATGTCTGCCTTGCGTTTAGTACTGAGCATAGAAGTTGCAAGTGTGATATTCCACCTCAAGCCTTTGCTTGGAACAAGGTAAACGGCAGCATGCTGGTACTGGGGGTTGGTAGCATCTACAAAGAGAAGGATGTCCATTTGATCTGTGATTTGACTGCATTGCTCTTGACACTGACAATGGTTACTAGTTGAAAAAACAGTTCCTGCTGCTGCAGACAGCTTCAGGATGATCTGATCAGCAAGTCTGCTGATGATACCAAACTAGGTGGATTGGCCGATTCACAGGAGAGTTGGGCTAAGAGGAATTTAATGAGTTTCAACAAATACAAATGTAGAGTCCTTCACTTGGGAAGGAATAATGGAATGCATCAATACAGACTGGGTAGCGACCGGCTAGAGAGCACCCCTGGAGAGAGGGATCTTGGAGGTTTTTGTGGATAACAGACTAAAAATGGGTCAGGTGGTTATGCTTTTCAGCAATTTGTATCATGCTTAAGCAGGAGGCTGGACCTGATGGCCTTTGAAGGCCCCTTCCAACCCTAATAAATTGTGTAAGCTGTGTGTGTAAACTCACTGTAATTGTGGTCTCCAGGAAAAGACTGTCTCAGCACCCAATCTTGCTCTTCATATCAACAACACAGCCTTACTGCCAACTTCAGAAGAGCAAGTCCCAGAATTATTCTTATGCCAAGAAGCTGGAAATCAAATCCCTACACTATAGAATATGAGACTACTGAAGTTTACCGGCACTTAATGAAGAAGCAGGAGTAAAATCTCAAAAAGAAATTATGAAAATTAATACAAATGTGCTATAAATACAGTGCCTGTACTTACCTTTAGCTTCCAGCCTCTGATCACTTCCAATCAAACAGTCTTTGATGTCTGCACCCTTCTCTATCACAGCATTATGGCAAATAACACTGCCCTGAAGACAGCACCTACAATGTAAACACAAAGTAAAGCAAGAGCATAATTTAAAATGACAGGTACAAAACATCTAACGAGCCTGTGGCACGGTCCTGTAAGTAGGTTCAGCTGGTTGGCTTTGTTCATATTCCATTCAAACTCCCTAAAATTATTACTGTGCTGCACTAAACCAATGAAACCCACACTGAGCCTGCTACAGTGCCTTGGGTATCTTCACACTCACATCACCTTTGACATCTTGAAGTCTGAAATGCTATGTAGGATGAAACTTCAGCAAAAGTCACCTTCTTCCAAAATATATTTTGGATCTGTAACAACCAGCTTCCAAATCTGCTGAGTTGATTGTCCAGATAGGAAAGAAGTCCAGAGTTCAAGTTCTGGCTTTGTAACTCCTCTGCTGAGAGATGCTAAGTGAAGTACTGCATCGCTCTGAGCTCCTCCATGCAGTAAAATGGAAGCTGTGAATCTTTACTGGGATCCATGATGTGTCCTGAAAAGCTGTTCACTCAGTGTCCATGAGTACCGCTAAATGGTATTACATTGAATTTATTTCAAAGCCTCAGAGGGAAAAAATAAAGCTAAATGCAAACGATTTGTTTCCTTGTTTTCACATGTACCAGATAGTCAGAAGTCCCTGAAGGACAGAATGTCTGAAGGCACACAGTTATGAACTGTCTAAAAATGCAGAGTCTAACACACTTCAAAAACAGCTGACTAGGAGGGTGCTGTATGTGAGATACATAATCCCAGAGAGATGCAGGTAATCTGCTCTCCCATATTAATCCTAATGCGAATCATGGCATTTCCTATCTTTTCACCAGTATTTCTACTAACACTCATTACAGTATCTGTGGGTATTACTATCCTCAGTATAACAGCTGATCTCTGAATTTTCTGGCTTCAGTGACTTTCTGCACGGCGAGTTCCACAGTTTGATGATCTGCAACCAGTCCCCACCTTGGTCACAAACATCACCACTACTCGCACTAGTGAAACACAGCTGCACCCACCATCAGGCTGTCTCATGGACAGAACTGCTGCCCTGGAGTCTGAATAAACAGCATAGAGGCACTTTGGTATCAGGGCAGAGCCCTGAGCCTCAGTTCTGTACTGAATGCAGAAGAGCAAAACATCAATCCTCACCCCAGACTGCCAATTTTAAAATGAATTCCTAGTATTTTCCCGCTCACACATCACTGTTATCTCACATACACAATTTGCCAATAAATATATTACAATTCTGTTGCCTGTGTGAGTCAGAGCAGAAACCATCTGCCCCACAAAACCAGCATTAATTCTGCGGGGGTAAAAGCAATAAAACTGGACCTCAGCCGCAGTGGTTAGCAGTAACGACTCCCCTTGAACAGACTGTCCCCTCTGTACAATTATTCTTTTAACTCGCTGAAATCCACCCCCCGACCCCGCGCCTCTGACCTATAAGGAGGCAATACGAGCAATTACGCTGCAAGTAACCAGCTCAGGTTGCCCAGGCAAGGTTTTTACTAACATGTTAATAAGATAAAAAGCGGCAAAGATACACAGCAGACCCCCGCCTGCCTTCACTCTCACACTGTCACAATCTGCTCCCTTCCCAATAGCTCTGTGTGCCCGCGTAGCAGCTAAGGCCACAGTCTTGCACAACAACAGTTGCTGAGAGCAACTCTGCATTTGCAGTCAGGCTAGGGAATGAACTGGTGGGGAGAGGACTGTCCACTGTTGCCATCCTGACTTGGCTTTCAACTGCGCTCATTTCCCTCTGAAATGGCTCCCATCCCAAATGCACACTTCAAAATACCTCCTCCTCCACTACTGCAAGCCAGCCAGAAGAGAGCTTTCCCCAGGAACTTCTAGGTTCCCACTATCAGTCACTTCTTCCAAGCACAGAAGCAACCATGAGCACACGACACCTCTCAGCATTATCCTCATACAGGAGAATATTCCCCAGCAGAGAGGGGATTTAAGCTGCTGGTCCGGAGTTCAGGCTGGAGAATACTGGATGTGTGTTCAGAGCCTGCCTGGGGATAGCTTTTCAACTCCTGGAGAAAAAACAGCATTGTAACCCAGAAACTGCTGATGATATTAACATCAAAGATAAGGGGGGTTTCTGCCAAACCATTTGTTGGGAGGGACAGGCCAGGGAACTGAGATGAACTTGTCTGTGCCAGGTGCTCGCAAACCAACTCTTCCCTGGTGCCAGGGTAAAACAAAACCCAAGAACTCCACCACCCCATGAGTTTCTTAAAACTTACAAACTCAACCAACTGCAGAAGTTTTAAAACTGTACCAAATGCTCAGATTACCCCAATCACACAAACCAGCAGCGAATCCGACTTTTATTGCTCAAGTGGAACAAAACTTCAAGAGATAAAAACACAATTTGTGGGTGTTCCCCTCACCCGCTGACAGATGTAACACAGCTATTTTGAAACCACTTGTAAATGCCTGCTTTTTTCTTTTTTGAAAAAAAAAAAGCATGCTATAAAGCCTGCCAAGAGAAGTATTTTGTGTGTTTATTTAATTTCTACTATTTTTTTAAGTTCAAGAGTAAGGAATAAACTTTTATTCTCTTACAGAGTAAATATCACATCTTGGGGTACTCTGCTGTATTCTCCTCGGCTAAAGAGCCACCCGGGTTCCTGTCTTGCTTAACAATTAGGTGTTATTAGTCCTCAAAGGTGCTCCGGCAGCACGGACACTGCTGTGTGTGCACATACATGCACATTTGATGTACTGCTTTATAATGCAAACCATATTTATTTTTTTCCCCGAAAATGTAGTATATTTTTAAACTTTTCAGCGTGGTGAAAATGGATACCTTCTGACCTTCAAATCCGAAGAGCATGTTCAAACCCACAAGAGGAACTAATTTGGGGCATTTGATTTATGGCTGAAATTTCAATTTGAATTTGTTTTAAGTGTAATCACAAACTCAAAGTCTGGCAGCTGGGTGTTTTTCAGAAAATAAATAAAAATATTCAGTGTGCGTCTGCATTCTACAGAGAGCCTTTTACAAGCCTGGTCCTGTAGTGGGAACAGATGTAGCTAAGACATTAATTTGTTATACAGGTACAATGTGCAAATGGAAGCACATGAGAGAGCGTGTGTGCGTACGTCTGTGTCCGTGCACGCGTGCTTGCATGTATGTTATGTGCCTGTATCTGAGAGACAGCGAGCCTGACTTTGGGGTGGTTTTTTTTGAAAGTGAGAGAACAAGAGCAAAAGGAGTAGTGGCCAAGGAGGCATGGGGGGATTACAAGGATTTAGGTCTTTAAACTGCAGACCACCTAACAAGATCACTCCAAAATGCCACTAATTTCAGTTAAGGCCACAGACCTCCCTTCCTCTGCCCTCCCTCTCTCCCCCATTGTAAACAACTAATCCCAGCAGAAAACAACAGAGAGCAAAATGTACACACATTCTGCAACATTCCAGGTCCTTCTTTATCTTTTATTTATTTTTCTAAAAGGTCAGCGTATGTATGGAGGGAGGGGGGAGGGGAAGAAAGCCAAAAAAACCTCAAGTCCATCTCTTGTGTGGGCTTGAAGGAAGCTGGGAGAAAGCAAAGTCCAAGAGCATACAATATGGAGCTTTTATAGCTCAGCAATTCCTGGACTCCGCTTACTTTCCCCTCCCTCTATTTGTGGCAAAGTCACATAGCTTTAAACCAAAGGACAGGGTGGTCGATTACATCTGAAAGAAATGTAAAGAATTGAGAAAGAATTCCATCTCCTGTCGAAATTATAAATAAGGAAGTATTAGTCCCAGAGACAGGCTGATTTACGCAGCCCTGGAACTGCTGACTTTCAGCCCAAGTATCAGTCTATAAATCAAACTCTTAAATCGAGTGTGTCAATCGCTGCAGCATTGCAATACTCAGGAAAAAGCAAGGCACCTACCGCTGAAAGCAGGAAGACTGCCAGGGGACTGAGGTGCTGTACCCTTCTTAATTTTCTAAAGTGTAAATCTGAGATCAAATGTCCTTTGGGGGAACGGGAAACAAAATACACAGCGCTCAGCACACCGGGAGCAGGCTGCAGGAGGCCAAGACACAACCCCCTAATTACAGGCTACCCACTGATTATTTAGGACTCTGTGATTAAAGTGATGAACGCTCCTGGGAGAAAGGGGCTTAAGTAACTGAGGTCAAGACCTCGACTGCAGCTCTCGCCCTAGTTGTGCAAACTTAGGGAGGTATGAATGTCACAGGTTTGCCTTACAGCAAATCTCCTGAAATGCCAATGGAAATTATCCAGGTCTACCAGTTTAATCCAATTGTGCCAAAACCCTGACATAATCTCTGTTGGGCAGCAAAGCAAATGAGGTGTCTAAAATGCAATGCTTAAAAACTATACACTCACGAGGAAGAAAGAGCCTGCCTGGAGCACAAAGCTTAGGACAGCCTATTGGTACTGCTCAACCGTGCCAAGAAGTTGGGTCTCTGGCTCCTCCAGATAAGCTACAAAACGGAGAGACTGATTCAGGAGTTAAAAGCAACGGGTAACTAACATGCCTCAGCAGCTACTTTGCTGACTGAGAGGTAACAGCTGTGGATTCTCCTGAGAGCAACATCCCATTCTACCCAGACCAAGAAGATAACAGCCACAACAGGCACCTTAACAACACTGAGAGGTGGCAAGCAGGCAGGTAGAGCTTTAAAACCTATCAGAAACTCTCCAAGGAATCCCCCGTTAGCTAGTGTGTCAGTGGCTCATCCCACATGATCACAGGGGTGAGCACAAAGACCATGGGATAAGAGGGAAGAAGCAAAAACACTACTAGGAAACTTGAGAACCCTGAATGTTGCCTTCACCAAAATGCTTTACACACCAATATCGTTTTAAACCAACATGCTTTTACACACTAACAAGTGAACTCAGGGCACTGTGACTCTCACATTATACACTCAAGTAAATACCAGACTACAATAGATGCCAGCAGTACGTGCTATAATTTATAGATACATTTCAAAGCAAGCATTCTTAAGTGAATTTGGGCTTTGATCTCCTGTTTTTCCCCTTGGGGGTAACAAAATCATTTTACCACCCCCCCTAAATTCTTCACCCATCTCTGAGGGTGTTTTTGCTATGGAACTTGTTTCATGCCTCTTTTCTAGCCAAGCTCATCACTGTGGTATGGCTCCTTTACACTTCTTCCCCACACCCTAAACATTTTGCATTACATATTGCATATACTTGCCAGCACTCGTATTTTCCAGTGAAAGTTCAACTGACCTTAAAGGATTGCCTCAAACCTACCTTAATGTGTTTTATTAAGTGAAACTTAGGCTGCGGGGGGAGGTCGCCTGGAAGGTTGTGCCTCACCTCTGAAAATTCAGTTAAATCCTGCTGATATTGGAACAAACAAATTGGTGGCCTTTTATATAGCTGCAAGCTCGGTTTTGCACACTTCAGCGAAAGAATTTTACACCAGGAAACTCCACACAGAGGAAAACTGACCTCCTTGGATTCTTTTTTTTTTTTGCAAAGTGGGAGGGCTGTGTCCTGCATGACTTTACAGACACTCAGCTCATGCCCAGGAAAAACTATTCATGTCTCTATGAAGGTAACAAAATAGAAAAAAAATGTATGTTGATTCCCATCTCTGGGTTTGCTTTACTTTGTTACTGCTTGGCATAGTCAGACTGAGTGGAGTAACTGGCATACACAGTAGAAAGTCTCTTTCCCTGGGGTTTTTCCAAGGGCAATTCTGATTTAAGAGCTGTAGCCATCCATAGGACATTCCTGGCTAAATCAGCTTCTGCATCATACAGGCTACAAGCTAGGTTGACAAGAAAAAATAACTTCCTAATGTCACCATTACAAACTGAGCCTGGCTTCCTAGAGCCAATCCGAACTTGTTCAGCCCTACAGTGCCCTTAGGAACTTAGAGGCACAATGTGACAACTTCTTCCTTTTCCATTCCCAGGCTGGGGAACAATTTCAAGGGCCACAGAGACGCTTGTGCCCAGGTTCCCACCAAAACCCAACAGCAGTTGGCTGCTTTTGAAAATTCTCCAAACTCTTCAGTTAGACCCATGTGGCTAGCAGGAGGCAGAAGCTTATTTATAGCTGAAGGCAGACATAAGTCTGGCCACCTGAAGAAGCAGATAAGCAGAATGTGAGGAGGTATTTTAAGATGCCACTATTCAGAGCTGATCTGCTCTTTCAGTTCAACATCTGATGTACAAGATGTTTGGAAAATTGGGAAGAGCTCCCTGCACTATCAAGGAAACATCTGCCTCTGAGATTAAAGAACAGGTGATTTATTTAAGACAGATTGATGTACCAGGAAGCTAGCCAGAAGAAAATCTTTTGTTTTGAAGAGCTGCTACTAATAATGGTTCAGCCATTCTCAAGATAATAGTTACTATATGAGAAATATCCTAAATATGTTAGATACAGGAGACTCTGACTTCAGATGAAAGTAACTGAAAAGCATTGCAAGCAGTAGCTCAACCACTTCCTGCTCACCGATTTTCTAGTTTGCCTTCTCTTCTTTCACTTACCTTCCTGAAAGCAAACTCTGCCAGCGAGAGGTTGTCTCTATTTCAGTATCACATACAGCATGTGCATTGAATTAAACAGCAGAGTCCTGACCAGACATTTACAGTTTAAAACCCAGAGGTGTGACAGAAAGGACAGAACATAAATGATACACTATCAAGAGCAGCAAGAGCGCTCTTGATAGGCAAGGCGTATACCTAGCTGTCTTCATACATTCATTCGAGGTCCCTTCCAATCCCTAATGATTCTATGATTCATTCATGTTTATCCATATCCGTGATATGGAGAAACTTTATCCACATATTTAAGCTGCAAAATGGGCTTTTTCTGAATCAGGTTCCCACTTTTCATGTGCTTTCTGTGATGTCTAGAGTTATTCCCTCGGGTGGCAGGGGGAATTGGTGGTGTAAGACAAAGTACTCGGAGAACAATAGCCATCTTAAAAAATGGTTAAAGACACAAAACATTTGGGAATCCCAGCATAAGCAAATCTGTATTTCCAGCTTTGCAAGTGGCATGGTGCTGGAAACAACTTCACATCCTCATGCCTTCTCATGAGGGGATGCACAGTAAAATGTATTTTAACAATTTCAACAAATATATTGCTTTGGCAATAGGATCATTCCTTTGTACTGCCATTATCCAAGGGGAAAAAGCCTTCTTATGCACTGAACCCCTATAAACGCCCAATTCTGCCCTGGTTTTAATTAGAATTTTCTTCAAACCGCTGACTGTTTCTACATCAGGTGCTGATTTGGCACTATTGAGGAAACAACCAATAAACTTCACAATCAATCTGCAGTTAGTAGTCAATCCAGCTCGGATTGCTTGTTGGTTTTTTTTTGCCTTTGTACATTTTCTCATAGAAAGTAACAATAAATTGGAGACATGTGGTAAACTAGAGTAGCCCTTAACCAGTCACATGTGGTCTCTCACCAGTTCCTTCACTGAGTAACAGTACAGTATCTATGCCATCTACTTTCACACAGGTAGCCAGAACACCTTTAGTAAAATCCAACTAGTACTGTCTTCATATGACTAAACAAGTTTGCTAGTTTTGGCTGACATAACATTTTTTGTGTCAGTCCCTTCTCCAAAGTCCTGGCTAGTTTAGTCCTTCATACAAATTTTTAATCCAGCCTATTCTTTCTGCCCAGGAGGTTGCAACTCCCTGAGGTTTACCACATCTCCCCACGGGACTCGTCTAATCTTCCCTCTGTCCTCAATATTCACATCACCTCCTGCAGTTTGCATAACCCAGAGTGCTTGGTGTCATCTCCCTTGCATTCCAAGTTCCCTGATGCTGCAACACTCTGCAGTTTGCTGCCATCATGTGCAGCCTGACCCTAAACATGTCTGTTTGTCTTTTTGACCCCCTTCCAAAAGGTAACCTTAGTGGTGTGCCATATGGAGAATTTCAACAGTTCTTTCAGGTAGTATGTTCTTATGCAGTTCCAACAACATGCTGTAAGCTTTGCAAACACGAGATGAGACTACAATTCAGTAATTTCTGCCCTTGCAAGTGCATATGCACACGCACACTAACCTCAGTCACATCTGCACTCCCGGTCTTACAGTTCCTGAAACAACTGCCTGCTCACTGCATCAGGCTGCCTGGCAACTGTCTACACCAAACTCCTTTCTGGAAGGAGCCCTCTCTTTCTCACACTGCTATTCCCAGCTTGGGATTCAAGTTGAGGAGTTCAGCAGTGAGGAATCTTTTGAGATATCACATCAAAGTATATCCATACAACAGATATCCACACCAGGACAAAGACACCACTGTAAAATTAAAGGGTGAACCTTGCAGAGTTCCAGTCAGAGAACTGTTAAATCTAAATATCAGTGTAAATATCAGACGAACACAGGACCTGACCATCAGAGCTTGTGGTTTTAAATCTCATGAATTACACTTTTGTTGGCAGGTCCCTGTCTCACACAAAGCATCTTTGACTGCAGACTGTAAAATACTCAGGAACAGATATGTGTCTCTATACATTACAAATGGAAATAGGCAAACTAAAATGAAAGTTTTCCAGGGCGGTCAAAAGACACTGAATTGTTCCTGACCTTCAAATGAAGATCACTGTCTTCTAAAGTCAGCAACTCTTGAGTTCAGCTCAGCAGATGCTGCCCAAAATTCTCTGTCCTGTACAAGGTGGAGGACCAGATATTTCATTTACCTTATCCATCGCCCAAACTAAATCATCCCCAATGAGCAGTTGTTCTGATAAAATTATAGGTGAGACAGGTTGGGTTTCCTTGGTTACTCTGTGAAGATGTGGTACTTCCTAGCCATGGAGGTGAAAACTTGATGAAAATCTTGAGCTATTTGCATCTTGTGGTTGCCCCTGCCATAAATCACAACAGTCTATCTAGGATTTACACAAAAATATCATTTGGAACAGAATGCTTTCCTTTAAAAGAGAAGCACAGCAACATATTTCATTTCAGAGACTAGATGAGCCACAGAGCCCCTGTGGTACCAACTACCAGCATGTCAACAAGACAGCCACAAAGCATGGCTTACTCTGGACTCAGTATCTGAGCTTTTCATGCTTGTGTCCTCAACTAACCTCTAAGTAGTCCAAAGATCAGGGTTTTATTTTTCTCTATTATAGTCTCACCTCTTGAATCTTTCTCAGGGAAATGTTCACTTTCCATGACCAAGAAGGAAAGATATACAGTGCACATGACAAAACGGCCAGGCTCCTTTCAGTTAAGTGTATACACTTAGTTTTACTAACAAACAAGAGATTTCGAAATCTTTATCTGCAAGGACGGAATAAAAGATTCAATATGCTTTTCCTGTTAATGTTATTTGCAATACTCAGAGCACTTCAGCACAAGATCTTGTATTACCACAGCAATTTGATGTTCCTGCTGCCAAAAGCTAACAAACTAAGTAAAACTACAAGATTGGTGAAAATAAAGCCAATGTTTGAAAACCATCACCCCAACAAACCAATTACCAACTGCCAAAACAAAAGCCAAAGTGGGAACCTGAAACTAAATTCATACATCCATATCTAGGACTCATTTCAAGGAAGCTAAGTGTGTCTCTATACACGAAGGAAAGTTATAACACTCATGTTGGTGTAATTAATTGCAAGATTGTCTGCAAGCATCAATAGGGATAATTTCTGTTCTATGAAAAGATCACAGTGGAGTTAGAATTATAGCATAGTTTGGGTTGGAAGGGACCTGTAAAGGTCATCTAGTGCAACCCTCCTGCAGTAAGCAGGGACATCTGCAACTAGATCAGGTTTCTCAGTGATCTATCTAATCTGACCATCAGTGATTCCAGGGATGGGGCATCTTCAACCTCTCTGGGCAACCTGTTTCAGTGTTTCACCGTGCTGATCATAAAGACTTTATTTGTTATATCTAGCTTAAATCTACCTACCTTCTTTTAGTTTAAAACCATCACCCCATGTCCTCTCTCAATAGTCTCTGCTAACAACTTTGTTCCCATCTTTCTTATAGGCTCCCATTAAGGGCTGAAAGGTTGCAACAAGCTCTACCTAAAGCCTTCTCTTCTCCAGGCTGAACAACCACAATCAACACTCCACCCATCAAATCCATATTTCTCCAACTGAGAGAGAAGGATGTTGGATAGAACCATGTGAAAGGCTTTACAGAAGTCCAGACAGACAACAGCCACAGCTCTTCCCTTTTCACTGATGTAGCCACTCCATCAAAGGTCACTAGGTTGGTCACTTAGGACTGCAAAGGTGTGGGAAGAGCAGGTGCCAGTGAAGATCTCAGCCTTCTCCTTGTCTGTTGTTACCAGTTCACTGGTGTTGCTCATGAAGGGGCATAAGCCTATCAGAGACACCAATTTTCATCTGCAAATGGCACAATCTCCCTACATAATCAGCTTCAGCCAGCCTGCCAGTGTTACAGATGCTCCTTCACAAGTGAACTGTAATGAGGGGAATCCTGCACCAAAGGCATAGGAATCCAGGGACCTTGTTGTACTGCACCACGTCTAATGCAAACAGAACAAATGGAAGGGGCAGCTCCCAGCTACTATGGAGACTGAGGACATGTACAGCTACTGTAGGAGCATTCAGATAAACAAAGTTTTCAAGAGATCTATAATTTCAGCTCGATTAGTAGATTTTCTCCAACTATGTAACTCATTAGAGTCATTTGTCACTGAGCTCTGGGGAGCCGTCCAGAGGGAAACAAGAACCGTTTCCCTGCTACAGCCTGTCACCTGGGCAGTCAGCATCTCTCAGCACTTGTGCTGTTGTATAAATTACATCCCTCCCAGCTTGGTCAAGTATGTCCATCACTCAGCACGTATGTAATCTTCGCTACTTTATTGTCTCACTGATGGAAGAACTAGTTGCACAGTGGGAAACACATTAACAAAGAACTACCAACTATTTTGCCCATGTTACTAACTTCTTTAATCCCTTTTAATCTCTTCTAAGGGGGAATTCATATCTACCCAAATCATTTCATAGGAGACATATATAACATAACAGAAGCCCTACACACCGGAGAAAACAAAAACCATGCTACTGATCCTCCAGAGCAACAAACACACCACCCATCACCAGAGAACAGATAGTAATTTGCAAACGGTGTGCAATGGCACTGTCTGAGCTATCCCCAATTCCTTGATCTATTCAGTTGGGTAGGTCCATCATTACCTTGGTCAGAACCTTCAGTAATGAGCCAAGCACAGCGTAACAATAAGAACCTAATTTTGTTCTAAGCACCTTGTGGTGTTCTCATCTGCCCAGAAAGAATCTATTTACCCATTTTAGAAGTGAGTATCAAATTCAAAACCTTTTTCTGGTTTGGAGACATCATTTGTGTATCTTGAGGCCACAGGCAGTGGATCCTCAAATCCCATTTCAGGAAAACCACCAGGAGATGAAACTTTTTCACTTGTATTTTGTTGTTGTTTGGTTGGGGTTTTTTCCCCTACACTGACATAGTGAACTGAAGCTTCTGATCATTTTTGCAGCTGAGATGGAGGTGTGTGGAATAGTTAAGATTCAACCCAGAGAAGCCAGCAGTGATGGAAGTGGTAAGAGAATCACCAAGGCACTACCATTTATAATCATAGCTCTTGATAAGCGCATTTAGAGTGCTGACCAATTTTTTGCATTTGGTTGTTCCCAGCCTCCAGACTTTCAAAAATTATTTACCCAATCTTTCTTTGTTCTGCGGGTTATCTAAACAGCTTTATCTTTTCTGTACCTAATACAGTCTGCTCAGCCTACTGCTGCTACAAGCTGGTATTATTGCAATGAACATGCTGGGATTAGCCTTCAGTTACCACTCACATTTGATGAGAGCATTAACATAGCAGTCCATTAGTTTGGGTGAGCTGCTCT
Organism: Phoeniculus purpureus; assembly: GCA_028565055.1. Lineage (NCBI taxonomy): Eukaryota > Metazoa > Chordata > Aves > Bucerotiformes > Phoeniculidae > Phoeniculus > Phoeniculus purpureus. The sequence continues at coordinate 18,652,522 of JAOXOE010000698.1, forward strand.
TGTCAACACTAAAACATATATTCCTTAAACTACACAGTTTTTATCCACTCCTCAGTGCAATCCAGAATTTCTAATATACAATACCTCAGACGGTGTTAAAATTGGCTTGTCAAGTATTTTTTATGCACAAAAGTGGATTAGATCTGTTAAGGGTCTTGATCATGCTCATGTCTACCCATATCAGCCACCACACAATTAAAGTTCGGATGTTTTCTGAAGTCAATGATTAGTTAAAGTCCGAGTTGTTTCAGAGACACTTAGGAGATATGTTTGTAAAGAGAAGTTGTCCACTGTGGGCAGTTTAAAGTAAACCCATACAATTTAAGCATGTGTTGCAAATGAATCCATCAACATGGGTAAGAATCATTAGCATTTTAGCAAAAAAAACTTAATCAGGTTGCAAAGTCATGAGAGATGGTCAAAATGCACTGAATTTTTTCACTGCCTTACAAGCAAGGCTTCTTTCAACAAAATTCAGCAGCTAGAATAGAATCTTTCTGTATCTCGCTAGCTGTGTATGCAAGACTTCACACCCCTCTGATCTTAAGACTTGATGATACAGTAAGAAATCCACTATAAACTCAGTATCTGTGCAGATTTACACAATATGAATGACAGATTTATTTGAAGCAAAGTTTCCAGGTGTATAGTCTGGAATCTGGCTGGAGAGGAACAATTACAAATTTGACTCCAGCATACCAGTGTGCAACAACCACCGAGCGGCCAAAGGTGGCAAACCCCTGGGACCATGAGGTTTTTCACTCAGTGATGACTACATTGTTTTCACTGAGAGTGACTAGGCATGACATTGTTTTTCAGAAATCATAAAAATGCTACCCCTTAAGTTAGTTTATCCCTCTTAAAACTAATTTATCACCATCTTTATGATGCTTGTGGAATGCTTAAGATTACAACTCTGAACTCAATTTAGGATTTCAAAAATATTTATACTATATGCCAGTGCAGACAAATGAAGCTGATTTGGGGCTTTTCACAAAAGCAGCAACATTTACACACATAACTGCCTCTGTGATTTAATGGCAGAGCTGCCCACCTCATACACAAAGCCATGCCATCAATTAATTAATCAAAATGATAGAGGGTCTCATGATCAAATGAGAGGAGTTATGGCACTTCTTGTGACAGCTGTGCTTGAGATACAGCCATACTGGATCAATTTGTGATTGAACTGGAAACCACTATTTTCTATACTCATCAGAATTCTGATTTATGATGTGCTTGAAATTACTGTGGATTTCTATTAAAGACAAACACTTGGCAGTAAGGTACCATACTTACCTGTAATTTAGTTATGTAACAGTAGTATCCTCTACAGACTCCACATCCTTTGGGCTTTTTGCTTTTCCGATATGCAGCTTTCAGAGCCAACTTGGCATTTTTTAAGAGTTTGGCCTTTTTCCTGAGGCCCTAAGCAAACCTCAAGCCATGAAGTAGCAAGGAATTTATACAGGCCTGCACAGACTCAATCAGCAGTTTCCTTTCCACTGACATCCACAGGAAGCCAGCATGTATGGAAAGATGGGGGCATGCAGACATCAACAATTACAGATAGGCCACTTTTCCCACATTTGGAAATGTAAAGCTCAAGGCAACCTATTTAGTGTCTTTTTTAGTGCCTTAAATGCATGGGAAACTTGTATGAGCTGAGAGATTTTGCCTTTGAAATGTTTATTCATTTATCCTATTACTCAGCATACACAATGGTAAAGTAAAGCTGTGAGATGACAAGAAAGGGCCAAAGAAAAGGACTTCTTAGGTCAAGCTGTAAAGGTGTAAGACTATTTCTAGCTGTATGTGTACCACTGAAAATATGCTTTGTGCCACAAATATTTTAGGTATACTCATAAACCCAGACACTAAAATAAAGGTTGGAAGGATGACACACAAGCTCACACAGACTCAAACATCCACTTAATTTGCTTACACGTTCTGCAGGCGACATGATCTCTTCTAAAAAGAAGAATTTTATATTCCAAGACTGCAAACCTCTCATTAATTCATTTTAGTTGTGCATTTGTAGCCTATTCATAGACACTTATTTTTGAATCAGTCTTTAGAAACACATCCCCTGGTATGAAGTATCCTGGCTGAGAACTGCTTACAGGACAAAAATTGCCGATTCAGAGTCTATGCAGACAAAGAAACTGCAAATTTAGGAGACTAAGATACAAAGAGGTGACCTACCCTTCCTCAATTGTAACAGAATTCATGATGATGCAGTTTGTTATCTTAACTTTGTCTTTTATGGAACACATGCTGCCAATGATGGAATGTTTAATGGATGTCTTCTCTCCTACTTGTGTGGATGACCCAATGATGCTGTCTGATCCAACCTAAGGAAAAAAAGAACAGAAATCAGCAAAAGTACCTGGAGCTCTCTGATATGTATTACTATACACCTCTTCCAAACCACTCATCAACAAAGCATTCTACCAATAGGGATCCTTGTTAGAGGAAAGACCTAGAAGTTAGGAGATCATCCTATAGGCAGACAGTTGGTCAGTCTTCCCAAGTCCATCGATTTAATAAAACCCCATTAGCCGATTCAGCTCTGCAGGCTTCACAGTAAAGCAACAATGGTAAGAACAGTCTTACTGTTACTGGTTTCACTAAGTTGCTCAGTGAGACCTGTGAAAAGGAGGGTTAAACCTGATAGTCAACCAAAATGCTTTAGCAAGAAGCAGAGTTAAAATATTGACTCCTTCTGAGTTTGGTGTCCTTTGGGAGACAAACTTGTCAATTACCATGAGCTACCATTAAGGAACAAGAGACTGCAGTGTCTGACTTTGAGGTAAGATAGAATTTTTACTGAATGTTTTTAAAGACAGAGACTGAAAGGCAGGAACCCACGGGCAAGTTTATGAGGAGACACTGGACTGTACCACCTACATTTTAATTCCACACTTCAGAACTCAGCTTCATTTCCAACAGCTGGACTGGTTTTTAGGAAGCAGTTCTTGAAACAGAGGGAGTGCAGACTGTATTGAAAGAGCAGAGATGGGAAAAGGGAACACTTACCATGCCTCTGTCAATGATCTGCGCAGACCCATGAACCAGTGGCTCTTCCAGACCCATATTAAGCAATAGTTTGGGAACCTGAATAGAAAACCCCACATCACAAGTTAAAATGACAGTGCTATACCTGCATGCTACAAAAACAGCTCAAAAATGGCTTTGGTTTCCATCGCACTAGTGCACCTACAATAAACATTTTAACTTAAAGGAAAATGCGAGTTCCTGCATTTTAAATCTGCAGCCAGATACAAGTGATTTATCACCTCCTCCCTTTGTAAAGGAGACATGTACACTTCCACTGCAGTGCACTGCATGTCTTCTCTCATCTCAGCTTCCCACCCACGGAGAAAGCAGTGGCTCATCAGTAGCAAGCAGGCTGGCTCCAGCTGAACACAGTGACATCCTGTATGTTACTCTAACGTCCAGCATCTGCCATTTCAAATGCAGCTTAGTATGTTTTACACTGTTCAGTAATGCAAGAGAGGGAAGGAAATAATATCAAACACAACCCAGTAAACTGGCATAAAAAGATGACCATGTTCAGTCCACTCAATAAGGTAACATGCTGAGGTACAGTCAGGAAAAATATATTTCAGATGTCTAAGGAAAAAGAAACTCAAGTTGACCAGATGGCTATTCCAGATGGCAGAAAGCTGCAGAAGAAAAAGCTCTTGACAGAGAGAAGACTGGTGTTAGATCAGCAGATAGAGCAGTAATGGCAACAGAGAGCGATACAGCCCATGAGGTAGCCAAGAACAAATCTTTGGGAAGCAATTCTGAACTGGCTCATGAAAAGAAGACCCATGTTGTAGGATGATGGAATATCACTCCATTTCTCCTTTTCTGGGTGAGAGAGGAACCTGAGGCTTTCTGCATCTCCTGGTGTTAGGCTGGGGCCAAGGTCACATCAAAGAAAAGCTGGTGACAACATGGAGGTAGGAGTCTCATGGTGAGGTACAGACACAGCTCTGTATAATTAATTGCAGTGGTGATGCAATGTATGATGCATCTTGGTAAGATGGATATAGCAGTCAAAGAAATGCAGGAGATTCAGAAGGTGGCAAAGTGATGCATAAGGGCTAAGAGGTCTGTGTCGTGGCAAATGACATGCCTGAGTGAGAGGCAGTGTGTACTGGGGCTTGTGCAGAGATCTGCACATGCTGTCAGGCCAGCCAGCATGTGAGCACTGACTGTCGATCCATCCGAGAGGTCAACTGAAGTCTCAGCACAGTAATGGTGTAATGGGTTTGCCTGAGTGGAATAAGCACTCTCAGTCAGTGTCTCTTTTCTCTACTCAGGCTCCTATTTTTACAAAACTCTCAGGATATCTTGGATATCTCTATCGCTCTGTTAAAATTGGTTGAGAGTTGCCAGCAATTTCCAAAGCTGCTATGAAGGAGGTGCCAGTATGACTGTGTAAAATGACTTCCTTAGAAAGTTGAGGTAACAAGAGCTGATGGCTAGGGAGTGATCCTTGAGAAGCAGATCCCACAGATCTGAAGAAGTTGGGATCAGATCAGAAAAATATATCTCAAGATCTTGAATGAGATGGTACTTGCAGGAAATTGTTTGGATATTTAGAATATGACCAGCCCATTTCCCTTCCAGCATGCAAGGATGAATAAATTGTGCTGCTTTTCATACGATAAGAATTTTCACAGTTGATGCTTCATTCAGATGAGTGAGATGAGCTCACACCTCTGAGCTATCATTTCAGGCTGCCTGTTATCCCCAGTAGACATTTCCACATCTGTACCTTTTAACATCTTGAAGGTGGTCCTTTCCATTAGACTCATGTTTTCTTTGTTTTTTAAAACAGAAGAGTAGGTTAGATACTTCAGTCCAAGAAGCAGAAAACCACTACAGCAAAAACACCAGCTTACCAGAACACCACACTGCATCTGGGCCACTCCATCTAGATGATGCTAGCTTGGTGAAGGGATGTTGTTCTTACTTGACACACAGCTGGGCAGCAACAACAGATAGATCCGAGACAGGAGCACACACCAAAGCATACCTACAGCTTAGGCAGGAAAGGTTCTTGCTTTTGCAGTGTTGTTCCGTGGGAAGGGACAGAAATGAGAAAAGGCTCTTGTCCTCCTTCATGGAAAGGTGATGTGGTGACATACAGCGTTTTACTGTCCAGAGCAAAGCCCTTATTAGAGTCAGTCAGTGGTAGGGCAGCCTGAGAGGTGACCCAAGAAAGCTACCAGCTCAAGCATTTTGCTCTGAAAAGGAAGGTTAGATAGGGGGCAGGAGTCAGAGGGAGTGCCTGGGTCAAGGGAAGGTTTAAGATGTGTTTGGATTTAATTCATCTTACAAAGAAACTATTTCCTGCTATTGAAGATAACTCCCTCCTGAACCCACCTGCCCACACACGCTGCAGGCATCCAGAAACCCAGCTGGAAGTGAAATGATGTGAGTAAAGAGTTTCCTACCAGAAGGGCAATGGGTTAGGATGCCATTTCTTCTCATAGCTACTGGACTGGGCTGCTACTGCTCTATGAGTCTCCTCTTGGACAACAAAGTTAAGGTCTTGACTTTGCAGCTAAGGAATCAGAATCTGGTCTGTGAAGACCAAGGTAAGACCAAACAAGACACCAAAAGTCCCCCTTAGAGACCAACAAAACACGTAAAAGAAACAGACAATAAAACTAAAAGTGTATCTTTTATGAGGATTAGCAAGAGAAATAAGAAGCAGTGGCACTGAAAAAAGGAACTCCTTTCTCACAACCCCTCATTAAGCTTCATTTTATGTTTTACCTCCACATAGTTTCCTTAGAAATTCTACCATTCTGGAAAAGTTAAAAATTCAAAGAAAATCCTTTCCAACACTGAAAGCCCCAATGTGATTTCAAAACACTAATTCTATGTACCACCCAGGAGCAAACACATTTCCTGAACTGACCAAAATGTAGAATATTTAGGTTAAAAAAACCCAAAAAACACAACAAAAAAAAACCCACATGGAGTCTGACTGGCTCAACTCAATAACTTTTTACTGAAGTGGCTGCTGCCAAATGTACATGCACACTTCCCCTAGCAAGCGGTGTTCTCCCTTAACCCTTTGGGCACACTTGTTCCTGATATTCTTGGTAAAAGCAGTGCTGAATCCCTCCTCTCTTCCTCATATCTTAATTGCAAAACAAATCACTGTATTTCTGTGCTCCTCTACAGCCACCAAGGATAAAGAGCTCCAATGTCTGAACCCACACTGCTGTGCTGCAACTCTAATTTGCATAAATTAATCCATTCATCTTACTAAAATAAATCAGCTCAATCTGAGAGCAAAGGCAAGACAGTCACCACTTCCAAGATTCCAAATACAACTTTTTCACTCTCCCAGGCCTCACTTCCAGATTCTTGAGTGCTCCCCTATTACATTCTCTATTGTTATTTCAAGACCAGAGGACTGTCTACTCTTGATAGCAATGAAGTTAATCACTAGCAGAGTGAAGTAAGAACTTGCAGCAGAGAGTGCAGTAAAACAGAATAAAATAAAAGGCTTCTAATCATTTTATTAGCTAGTACAGGATTTATCTAATCCTCCTCTGTGATCTTGTATGAATTCTCAGTACTGTGAAAATGAAAGCTGCAACAGATTCACCTCTCTGTTTACCTGGACTGCCACTGTAGAGAAACCTGTTCATAGAATAATTCATGGACTTAAAGAAGACTTTACCACACATTCAAGTTGCCTAATGTTTTCCATATCTTCCTGGAAATAATTAATAACATTTGTCACTATCACTTAGACAAACATCTGTTAGGAAGAATCCAGTCAGAACTGATCTTGCCTTTAGGACACAGAGGACATTGATTAGATGAGCTATTAAAGCTATTTTCAGCCTTATTTCCCACACTTCTTGGCTCTTTGGCTTCAGGTCTTGCCACCCCCAAAAAACAGAAGAGTGTGTGGGGTGAGGGGTTTCTTAGCTAAATCAAAGCTATGGAGTACATTAGTGACAGAGCTGTTTCCTGACCTCCTGTCTCTATCCAGCAACCAGTAGGGTGATGTGCTTGATAACATGGCACTGGTTCAGTTCCCATACAGTTCTCAGCTGTATTGCAGGGAGCTACTCCTGGAGGTTAAAATGTCCCATTAACTACTACTGTATTGCCCCGTGGCAGTTCTATATTTTCCTCACCTGTCGGTTAGCTTCAATATACAACCCAAGAGTATTCACTCGGTAGCACAGTCCCTCTTTCATTATATGAACGTAGCAGCGCACTTTTCCTTCATGAAGAGTTTCGTTCATATCTCCTCTATGATCATTCCAACAAGAGTTATCTGGAGCAGGTTTCAGCAAGCTATTATCTTCCTTTATGAAACTATAAATGTCTGGAGAACACACACATGCATGAAGTTAGACAGGGTTTAATGAAATACATTCAGAAGAGGAATACCATTAAAACACTGTTGGTGAAGGGCAATCTTTGCCACACATCATCTGTATGGTTGGATACTTAACAAACATTAACAGATTTTATCACAGGCAGTGAGTAACTGCTTATTTTCATTCTGCAGGTGGGAATCAAGGGATCAGGACAGATGTAATGTTTTGCCCAAGGTCACACAAGGAGACACCAGAAATGCTAAAAATAAATATCGAGATCTGAGATCCTGTCTAGTTCCCAGTGCAGGATGATTAAGGCTTAGTCTTTCCCAATTTTAGGAATGCTCCTCCTAAAATTGCGTTTTCCAAAGTGCATCTACCTGTACTGTATTCCAGAAGAAAAAAAACACAGAACACCTAGCTGATTCACTTTTGATATGCACCCAAATAAGGGTGGACAAAAAATGTATATAACAAACAATACTGTATGAAAAATAAACACACTAGAATCTTAGTGATCATAAAGCAGAAGAGGAGAAAACCCAAACCCCCAAACTAGTGTTTCAGGTTAATCCTGTACTCTACCCAATAATTGCGCTACCTTCATCAAATCTTTGATACTTATACTGACCTAGGGATGCTTGTTCTTTTTTCTTTTGGTCATCTTCTTTGTTGTCTACTCCTTGATGCAATGATGTTGGAGAAGAGAATTGCTTCCTAACGAGATGTGGAATCAGCTCACTCCGGAGAGATGTGATTGTCCTGGAGAAGGAGACACACACGTGAAGTCCATTAATGCTAAAACTTACATATCTTCATTTTCTTTGCATAACATTATCAGGCATTTTGCACATTTTTCATGAGGACAAATCAAAATGCCAGGTACTTCAAGACACGAAGACCATGTCCATTAGTCATGTGCTTCATTAATGTATTAAAATATAAAGGACGATTCAAAAGTAAGGAAAAACCTTTGTGTGCGGATGCAATGCAGAAAGTACTGACACTGTAACGACAACTGAGATCAACTTATTTAGCTTGAAAAATGGCATCAATTGACAGGAAAGTGAGAATAAAATGCCTATAGAGGAAAAAAATGAAGCAGCCCCTTTTCTTTGTGATAAAAATATGGAAATGCTCAAGGATATATGCACTATCAGATCCTTAAATTAAAGTACTTATGACACAGACATTATCAATGACGTCCTCTTGCCTGCAAAAAACATCAAGAACATTTTAAAGGTTCAGTTCTTCAAACAAGAGAAAGCAGCACATTTTAACAAGTCTAGGTCCCAAGAGTTTAATGATTTTTAGGTGCCCTGATCCCAAACACACCAGTGAATAGAAAGCTTTCAAAGGCTTCAGCAGACAATAGACCCATCTTACCTGCATACAGATTGAAACTTTTATTCTATTCCTTTTGACAGGACAATACTAGGAGGCAGAAAAATGACGCAGGGGGTTTGTGATAAATCAGGGACTTGAACCCAAGCCACCTCTGCCTATGCCTTAAACAAGGACCCTGATTCTCTTCCACTGACTTATACATTACAATAAATGAAGAAAAATGTCTCCCCAGTAGACAAGTATCAGTGCACAAAGTCTACTGTACAATGGGATTATAACCCTGCTAATTTAATTTTGACTATTAGAAGATAATTTTATTTCTCAATAAAGTATTTGGGGAAAAAACCCAAACCAGTAGTTTTTACAGTTGAAGTGCATGAGATTCAGTCTTAAAAAACCTTTATTGTTGTTTCAGTACTTTAACAATCTGCATGTAGTTACTGAATTGTGGATTATTTAAAGTAGTGCTTGGGAAAATCATGAGGAAAATGAACTCAAACTTGGCATGCGTAAGAGGAAGTGCTAAACTTCAGAGGAGGGTTTGGGAGAACTAACACAGCGAGCTTGGCTAGAGGAACTCAACAAATGATAACCCACAAAGAAAGAGGAGCTATTTCGAATGGAAGATAGCAAGCTAGGAACTAACTATAGCTTAAATTAAAAAAGGAAAGTACTAGAATGAGTATCCTGAAAGGGATTTTGGTTGGCAAAATCTCTAGTAAAGAGGTATCTTGAAACAATTCAGACTTTAAGAAACCTGCAGCTTGTAATTGGCCTGTGCCTTTGTTCAGGTCGAGGACAGTGAAGCAGACTTAAGGACCAAAACAGTCTTTGCAGTCTCTTAACTCTGATGGGAAGATTCAGATGTGATTGCCAATTCAGCCCTATGAACACACACAGTATTTTCCTCCTTCTTGACAAAATTTTCCCTCAGTCCTCAACTGCACGTTATGCCACTTCCTCCGATCTGCAGTGGGATGATCTAACCCCGATCTGAAATTCTGCTTTTACTTTTTATTACAGATGAGGAAAATCTCTATAGTCTTTGGGCTCTCCTCCTTCTTGAAAATGAGATTATAATCACCTTCGGATAGCTGTATTTCAGGGACTAATGAAGCAAAACACTTCATTCTTTAATCACCAAATTTCTCCCTGCTAACCACTTACAGGCGCGCTCTGCCGTGGCCACCCTGGCCCTGCGCTCCAACACACGTGTGGCTGTACAGATGGGCAGTTTACTAGCTTGCAATGTTTGCCTGCAGCTGTGCCATTCAGCAATGATTTCCTGCTTGGGTTTTATACTCCATCCAAAACCGACAATCCTGTGTTTCCCTCAGAGGCTGGCCATGGCATTTATAAGATATATTACCTATAAAATATCCAAGTATTTGGCAGTTTTAAATAGTCTGATGTAGAGGACAACACAACACGGTAGGAAATTAAAGCAGTGGAAAGGGGGAAAGACAGTTTTGCCTGGATTTTGATGGTTTACTCTTTCTTGGCCAAACTCCTGAAGTTTTTCTGTAATTCTCTGATGTGCTAGCCACATTCCTTCAGCAAAGGTGGAGTAAATCTCCGGGTCATCCATAAGATGTGGCTCAGAAACACACCCCTCTTACGGGAAAAGGGAAAACAGGAAAGTTTGCCTTTGCTTGCTGTTTAAGTAATTTATATGTAACATTAAAGGAACTTGCCTTTGGAAAGTATTAAAAAACACACAGTGAGGCACTCAGTGACAAAAATTTGGGAATTTTTGGTGACAGATCTTGCAAATGTGGATATACGAAGTGATAGCATGAGAATATTATGTGACTGTCAGCAGCAGAGGAAACTAAACATCTGGCTGGGACTACGAAAGGAATTTGAATCAAAGGAGGGATAGGACTGAAGACCCTTCATCAAGAGAGGGGAAAAAACCTTGCAGGAGTTTGGAAGAACCAACTAGCCTGTAACCTAGATTCAGGAGAAAACAAACCAAAATGGTTTCTGGTTAACGTGTTAAAAATTCTTACAGGCAAATCCTGAACTAGTGGCTGTATTAAGAAGAAGTAAGTGCAAGACTGTGTACGCTGAAGAACGCAGTCTTTTTTTATTCTCTTCAGACTTTAGAACTTGGCACTTCTCTGGTTTCTAAGCTTGCTCTTTAACACCAAGAAGTAAGTATGAAATACCCATTGAGATCAACGTAGGGAAAAATCTACTATAGCCAGGAGAAAGAAAGAAGCGGTGCTGCTGCGGTGGTGGGGCAGAGTGGAGGGCACACAAAATGTTGGCAGAAATCCAATTCCAAGCCAACTCAGAGTAATCATGCTCTGACACCTCACAGCAAAATCCAGACGGTAGAAGGGATAAAAACGAGCCTGCTTTTGAGAAGCATTTGCCAAAACAAACACACTTTCATAAATTCCAGCCCAAGTGACGAGCCTTTCTCGTGATCTTTCACTCCCTAAAATTTTATTTTTGAGGTTATACCTGTCTGTTTTCACCTCAACAGAAAGCAGTAGGTTTTCAATTAAACCACCAAAGATTGAGTGTGCTGTGAAATTGCTGCTTGTAAAGGAAGGGGGATGACTAATCCCTGAAGCACCTTCTATGGCTTCAGTCCCATGAGAACCACAGGAGATAGCAGAAGTTTTGAAAGGGGCTGATACTGATCACATTTTAAGCATGTACAAAGAAAAAAATCTCTCTGGGATGAAATCTGCCATTCATGCAGCAGGTCACATCAAAGGGGGATGTTGGCAAGAGACCATGCGTACATGGGGGAAAAGAAGACAGTGGGACAGTTGAAATTCACGGTGCGTGTGCAACAAACAGCTGGAAATTCAAAAGGAGAATTTTTAAGATGAAATTAAAAGCAAAAGAACCTCCTGGAAAAGTCGATATTAAATGTACCTAAGAGCTAAGAGCACAAACTAGCCCTCTGCAGTCAGCTATGCAGACAGAGTGTAGGCTCAGACACTAGGAATAACAACCTAAGATATTCCAGGTTAATACTATTAAAAAAATCTAGACTGTTAAAGAGACAAAGATGACTGTAATTTTGCTAAATACTATCATTGCCAGAGAGGTGTAAGCATCATGTCTTTAGAATCCCTTTAGCTGTGGTCCCTGTGCACTACGATGTCCTCTCAGCAGTCCTGGGATTTTCTTTTGCATGACAGCAAAAGCTCAGATAAGGTTCATGCTACATTACAAACTTTTCCTTGTGAAGAACATTAGGTGAAAATACCTCGACTCTTTAAGCTTCCTATTAAACACAGCCATGCAGACGTTTTCAGTGAATTGTAATCACAAATAGCACTGGAACAGGCTCTGATATAGCAGAATTAAGTTTGCATCTCTATATATTACTATTACATTACATACATTATGGCCCACAGAGGGCCAACTTTTACTTGTTGCTGAAATGCAACTGCCTCTGGGATGAAGGGAAGCTTATTGAAACTTCAGCATGAAATGAAGAACAATGGAGCCAACTGAAATACAAGAAGAGTTTTGGGGAAAGAAAACAAATGTTGACTTAAAAAATATGTTTTTCACAATTACGTTTCAATGGGCTGTGACTTCTGCTTTTAGACATACGTATTGCTGGAGACTCTTGTCTTTGACATGACACAGAAAACAATGGTTCTGACCAATGCTGGCGAAGAAAAAAATGTCAGTAAATATTTTATAATTGTAGAAGAGTTTAGTTAAGTCTAAGTTTATGTGACCTTGCAAAAGTCTAGGCAACAAGAGGTGCTGTCTGGCTTGACCCACAGCAGGAACGAGTGCATCCACAGCTTTAATTTCCTGCAGCTAGTTCTCATCAGTCTGAAACACCCTGAACAAAACTGTCAGTTCCATTTACCAGCTGTCATTCATTTTCATTTTCCATGTTTAATGTTAAACACCATAAAACGGTATTAATGAGTATTAGCATTTTAATATCCTCCCTGTTTTATTAATCTGTGATGAAGCATGAAATCTACCATTGCTGTCAGCACCCACCTGTGAAATCTGCTGTTACTCTCCATGGGCTGGTAGCAGGGGGTCTCCTTTGCTATCATTATTAGCACAATCACCTACATCTACAGGTGCAGACTGTGTGTTCAGTTGCCCACAACAAACACACACATTATTAGCCCTTTTGTACCTACTTTTGCCTTTTCTGGTTTGGGGTTGATTTTTTTTAAACAGACTAATGTTAGCTCTTGTACAACTACGCAAGCATACAGTGGGATGGGTTCTGATCCTTCATGGCCTTCAACGGAGATTCTTCAGATCACATCAAAAGCAGAACGGGAGGCTGTATTTCAGACTGGTGTTCGTAATTAACGTTAGAAACGTATACATAAACATAACTAAACAAATCCTAAGGCACTTACAGTTTTGGCCAAAAAGAAGTTGCATGCTTATGCAGAACAATAAAGATGTAAGAAAAAAGGAGGGAGGAAGGAGAAAAAAAAAAAGGGTGTGTTGGAAGAAAGAGAAAAGTTAATTCTGAACCCTGTAGGTACATAGTTCATGGTTCTCATCGCTTAAAGGATAAAGCCAAATAACATTTAAAAACTCCATGTAAGCTGGGAGCTCTCTTGTTGAATCTCAACGTTATTTTCTCCTGATCCTTTGATGGAGATTAAAAATTTCCATGTGAATACAAAGAAAGAAACAACAGTTACTCTGAGATTTTTTCCCCCTTGCATTTAATGCTCCAAACTAGAGCAGCCAGCCACCATTCCCATCTCCTCCCCCCTCCTTAAAGGAAAAAAAAAAGTCAACTCACTTTGAAGAAAAGACAAAACAGGGTCAGGGCAAGGGGGATTAGGGAAATGATATTTATATCATGGACCAAATTAAAATGTCAATGCGAGAGGCAGGCAAACAGCCCTTGCCACATATATACACCAGGCATGTTTCCTCAAGGAAACAGGAAAGAGATTTGAAAAGAGTTAATGCAGTCCTGAGTTAATACCACCTGCCTCAGACTCAACACCACTTAAAAGACAGTGTTTGGGTCCATTTCCCACAATGTGGTTTTAACAAGCACAATGGAAAAAGCAATTACAGGCCTTTTCCCCTTCTTCTCACTGATTCACTGCTAAAAATGCTGGAATTTCTGAGACACGCGAAGAATGTGGAGACAGCAGAGAAGGACTATGCACAAAAGGAAAAAATATCAAATGATAAATTTATAGAGTATGTCACATCCTTGCAGAAGGGTAATTCTGCCCTTGTATCTTGCAATAGGCTTTTTGCCTTTGTTTGGTCTACCCAAGACAAATTATAATACAGGAAAACGCCAAAATAACCAGGCAAGCCAAGAAACTACCAGGCAATTACTTGTGCCTAAATCAATAATCTGCAAACAGCAATCACTGCATCAAACAGGTATTATTTCTTCCTACAATCTATCTGCTCTGTTTGTCTCTCAAAATTTCGATCACAGCAAGAATAAACACACTTCTCACCACCTTCCAATTTTATATTAATTACTTATTTGTGTCTCTTATTATTTTTGGAGCTAAAAACCCACGGAGAAGACAAGGAAACTTTGAGAAATGGTCTACTAAAAGGTAATTCCACATGACTGCATTTGTGCTTCATTTGTCTTTCCATGCTATTTTTCTAACCATGACCTTCAAGCCTGACAGCAACCTACTCTCAGTGTTCGTAAGAGTGTGTGTGACAATTTTTCAAAAGCCACTGCACAGCAAGCTGGGGTAACTGCACGAGCAAAGCTGTGCAGAAACTGCAGAATCATCACCAGAAGACAACATGCAAGTGGCAGTCAGAGACACCATAAAGCAGAGGATCCAGATCAAAGTATGGAAGGGATGGTGCGGATGCAAACCACATAAAAAGCTGTTCTCAAGTTCCACCAAGTCTGGATGTACTTAAAGGAGCAGGGATCTAACTTCCACTTCTGCCAAAAACCCCTTTGGGAAACAAGACAGCTTTCTGAAAAATTGACCACAGAAATTAAAACTCCTCAATTACATAGTGAAATCCTTTGAAAGTGTGTGCACACTCAGCTCAGGTCATCTCAGTAACCTTAACTCTGCCCCCTTGCCAAACAGCCAGGATTGACCCACAGCTCCTGACTAATACAGCTTTTGCATGGGAATGTCAGCAAGTTTAGACGTTATTAGAACGTTTCTCTGACCAAAAGTCTCCGAGGCCGTCGGAGGCCACCCAGGGTGTTTGGCAGGTTGTACACGCTGCTGAGGAATGGATCTCATTCATTCCCAGACAGCATCCCATTCTTCTAAAACAAGCGCACCTGCACCAAACACGATTCTCTGCCAGAACTCCTCTTTCCCCATTCTCTCCCACCTCCGCCTTTGCAGCCATCTGTGTCTGAGTTACCAAACTTTTTCTAAATGCCTTTGAAATTAGGCTCCTTTTCTGAAAAGTGCACTAACAGAGGAAAGCTGCTGATACACCTCAACACACACATACATACGATGCGTTTGATAAAGTTGATGTGTACCCATAAAACTGATGAACTACGTAAACTGAAGGTACACACATATATACTTAGATTTAAATGCTTCAGACTTGTCTATAAAACAGGTGTCAAAAAATGTAGACGTGTCTGTAGCTCCACGCAGGCAAGCTCCTTCACCCCACTCTGCTCTGAGTTGTTCAAAATCAGTAAATTGACTGCACAGCACTCGGCATTTCCCATCAACTGTCCTATGGTTGTTTAAAGTCTTACACTCCTGTTTCCATTTTTTCAGTTTAAGTAAAGGAATTTGTAGCTGCTCTTCTTTGATTGAAGACTGTTCTAAGATCAGCCCTTACCTCATACTGTAGCTACTCAGCATATTCAAAATGAAACGTAGAATATTGTAATTGATTGATGGGTTCACTGATATAAGAGAGATCTTCATTACCTGCTCTACTCAGGCATGTAGGTCCTACCATAATTTGCAGTATTTTGTCTTCCATCTGTATGCATGAAGTTAACAGTTTCCCATCATGATAAATCAATGCAATAGTAAAGTCAGCAACAGACATATTTACTGCCATTCATCTTTCATTTGACTGGCTAAGGCACAATGAAATCTGACACTGATCTACACCTAGAATACAAATATGAAAAGTGGAATCGTAGGGAAACAATCTCTCTTTTCCAAATTTCAGCTCATGAGTAAAAGTGGACTCAGCATTTCAGAATGACCAGTAAGTGACAGTGGTGTGGCAGAAAAGAGATTTAGAAGTAAACCAGAGAGAGGGGGGAAAATGGCAAACACTATCTTGAAAATTCTTGAAAGTACAGCCAGATCATCTGAATAGAAAATACAGGAGATTTATATTCTCCACTGCCAGAGAAACACAGACTATCTCTATCATCTTTAACAAATAATGGAAAACAGGACAGGTGCCTTGAGGACTGCAGAAAAGCCAACGTCACTCCAGTCTCCAAAAAAGGCAAGGAGGACCTGGGTGACTTACAGATGTTCAGTTTCACCTC
The DNA here is from genome assembly GCA_028565055.1 of Phoeniculus purpureus. Classification (NCBI taxonomy): domain Eukaryota; kingdom Metazoa; phylum Chordata; class Aves; order Bucerotiformes; family Phoeniculidae; genus Phoeniculus; species Phoeniculus purpureus. The sequence continues at coordinate 18,668,704 of JAOXOE010000698.1, forward strand.
CATCCCTGGAAAGGTGCCATCGCAAAGCACCTCAAGGAAAGGAGAGCTATAGGGAGTAGTCAACATGGATTTACAGGGAGAACCACTTACTAACCTGACAATCTTTTCTTAAGATGTAACTTGTTGAATAGATGAGGGAAAGGCAGTAGATGTGGTCTACCCTGACTTCAGCAAAGCTTTTAACACTGTCTCTCATAACATTCTCACAGCCAAGCTTAAGAGGGGTTGCTTGGATTAGATAGTGAGGTGGATTGGGAACTGGTTAAAGGACAGAGAGACTTGTGGTCAGTGAGGTGGAGTCAAATTAGAGGCCTGTGTCTAGCGGTGCTCCTCAGGGGTTAGTACCAGGTCCAGGCCTATTCAGTATATTCATTGATGACCTGGCTAAGTGAAGAGCATGTACCCTCAGCAAATTTACTGATGATACAGAGTAGGGAGGACTGACCGGAAGGTTGTTCTGCCATCCAATGTGACCTCAGTAGGCTGAAGAGTTGGGTGGAGAGAAACTTCATGAGGTCCAACAAAAGCAAGTGTAGAGTGCTGCATCTGGGGAGGAACAACCCCATGCAGTACAGGTTGGGAACTGACCTAGGGCTGCTGGTGGACCATGAGTCAGCAATGTGCCCTAGTGGCCAAGAAGGCCAATAGTCTCTTGGGTTGCATTAAGAAAAGTGTGGCAAGTAGCTTGTGGGAGGTTCTCTTCCTCTTCTACTCTACCCTGGTTAGGGCTGCATCTGGAATAATGCATCCAGTTCTGGGCTCCCCAGTTCAAGAGGGACAGGATGCTGCTAGAGGAGTCCAGTGCAGAGCCACTACGATGATCAAGGGGTTGGAGCATTTTCCTTATGAGGAGAGACTGAGACAGCTGGGGTTGTTTAGCTTGGAGAGGAAGAGACTGAAGGGAGTTTTCACAAATGCTTATAAATGTGTAAAAGGTGAGCGTCAGGATGATGGGACCAGGCTCTTCTTGGTGATGCCCAGTGATAGGACAAGTAATGGTTATAAACTGGAGCACAGGAGACTCAATTTGAATATAAGGAAAAACTTCTATGGTGAGGGTAACAGAGCACTGGGAAGAGGCTGCCCACAGAGGTTGTGGAGTCTCCATCTCTGGACCTTCAAAACCCACCCAGATGTGCTCCTCTATGATCTACTGTAGGGGATCCTGCTCTGCAAGGGGGTGGACTAGATGATCTTCAGAGGATCCTTCCAAACCCTACCATTTTATGATTCTGTAATAATTTTACATAAGGATTGTTTCTTCACAGGAAGATGTCCAGCAAGGTAAGATAACACTTTCACCCCAAGTATTATCATATGCAGGTAGTGCCGTGTGGAAGAAAGCATACTGCACGGATTAAAGAATTATGGTGCCCTAGGGCCAATGATCTAGAGGGAAAAAAGGGCACACACAGATGAGTAAGAATTGTCATTCCTCCTTGGTCAAAATCCACATCTCATGGGATGACAAAAGTCCATCTGACTGAAGGTTACCCAAGGAAATGGCAACTGCATGAAACAGTATAAAAAAAAATAATAAACATTAACAAATTTTAACTATCAGATCAGAACGAGCCCAGCTGAGGCCACCAAGAGGGCCTGGATCACATGATGCATGAGGAGAAGTAGGGGAGATAGGTTTGTTTAGCCTGGAGAAGAGAAGGCTGAAGGGAGATCTGATTACAGTTTTGCACCACCAGAAGTGAAATGATACAGAGGACAGCCAGACATTTCCCAAGAGGTGCAAAGTAAAAGGGCAAGACAACAGACACAGGCTCCAAAAAAGAAAATTCTAGTTGGGACATAAAGAAAACAACATTTCATGGAGTGGTACAGTCCTGGGACAAGTCCCAGTGTCCACCCTTGGAGATTTTCAAAACTCAACTGCACAAAACCCCCCGAGCAACGCAAGAGTTAGAGTTCCTTGAGCTGGACTAGGGACTGCTATAGGGCTCTCCCCAACCTGTATTTTTCTAAGATTCTACAATATTTGCACTGACATTTGAATGACCTTTTTCATGTCCTCCCTACATTCACTTTTCACAGGGAATCCAAAGGCTCATTAAGTGATGCTATAAATCATAGTTAGAGGACATAATTAACAGATTTTAGTATTTAGCTCAGAAAAATTTGCATTGGGAACAGCTTGCATGCACACAACACCATGCTGTAACCAAGCGTGCTTCGAGTACATGAGGGATATGGCCACTACGGCATAGTGTGGCCTCACTGAAATAACTGGAAGTTATTCAGGAAGTTAAGCAGCTACAATTCAGCACATCCAAAGATTTGTCTGCTCCCATGTAGTCTGCTAACAGCAAAAGGATTGGTGTTTATTGCAGAAATTATTTGCTGAAAATCGCAATTGGTTTAAGTCTAGTTTGGGTGATTAGGTTTGTTTTCCTCCTGAGGTTCAGGAGTGAGCTTCACTGGTACCATGGAAAGATGATAATGGCAATGATACTTTAGAGGAGGAGGAGGACATCAACAAATTTCAGGTCTTGGCATTTCCTAGCAAAGAGCAGAGAAAGCTCCAACAGCTGGATATGTTTGACAAGGAAAGGAAACAGGAAAGATAAATTGCCATTTCACATTCTAATAGATTAAATGCACTAAGGAGTAGCTTGGGTTGGGTTGCTGGCTGTTTTTTCCCTTTTTCTTTACATTGTTTGGAAAGCTACAATCTATTTGCCCTGTCTTCACACAGAATACTTCCCGTAGAAGCTGTTTGTTTATTTACCCATTTTAATCACAAGGAAAGTATTCATTATAAAATCCCTCTTTACAGCAAAGGAGAAAGAAACCTTCCAGCCACACGGCTGACACATGTTAACTTGCAGGTATTCACAGAGCAGGTTCTGTTTTAAGCCATCTTTCAGGCAGCCACACAAAGACCACCAAAGCTGGGTGTTCGGCTCTGCCAGACCTCCCCCAGCCAGCAGCCCTTGCCAGGAAACACAGGTGACAGCCTGAATGATAAAAAGACATTTAGAGGGGAAAAAGAAAAAAATGCACTGGTTTAGTCTGGGCAGCACCTTAATATAAACCTGCAGGGGCCTTTGTGTACAGTGCAGCACACAGCCATTCAGGCAGGAGCTTCAGAGCTAGTCGTTCCCATTTCCAGTTTTCAGGAATCTCACAGTGTCCTTGCCATTTATCGAGGAGAAGGGCAGCTTCACTGCAGCTCTTCTCACAGCCACGGATCTCCGAATACAGCACTGAGCTGTAAACCTTCCTCTACGCTCCCAGTGTTGGCCCAAGAGGCTTTCTGGATACCCAGAGGGGAGCTGAGAAGAGAAACTTGCTCTGGGACTGCAGCTGAAGCCATTTGGAAAGGCAGAGCACTATGACCTCACACAATTTGCTCTTATTTATTTCAGCAGTTCAAAAAAACCCCAGTGTTTAACTTTGCAAACAAATCATACTGACTTTGGCTATAAAGCTTACTGCAAATTTGCTCAGTTCAGAGACAAGTTTCTCTACTGGCAAATTCTGGCCGGCAGCTCTCCAGCCCTGGAAGAACTGCGGAAGAGTCAATTTGTTTCCTTAGCTCCAGCTCAGCCTCTTGCAGGGTGTACCCCGAGAGGAGGGCTCCCCAGCAAAAGTGGATTTCCCCGGTGGCAAGCAAGATGTTAGCACTCAGCATTCCCAGAACAAGGCACTGTGAATGCTTACTCAGACCTTTTGAAGCGACCGCAGTGCTGCTGTTTATCATTCCTGCCTTCCCAGTACCACAAATCATTCCTTCTGGCCACAGAGCTGCCCACTTCCCAGGTGACTGCAGAAGGAAACAGCAGCTCTGTCTAAACCTAACAATTCAGAAGTACTAGATTCAGGACAAAACAGCAATTTGCAAAACACTAAACACAGTATAAGTTTTACCCTGCTTTTTAGGTGGCATTGGGGGAAAAAAAGGGGGGGAAAACACCCTGAAAAGTATGTGGAATATTCTTACGTATAAGAGAAAGATGTCTGCTATCGACTTTATTTTAAATACACAAACACAGTCTTGAAATCAAGTCCAAAGATCTCCTTAGTTTAGAAAATGCAGTTGCCACTCTGGTGCTTAACAGAGAAGCCTCAATATCTGCATGAACACACTGTGGCATCTGCCTTCATAAAAACAGAGGTGACTAGCTTTCAGAGGTGGTGCAATTCAGGTGTCTATAGATAATCACAGAGTATCTTGGGTTGGAAGACACCTTTAAGCCCATAAAGTCCAACCTTTGACTGAGCACTGCCAGGTCACCTGTAAATCATGTCCCTAGGCACCAGGTCTACACCTTAAGGGATGGGGAATCCAGTACTGCGCAGCATTTCCTATTGGAAGTTTACTTGCACTTCCATGTTTGCAACTCGGCACAAGTTGTCTTTTTGTCAGTGCATTAAATTTGTAAACACAAAAAGTGGCCATACTACATGAGGCTAAGTCTGAAAACCCACTACTTCCATGTGCTTGGAAGAGACCTGTTCTGCAGCCATATTTTTTGAGTTGTTCTGCATTGGGCACACTCCATTCTTTTTCTGCAGGGTAACTGAACTGCTCATGCCCTACCACAGAGTAACAGAGTACATTCCAAGCCAAGGTTACAAAGACTGAGCTGGATATTCTTAGAAGTTTAGGACATCCCATCTCTTTCTGGTGGCTGATGTGAAAGGTGATAAATCTATGCTGTTAACAGCTACTACATTAGCAAGTCACAGTAGCCTCACTGATTAATTTTTTAGGTGTCCCATATATAAATATAAACATACAGTTAAAAGAACATCAGGTAAGAGTTTGGGCACTCAGATTAAGAAAAGCTAGAACTATGTTGCTTACAGAACCCTGATTAAGATGTTTTGTGTACACATTATGACACAATCCTTAAAAACACACTCACCTAATTTTCCTTTCTCACCAGTCTCAATCTCTTCTTGACCCAATGTAAAGATGGACTATGCCCTGGGGATGAATCGAGGTTGTGTAATGAGGCAGAAGAATGCCTGCCTCATTTGTTAGAACATGTGTGTTGAATGTACAAGGCAGAGAGAGGGCTGTGAGAGGAGAAAAGAACTGCTAATATTTAAAGCAAACAAACATGTCTGAAGAACTGTTTTGAAAATTCATTTAAAATTCGTTTCTGTCATAGGATTTTAAAGATGCTGCTGAATGCAGAATGTTAAACTAAATTCTTCAAGTTGCCATTGATTGTGTGCTTTTGATTTGACCAGTATGTGACAGCATCTTCAATGGAACAGAGTCCTTCAGCATTAACAGCTCTCTGTAACATTAAGGACTGAAAAATGGCATACTGAAAAGAAAGATACCTCAAACTACAGCTCTCGTGGGCCTTAGTTACCCCCTTTCAGAAGGATGCTACTTCACTCCTCATAGGGGTCTGGAAAGATAGCTAATGAAGTGTGTGCAAAGCATTATAGTATCAGTGATGAGCACCAAGAATCCAAAAAGAAAATATTTCAAAACAGGGTTTAATCACTGAGGAGCAAGTAAGGCTGGTGGCCTTCATCTGAACTACACAAGTCACACATACTGAACAGTATCTCCTCCAATGAGCATCTCAGGGGACAAATGAAGTGATGGTCACAAAGGGAAAAAACCCATTCTGAGACGTGTAACTGGAGACTGGACCATATTACGTGGCACATGTAGAAGCAACAGATTGCACAGGGAGCTTCAACTGTGGCACTTCCTAGCTATCAAGTATGCAGGTTTGCCAAGTTAGAATTTTTAAATGCGGCTTTTTGTTTGTCCAGCCTGTAACTAAGTTTTAATTATATTCCTCACAAGCTCTGCACCGATGAAATACGACAAAAGTGATTTTTGTGAAGTAACATAGTAAGTTGGACCACATACTGCTTTGTTTTAGGCAGCCTTGATCTGGCTTCAGAGCTTCTGGTCTACTTCAATGAGAGGTGAACATGGCAGCCTCCATGTGCCTATAGGTTTCAGCTGTGAACAGGGTGAAATCCTTGCACATACAACAAAAGTTGTCAACTGTACCTTTGCAACTGGCAGTGGAAATAATGCCATTTGTGCATATAAATATTAGAAATATGTATTACATATACACAGGATATATAGAGAAACACACGTCTTCAACACTTTTTCCAAAAGCAAGTATGAATTTTCCACATTAAAGCTTTACAAGAGAAGGGGTTGCTTTATAACTATCTCCCCTCCTTGCCTCCCCCAAATCTGGTATCTTATTTCATCAGGCTGGAGCTTTAGAAATATTCTGGAAAAACAAGAACATAAACTATCAAGCAATTTCCCTTTGATCACATTTCTTCTGCTAGCAGCTTTGCTGGGGTTGTTAGCAAGCAAACTGTCAGCACATGGGAAAGAAATATCTGAGTGTGCAACATGCCGGGCTCACACTGCACAAGCCTAGATCCTGCCCTCTGCTACAGCTGAAGTTCACAGGGGAGAGGGAATAAGGACTCTCTTCTTCCATCTGCCCTGGATGCAGCAGCAAGGCAGGATTCCAACCTAGCACTCAGGAGAGTGCCAAAAAAGGGACTGGCTACTGTGCTGGCTGCCACCCCAGGGCCCCAGGGGTGTGAGGCCCGCCAGCTGTGGGGTGGAGCTGTGCCCCCAGCCAGCTACAGCCTCTGCTTCTGTCGAGCCTGCTGGCTCAGCTCACGCAATGATCGTTTTAAGAAAAGCAATATTGTGCAGTTCATCATGTGGTGCAGGTGTTCACCTTCAGCTGTCCCTGCCTTGTGCTGGCAGAGCAGCTCATGCAACACACACAGCCGCACTTGCCTGCCTTCCCCACACCACAAAGCACAGCATCCATAAGCCCCTCAGGTTAGCTTTACTTGAAAAAAAGGTGATGTTTAGGAAATACAAGTTTTTGCCTGACTATAGGGAGATCAAACTTTTAACTGACCTCTCTTCCATGTAAAGATGTGATACCATTTGGCAGACAGGACATCTGCCAAACCAAGACCAACCTCAGCAACTCTAACTGCGGAACCTGAGGAAGAACCAGAGATCTCTGCAGAAACCCCCCCAGGGACAGTTACAATCAGCAGAAAATTCAGGCTTGTTAATTCTGAGGTCACATTTCCTGTTCAAATGGAGTAAATCCAGTTGGTAGCCAAGTATGGGTCCATGACCGCTTCTGAATCTAGTGGGAACAAATTCAAAGGTCATCATTGCTGGGTATCCACCCCAGGGCAGAACCCCAAATGATGCTATAGGTACCCATAGTCAGAGGCTGCCAGTGCACTAAGGCTAGTAAGGAGAACTCAGTCATTCTGCCCCAATGATGCAGGAGTGTGGAGGGAAGGGAAGGGATAAATTCCAGCTGCAGGGAACAACAAACTACTAGGGACAAGAATTTCTTCAGCTGTTCCCCAAGTCACTGTGGAACCACAAGCATTTGACCATGGTATATTTGGACAGGGTAGGACTGTTGTACCTTTGAAGACTCAATTTCACTGGGATCCAGTGCTGAACTACTGAATAAGAGGTAGATGGAGATGAGGATTTTAACTGCCCAAATGCAATTTGTACTCCTAGGAAAGAGAGAAATTCCTCAAAAATAAATTCCCCAAATTTAAGCAACATTAGGGGCATGATGATTTTATTTTTGTCTGCACATATATATCTGAGGGGTTCTAACTAAAGGAACATATTCTCTGACTTTTACTCAAAGGCAATCTTTACCTAAAACTCAGTAATTTCTTTGGTTTGCTGTAGTCACAGGAACTTAACTTTTGGAATAGTTCATCAGAATGTATTAAAGGACTACAAACTGAGTTACAGGCTACCAAACAGTATTTTGACCTCTCCAGATATTCCCCGTAGAAGAATCTCACTGCTGCCAAATACTGATTATTCTTCAAACAATCCCACCCAGAAGAGGAAATAAGTGCACAGAAAAATTAAGTGATCTCCCCAGTATCACAAAACGAGGCCGTTACCGAGCTGATAACAAATCCTTGGTGTAACAACTCCACTTTGGAGCTGAACAATAAATTCAGCCTTTTTCCAGAGGTGTCACAGAACAAAGTTGTCCCACACCCTAAAGCAGGACTCATATACTTGGGCAAAACAAGATTTAACCATTTCACATTCATTTTTCCCTGTCTTCCTATTAGTTGCTAGTGATTACATATGACCTGTTAACCTGACTGAAGTGAAGGAAGGCAATTTACTCTTACAGGTGCAGCTACATACAAACTACGTTCATCTGGGGAGAGCTAGTTCTTGCCATGTCTTTGCAGCTAAGCTGAGACCACACTGGGCTTTTATCCCATCCGAAGCAACAGATCCCACACACATAACTACATTAGTTTTCATGTAATTCTTTGACCTGGAAGTAATCATAGTTTTTGCTCAGCAAAAGGGTGAGCTATAGTCAATTGAAGGATCTGAAAGTTTTACTGCTGGGCAACATCTTTTCTGCTCTCCTATGTCAAAATAAAATTTGGAATAAAATGTAAATGCTTCCCTGAGCTACAAACAATGAAAAAAGGTGTTCTGCCTGCCATCAAACCCTGCTGTTAAAATATTAACACAATGTAAATATTGTAATATTGAGGAAGTACACTGTGTCAGTACTTCCTGGCACCATACAAGGGCTTCACTGTTCACTCCAATCCCTGCTGTTAGTTTTAAACACACACAGCTTAAACAAGGCAGCTGAGCTTCTCCAGTCCTGGTGTGGAATTGCAGAGAGGCAGAATCTTACTGTAAGTTCTCTCTAAACTAAAAAACAAAGTATTAAAAAGAATTCTTAAACCCAAACAATTATGTAGATGTCAGTACTTTTGAGGCAAATATATTCCACAAGGTCATTACAAAGTCCTGGCATATTGCTGCCAAACATGGAAAGATCTTTGGGCATGCACTGTCCTCCCCTTCCTGAGAGGAGAAAAACAAGCTGCAAATGCCCACCAATGCCAGAAGCCTGAAAGCCCAAGTTATTTCTCATGTCCTCATGGCAGAAGTCCCACTCTGCAGCCCTGCCAGTTAAGCACATTACTCTCAACAGACTCTCTCTCAATTGGCTGAACAAGCAGCATGTGTGTAATAAAGAAAATGAAGCAGCTACCTGCCATGAGTAAGATGTCAGATGTTGCTATCAGGTCTTAGAAATGCTGTCTAGCTGCTGAAATTATGTACTTGTCATGGAAGTGTCACAGAAAAGAAGCACAGCTTCATAAAACTGTCAGGATGGAGAATGACCTCTCTATAGAAAACAAAAAGCCAACTGGCAATACTTGCAAAAAGCCAGTAGACTTGTTCAGCTGGAGGAGTTCAGGGCAGGATTTCACTCTGCTGGCTTTGGTTAATACAAGGTAAAATGCCATCACTGACAAAGATCTCACCAGTTTCAATGGAAATAGCATAAAGACATGAAATCTGAAGTTACCACTGTTTATGCTTAGAGGAATCATGTCACATCCTGTGGCATGGCTGACAAAGACTGTTCTTGTCCCACAGACCTAATGATCCAAGTTCAAAACAGCATGAAATACCAGGGGAAAAGACCCAAATGTGTGAAATGTCTAATCCTAGCAAAACTAGATGGGCTAGGATTTCAATAAATGACTTCTGTGTGTTGTATTATGACAAAAGAAAGGTGTAAACACTGCTTCATGCTACCACAGGAAATACAAGAAGTCCAAACTGACACCAACTTAAAAATACACTGGCTTATTCCAGATTTAGATCACCTGCTGCTCCCGAAGCTTTCTCACCTTTTTGAGAAGTTCCTATACACAAATGGGAATTAAAAGTACTTGTACAATGCCCCCACATCAGATAAGCTTTATACTTATTCATGGCAACAAATTGCCCTAGGGCTTAACAGAGATTTTTCTACCTTATTCTGGAAGAGCTTCTTCAACTATGTATCCCACTGCATCAGCAGATTTGTACGTGGTCAAGAGTACCACAAATCCCCCCACCTCCCAACATTTTTTCACATGTCAGTTTATGTGCTGTGGAAAAGCAGTACAAACACAACACTTAGCCAGCCTTCTTATCTTTCATTTACCTAAAAGGGGAGCAAAACTCTTCAGAACTCAGTAAGCATTCACTATATGTAAGGGGCATGAGAGCACTACAAGAAGACTAGGAACAGGACATCATTCCAAAAACTGAACTACTTACTGTGAGGGAGGTTGCTCATTTGTTTGTTTTTTTAAAGATAAACAGAGGGGTTTTTTGTTCTGTTTCATGAAATATTATAGCTAAGATCCTTCTCCACTACCATAAATGGATGTTTTTCTTAGTCTCAGTGGGTGGTCTCCGAGTTTTGACAGAGGAACATCACATGCTAAAAACATAGGATGCTACAGAGATAGCCCACCTGCAGTAGTGGTGGATGTGAAGGGGGAGAGAAAAGGTGATTGCAAAGGCCAAAACAGACTGTGGTGGGGAAATCAAAGGTCAGAAATGTATTCACAGCCCTAACAATGGGGGAGCCCTGGTGAAATGAGCAGCCATAAAGCACAGATACATTAAGAAGACAAGAGCTGCTGAAAAGAGGCAAAAATTTTAGCTTTCGTTTATGCAGTTACTAGATTTATTTTTATTTTAAAAGCCTGAATGAGGAACTCAGAAATAACACTTGGCTTTCCTTTTAGTGTAATTAAAGCATTTTGAAAACTGATTTGTTTTACATTTCTTTTTTATCCTAGTCAATTTAATGGAATAAATTTTCCTTTAAAAGCTGTAGTACAAACCATGTCAGTGCAAACACCTGCTATGACCTTGTGTATTCCTTGGTTCCTTACCTGTTTTCTACAAGGAAGTCTACTACATATTTCTTCAGACAGTAGAGATGGGCATCTATCAGCCCTGTTCTGATGTGCATTCTGGGGTGCCTGGAAAAGGAAAAAAAAAAAAGGAAAATCATGGAGTATGTCCATTTACAAGAGTTTGACTTTGCAATTATGCCACTGGATAGAGAGAAGCGTGCAAAGGCAGATCTGTTCCTTTCCATCTACTGCTGGATTAACCGAGGAGAACAGTGCAGGGTGCATTATTGGACTATGTCTATAAACTTACACCTGCTGGCCCTGGGCTGATTTGCTGCAAAAGAAAACACCTCCTCCAAGGAGTCATTACTCCTGCTACATCTTCTTATGTAAGTGGAAATTGCACATTACTGGGCAGGAAGCCAAAGTAATGGGCCCAGAGTGCTAAAAGTTACAGTGGGTAATGTCAGGGTACAATAATTCAAAGCTTCTGGCTAAGTGCCTGCCTTAATATGCAAGGCTGAGCATGTTCTGCTAGCAAACACAACACCACTACTGTATTTTCTCTAACACTTCCTGAAGGCGAACAGGGGAAGGAGATGGGGTCTGCTCACCTTTCCTGCACTACACTTTACAAATGACTGCCACAGCTAATTACAAACCATTTACCTCTTCAGTCCAGTAAGGTGGAAAAGATCAGTAAACCCCCCATTCATCAGCAGCCAAACAATGGCTAACAGGGAAATCTTTGCTTTCAGACCAGTGGGCAGGTAAATATTGCAGAACCTCAAAAATCTCCAATAGTGTAAATACTTTAAGAACAACATTTAAAATCATAAAGACACATCAGTTACTTATACTACTTGTCTTTATGCATTCTCTGCTCTTGGACTTTTTTTTGGACCTCCAACTCAGAACAGCTAGTTATTTTATGCCAATATTACTTTCCCTTCCACACACCTGTAGCCACATTTGAGAATGTTCTGGCTGTCTGGATACTCACCACTGGTTCTCAGGACTGAAAAGCCAGTAAGAATATTTAGCTTACACATAAAAAAAGACAAGATAACAGTCAGGGACTACACTGGGCTGCTCAAGAGATCTGTAACTGCATCTGCAATCCAGAGCCTATAACAGGAGATAAACGTCAATCCACACCTGAAATTGTCTGTTTTCATTTTTTCTCCTTTGATGCCTAGATTTCATAATGAGGTTTGAATGAACAGATCTTACCAGTATATCCCATCCAGCCTTTGTTTGCTAATTCTAGAACACACTTAAGTCAGATGTTTGTGATCATAATCACTTTTATTATTTAGTGAGCTCAGCAAGAGGGATCATTCCCAACTCAGGCACGTGTATATGCATACACGTTTATATATGTAGCAAATCAACACCAGCACAACGAATATTTAGTAACACCAATGCTACTGAGAATATCAGGTGTTCCAGGAAGCCATTTTTCAGTCCATTTCTCAATTAATGCACTGAACTACCAAAGTATTTGAGTCTTAAAATTTTATAATTTGTGTGGCATTTCTCAAGCATGACATTTAATTCAAGCTAAGCATATTACTAACTCAAACAAAATTCTCCAAGTCCTACTTGCAAGGGAAAGCTCGTATAATAGTAGTACAACACTTTGCAGTGGAGTATGTGGTACTAAAAAATGATATATGCACTTTCCGTAGATTACTTCATTAACAAAACATGAGCTCACCTAGCAATGCTCCAGTACTGATGTTATCAGTGGCCCAGATGTTGCTGTGGAAGTCAGCCCAAATAGCAATGCTCCTTATGCAAAGAGGATAGGGAATCCACTAATTTTAATGATGTCTTGCAGTTGGAAGTCAGCAGACTCCCTCCTGTTCTGCATCCTGAGGATGGTTTCCACATTTTGTGTCTTTATGAAGAGAGAATTTTTTTCATATCTTCCCTGAGAAAAAGGGCTTCTTTGTATTTATATAATGAACATAATAGTTTATTGAAATGGGTGAAGAGATGAAAGGAAAGAAATGGAACAAGGAGGAAAGCTGAGAAAATTAACAAAACAATGGAACGAGGGCAAGAAACATGAAAAAATAGAAATGGATGCAACATGGGAAGGAGAGGGAAAAACAGGAGGAAACCCCCCAATCTTTAACTTGAAGATGACAAAAGAGACATGGTTTCTTTAATGCCCGAATGCCATGTTCTTCTCTTCCCATTCAAGATAGCCTTAAACAACCCCCCTTAAACGCAAGGCAGGGAACCAGGCATCAAGCAGATGAGGATACAACAGCAACTCCTCAATAAATGCTGGATCTGTTGCCAGTGTCTGTGTGGCTTTCACACACAGAGTCTCCCCACCTGCAAACTGGAATAACACTATTTAGTTACACCACAGGACACTGAGGATTTGCAGGCTGAAGTTTGTATCTGCATGCAAGTATTGTACCAAGTTTTTCTGTAGCTAAGCAACTTTATAACAGAGTTATACAAAATCAGTGCAAGTGGACAGACAGTAGCACAGCGCTATCCTAGCTGCAGCTCCATCACACACAAAAAAATCCCCCACAAAAACCAGCCAGACAACAAGATGTACTGAAATGCCACTGTGAGTTAGCTTTCAATGTAGAATATACTAACAATAATGGAACATCATGCTGGACAAGAGGGAGGTCCCACAATGAAAATCCTCTGAAACACAGACCACCTAAGTGATTTGCAACAGAATAGCCCCATAGATTAATATTATAATCACAGCTTCAAAGGTCAAACAGGCAAGTTTGGGCACATGCATAAACAAAGCTGCGATTTCTGTAAACCAGGCTCAAGGAGAGAATAGCCACACTAAACCAGACTGATAAGAGCACTCTATCATAAGAAGCCACTAAAGATGATGCTAATTTTCATTGACTAGTGCTCAAACCAGTTTATCTTCAGGTAAAAGCAAAGGGGCCAAATAGTCTAACAGATAACAGCAAACTCCCATCACCATTTCAAATGAGCATCTGGTTACTAATATGGAAAGCCACACTCCCTTCTCATGCCTCTGATCTCCCACTCCACCAGCTAATCTTTTTACAACATATGAAAAATGAGCCCATTGCAAGGAACAGCTGATACAGAGGGAATTGAATAACAAACAACGCATGTGCCGAGAGCTGACACACCTAGACTTATCGCTCTGAGGAAGATAATACAGAAGGCTTTTAATTATATCATCAAAGCAAAGGAGAAGGTACTAGGAGGGGCTGGCTGCAGATGGTTAAGTGTTAATGAATGTCGGGTTGGGTGGTTTATCAAAAGAAAAAGACTGGATATATATCTGAGAGGGTCACTGTTGAGATGAAAGTTCTAACAGCCTTTCATGGAGCTTTCTAATGAGTGAGGAATGTCAAATGTGAACCCTCTAAGAATCATACCAATTACTAAATGAACTTCAGTTCAATCTAGCAAATGTAATCAAGCACAAGTCATTAAAATACACGGTAAAACTCCCGTTGGCGCTGCCACTATAGTGTCTATTATTGTCTCTGCTCCCATGCAAGGGAGGGGGCTGCTCCCAGTTGTAAGCTCTGTGTGTTATGTTAAGTGATGGCAGATTTTAGCCCTAATGATGAGGCATGGAGGGCTCCCTGGCAGAAAGTCGACAATGAGGAGGCTTGGAGAGATCTGTGGAGAAGTCAGGGAAAGATCAGCAATTAAAAGAGCAATTTCAAAGAATGCAATTTAATGTGTAAAATTAGCTTTTATTAGCACATAATTCCACAAAATCCTTACTTGGGATGAGAGTGCATAAAGGTCTGCAAGAGTCCTTAGAAAGGTCTGTGCCCGTAATTCCTGACACGCCATTGTGAAATAATAAGCAGTACTAACAGGATTGATGCATGCTTCGTACATGGCATTGCTTTGAAAGTGGAGCCCGGAGCTTTTCTCTCCCCAACAACCTCCCTCAGGGTTTCCTCCCCACAGGGAAATCAACCACCTGATAGAGCAAACTTCCCTTGCTTAAAGACAAAAAGATGGACAATTATTTCAACTGTAAACTAATTAAGAGAGATTACCAGCAAGAGCTGGAGGTTCAGACCAGCCCTGCACTCCCACTGACAGTGTGATAATGCCAGGCTGGGGTCAAAATCATAAATCTGAAAGGAGCACACACAATGCTTAAAGCCAAAAAGCCTCTCTACTAAGCATGGGATACTGTCACATTAACCTCACCACCTCACAAATAAACTAGCTGAGAAAGAGAAATCCCATGGCCTCTTTCCCCTTTAACTTCATACAGCTGTTGACGGAAAATATGAAGGTTTTAAATAAGCTCAAGGACCTGAGGCTGTCCATACCCTAACACTAATCTGAGCAATGACACAATAAAAATCCAATCATACCTGCTGTTAACCTGGCCCCTGGACCAGTATCTGAATTACATCCACCATTGGCTTATGGAGTATTAGTTCATCTTCCTTCCCATTCCTCTAAAGTAAGTAAATAAATAACAGCATGCTACGTGCAAACTCGGCATTCCACACTCATTTATTTTGCAGTTAATTGCATGTAGCTCACACAGTCCATGTAGCTGAACAGTCTACCACATTCTTCCTATCCCTCACACTCTGTACTGTACTTCTGTGTGAAGCCGCATGCCATCCAGTTCAAACACACTGCTGACCCCTGACTGCCTGCTCGGAGGTGGTGCTCTCATGTTGATACAAAGCCAGTGTACAGATCAACACGAAGAGAAGTCTCATAGCAAAAGCTGCCAGACCACCTTTAATGTCTCAAGCATTCCTACTTTTAAAGGGAAAAAAAAAAAATCCCTAAATCGCATTGCTCATTTACGGGACAGCTCTTGGCTGTAAACTCACTAATAATAAAAGACCACTGTTACATTGGCTCTTCAAAAATCCCAGACACCTTATGACCTTAATTTTTTATACAGTGCTTTTGGCCAAAAAGATCCCAAAGCACTTAGTCAGATGAATGTCCCCACTGTATTCCCGGCTCCTTTGCCCACCAGTGAAATGCTGCCACCTCCGGGCTGAACCGCAGCAGCCAGAACGGTACAGGCTGGGACCTATAGACCCTCCCACCTGCAGGACTTCTAGCACCCCAATGCCACCAGGCACAGAGGAGGGAGAGCAATTATAGCTTGCTGCTTCCCAGGTGGAACAACTGGTTCAGTTCTGGCTGTGAGGAATACCTCGGTGATAGGAGTGCTGGCATGAAGAGGAAAGGGGCATGGTACCTGAGACTTCAAGACGGTGTAGGCAGTATGTGCCATGGGCCCCAAGTGACCCTGACTTTTGACTCCCAGCTTGGAGGTATCCCTTCACTGTCTCCCTTTCTCCAGTTTCCTAACAATCTTATTTACAAAGAAATGATGCTAAGATGAACTTTGGTCCCTTGAGGACAAAACAAGGGAGGACACATCACATTCGCAGCTCAGCATCCTCCTGTAACTACCCATTGATCCATACTTGCAGTTACAGCTTCTGAAGAGATACTGCATCAGAAATGAGAAATATTTTCCAAATGAAAAGGTTTAATTGATCTAATGACCTAAGTTGCTTGAAAGCCTTCCAAATAATAACTATTTTTCATTTAAAACCTTCACCGCTTGCCATTTTTCTTTGTTGCATTAGATTATTAATATACCCATGAGACTATAATACAAACCATGGATGTAATCCTGACAAAAACATGATGAAAACTTTTTGGTAAGGGAACCAACTTTCATTGAAAGCTGATGATGAAATAGTTTTGTCTAGTATAAAGACTATAGGTTAGCAGTCAGAACTCAGGATTAATGTTTGTTCAAGGTCAGTAATGGTTTACAATAAGCCAGTGCGACCTCCAGTAGAAAGAGTCGTTACCTTAGGAACAACACTGTGCTGTAACATCAACATTTCTTTTGACTTCGATGCTGAACAGCAAGGGTGCTGATGGCTGTACAGCCAACTCATCCCATGACTTTCTATATAACACTTTTCTTTGCCCTGCTTCAGCTTCCCCATGTAACAACGAGAACAACAGTAATTCCTCACCAACCCCAAGAGTGAGAAGCAGTCCCTGGGGGTGCATGGCCATGCCACTGGATGCATGTGCATCCCCCTGGGAACAGATCAGACACAGCTGCTGGGGAAATCATTTCCCAAAACTTGGGTTTAAGGGTCTTCTCTGCCATACTGAGTGCTAACAGCTGCAGGAAATAACATAGGGGCCGAGCTCCCCACAATGCCCCTGCCCCTTTCCTCTTTCCCCATCACTGAAAAAACAAGAGTTCATGCAAATATTTCATACTAGACACTTTTATACTATATTCAAGCTTCCTAGAATAACCCAACTGCTATGTAAAAACTGTGAAAGCAAAAGAGAAAGAACAAAACAATAATACATCCAGAGTTTGGTGTGAACAGAAGAGAATACATTGCAAAGGAGGGCGGGGACTGCCAGAGACATTATTAATAGGTTTTACCCTCGAGTTCTGGCAGCTACTTGTTCTATACACAGAGGAAAAGGATTAATCAAGCCCTGCACGTAAAGGTTCTTTCTACGGTCTGCCAAAATATTTAAAGCAGTATATACAAAGTGTAAGCCTTATTATTATACACATTCAATGTAATCATGCTACAGTTAAGGTCAGGATGACAATAAAGTAGATTACTGTGCACTATAACCAATTCAATTCCAACACAACGGGACGTGGCTTAGTCGCTTGGTTCAGATCTAGTATTTGAGCTTATTTTTCTTATGCTGGGCTAAACTGTGATTTAAGAGATTTAATCAAGCTTTGAGAATTGCTTTCTTTGCTAAAGAAGGAGAGAGAACTAGAAGACTGCACCTGGAAATCCTAATCATTTTCAATTTTCAGCTCACTTTGTTTCCTGCTTCATGGAAAATCACCTTAATAAATAATTGTTCCCTAAAATCGCCAGGCCTGAAAGGATAACAATACATAAGAGGAACAAGTTTTAAGCAAACAACTGAAGCTGCAGGATTGTACAGAGGCTACTGAAGAACAGCAGCTCCTGCTGATCCCTCCTACAGCAGTCCCCAAAGGGCTAAGCAGCAGACATATGATCTATTTTCTTAAATCAAATAATTACAGTAAATGCATGGGAAACAGAGAAACTGAAAACTAGGTCAGAGCTGTAGGTCACTAGCAATATATAGCTTAAACGCAGCAAGGCTGCCACAATTCCTTTATGTCACTGGCCTAGACTCAAAGGCAAACTAACTGGTCCTCAGCAGCATGACTGGATGTTTGCAGTGCCTTGCTTGGTAAGGTTTCAAAGACCTTCTGTGCCTCCCGAAATTGAAATAGTACTGTGTTTCCCTTTGACCTTCCAGGGCCCTGGAGCAGAACAAACCGAAGCTGTCCTACACACCTTTGGGTTTCTTGTTGCGAGTGGCCTCCCATGTACCTCATAAAAATCACTTACTTCTGCACCACCAGTTTATTAGAATTAAAAATCCCTCTTTAAACATGTTATTGTGCATGGTTCATACCTGATCACTGAGTTTCCTTTGCCAAGATCTTTGCCTGACAAGCAAACGGAAGATATTTGCACTGTGAGTCTTTGGAAGGTATTTGCACTCAAAACAGTTACATTTCATGGGACTGGAGAAGAACCTGACAAGAATCTGACAGCAGATATTCAGGGTTAGAGGGAAGAAGAGAGGCAGAGAAACAAAGAAAGAAAAGTTCAATACATGTTGTGTGTTAGACAATGCAGCATTTGGCTGCGCCAACACTTCAAGACTAGAAAGGAAGCAGACTTGAGCTTTGAATGCAAAGATGGAAAAAATTCAAGAGTTACAATTTAAATTACCAAAATCTACCCATATCCAGCCCATGTAGAATGTCTTCTGCAGTAAATCTAGCAATGCTTATTCTCTTTGCCTACTGTAAGGGAATTATATTTGACTCCTGCTCCTCAAGGGTCTGCAACCTCCTCAGCTGACACTGTGACCTGTGTTTCCTTTTGATTTCCCCCTGGAACCCACTGCTTCTGGCTAACCTTTGATTCACAATAAGCTTTTACAGTCATATCTACTCACATCTCAACTCCACTGAAACTTGGGCACTTCAGTAGTCGGCAACACAGGAACCATGCTTCACCCTTACAAGATCGCAACAACTGCAAGTGTCAAATATTTAATCAGATAATGAAAGCAGCTTTATCTCAGGCAGAAATTGAAGTGGACACAGAACTTGGCTGTAACTGCCAGGACACAGGCTTCTTCACATCTCGGCAATGCTGAATGGAGAAAAACTGATTTTAGGGGAAACTGTGTTAAGGTATCAGCAGTCAGACTTTATGATCCCTGCTTCCATACAGAGCAGCAGTGGGTTTTCCTGATGTGGCTTCAGTGAAGCCATGACTCAGACTACGTACCCAGATACATCCTTGGACAAACTTTAGCCTGGACTTAGTGCAAAATCAACCCAGAACCATGCAATTTTAGGGCACAGAGAGCTGTCAGGATATCATCTGCATTAGAGTACAGCCCAATCTGGCAGGGAAAAAAACACCCCAAGTGATAGGAACATCACACAAGAAATACAGAGACACTTTATTTTCTAGTTTGAAAGAACCTATACTATTTACCAGCTCATATTTTTATGGTAAAACAAAGTCTTAAAAAATATAGCATTCTTTCTGCAGGGTGACAACAGAATTTAAAACCTTTCAAAGGAGAAATGAAACAAAACCGGCATTTTACAAACCACCACATGCAATACCATGGGATGATGAAGACAAGTATCAGGGAAAAAAGCAGGAAAGATAAGACACAGAAAAATGTATCGTTACCACAAGGAGAGCTTAACATCCACCCAAAGGCCAAATCTGCATTTTTTAAACAAGTAATTACGGTGGTTACAACCACATTGGATTGGTTTCTGGTTAGACCATATTACTCATGATTTAAAATTTCCACATTTGATAATAGCTATAACAGAAGTTGCTGCTTCATATTACCATAAGAAACTGAGCTTACAACTAAAGTGCTTTCAGGAGGACACTAAAGTTGGACCACCATAGCATTAAACCCAACTCAACAAAAATGTACACTGTGCTGAGGACTGAGATGGACTTTCAAAAAAATCTTTCTCATCTTTCACCCGTTACTAGGACCTGAATAACAGCTTAAGGGTGGGCCAGAGGATTTTGTGATAATATGGCAATTAATATATTGTAGAAGACAGACAAAAAAATCCTGGCAAATTTGATGCAGTGAGACAGTAGCTTACTTCACTGGGACTGTTACTGCTGACTGAGAAACTCCATACAAACAAGAGTGCTGCTCCACCAGCACCACACATGCTAACTCACTTCACACAGCACATTGGAGCTGCCTTTAAAATAAGTAGGAGACAGTCACTGTTCATTTTAAAAAAAAAAAAACCACCTCAAACCCCAAAACCACAGACTTGAAGGATAAGCTGTTTGGACAGCTAAGACGACACTACTCACCTCTGTATTTTCACAATTTAAATCCTTTTTTAAAAAAGCTGCAATTACAGATTTAAGGTTTTGGCCAAAATTAGCAAGTATTTTATTGCTGTGATAAGAAAACATCAGCACACTACTTGCTTGAAGACTGTGTGGCTTCAGCAGCAAAACAGACAGAAGATGTGTCATTAATGCAGACTTCAGGGTCCCTAATAGCAAAAGCAGCAACAGTGAACCATTTTCATCACAGATCACAAGCTGGTATTAAAAAGCAAGAGAGAAGACAGCAACTGAACCCTCTGTAACACCAGAGTAGGGAGTCAAACCTCACAGCCTAGAAGCAATAAGCTGGCTATGCCAAGTTAACAGAGTTCAGATGCCTCCATATGGTCACAAATTGGAACATAGGAGTCTCCATATAAACAGAGGGAAAAACTTTTTACTCCGACAGTAAAGCACTGGAATAGGCTGCTCAGAGAGGCCGCGGAGTCTCCATCTCTGGAGACATTCAAAACCTGCTTGGAGGTGTTCCTGCATGATCTTCTCTAGGGGATCCTGCTCTAGTAGAGGGGCTGGACTAGATCATCTCCAAAGGTCACTTCTGACCCCTACCATTCTGTGATTCTGTGATAAATTTGCTCTTAGAATAGCTCTCTGTACAAAGACCAGAATGGCAACAAATCCAATGCCTTTCCTTTACAGGGCTAAACCCATGGTAGGACACTTTCCTCATCCTGAAACACTCAGTCTAACAGAAAGAAGAAGAAAATGGGTACTGGATGACCTGAAAATTATCATTTGCAGTTTTATGGCAACCTCAAATTCTATTAAAACAAAACAACTTCTATTCCCTTCTTGCTTGGAAGAGAGTGGGATTATTCCATCTGTGGTTGTGGACTGTTTCAGTATTATCCAACTGCATAAACGAAACTAGTGTCAAAATTAAGTTTTAAATGGCTTGAGGTTTATAGGAATTAAAGAAGGAAAAATTAAATTTGAAACTCTGCTTGTTTACTAGCACTAATTAAATATGCCAGATTTCTGGGCAAGCTTCCTAGCCTGTGGCTACTACGTTACTGGCTTGTAAAACAGTCAACAAGCACATGAGTACAAAGCACAAATACAATAACAGAGATTTCGTGTACAGTCCTGCCCCTAGTTTATAAGGAAAAAATGTATTAGAAACAATCTGTACCTATAAAGACCTGTGCTAACCTTCTAGATTATATTGCTTATATTGCTAGTATAAAAAAAAGCCAAGTCTACAATGGGTGCTTTTACAGAGAAGAGTTAAAAAAAACCAGAGAGAGGTAAGAAGCAACAAGGACAACAAAAGGCAAGGAGGAAGCCTTAGAAGACTAGTTTACTTCTAAAAAGCCCATGCTTCTGGGCTCTGCTCTTGAAAGAATTTGCTATTAAATGTGAAAAGGAGGTTTTGCACTTGAACAGAAAAAGTGGGTCTGACTATTCACACCACAGAAGCTGCACTCCTTATTAATAGATTTTATTAAAATACTGGAATTCACTGGAAAATAAGTTTATTCTGAAGATGTGGCATGTGACATTTAATGGGAGCAAAGACCATATCTATAGCTATACAGTCTATTTAGACTCTAAACTTTTAAGACAGGCTGTATTTTTGTGTTCTGTATTTTAAAAGAACCAGCACAATGAGCTCATCGTCTATGAGGAAGCTAGAGGAAGCTACAAACCAGCCAAACAAATTAAAGCCCACCTCAGATAAAAAGTGTCTCTGGAGACCGCTCATCATAGTACAAGGTGAATGAAACAGAACAAAACATGACAGTATCTCCTGCATCTTCCCTAGGTAGGAACGGGAGCAAGAGAAGGAGAAACAGTAAGATCCCATAGCCTCAGTGCTGGACTTTGCACATCCTTCTGTCAGGAAAAGCTCCCAATTTACTTTCCATGGCTGAATCAGCCATTTTTACGAAAGCAGTTAAAAAAACAACTCATAATGAAGAAACACTTGAGAACAATTTGCTGCCTTGATAGCTTTAAAAATGAATAGCCATTCAGAGCAACTCAAATTAATGTGCATTCCCACTGTACAGTAGCCTTGCTCAGCTTTAAGGAAACCAGAAATTATGCTTCAATAAAAACTCAGCCACACAAATATTCTTCTATAAAAAAGAGGCATAAACATACAACTCTCCAACTTCCACAATCACGTACATGAGGCAAAGGGAAACGATATAAAAATAACTAGGTTTTTGTTTATATCTCAGATTTACAAGAGCTGTTCCAGAAACTAAGTTCTTCCACTGAGGCACTGATTCAATTAGCTTGCACAGCACACTTTACTTGTATTTCGAACTCTGACGTGCATCGATAAAATAGAAACACATACACAATGGATACACACAAAATACTTTCCCAAACTTGTATGCCTAGGCGCAGGTAGAAGTTCTCAAAAACACTTTAATGGACTGTTCCTTCCATGCAAATGATCTTTTTTAATATATACAAGCCATGTATGCTTCCAGTTAAAACTCTGATCATATATTCTTGCAAAGCAGCCAAAAATCTAATACAAACTGAAGCCCTGAAGGAATTTCTGGAAGTATAAACCATATAGCGCAATAGTTCTACTTCTGGCAAGAAGAATCAGCTTTCCTTTCAAAATGAAGCTAGAAGCAATGGCAGTGCATAAAAACATGCTGTCAGTCAGCAGTGAAATAGCTAAATTAATGAACTAAAAATTAATAGGAAAAATCTCAGCTTACTAAGAACTAAATTATCAAGTAACAGCAGAGCCCTTACTTCTTAGTTTTTGATAACTGTTAGTTTGTTAATGTTTGGTCTTGCTATTCAACTGGATGACAAAATCAGTTCTTCAGAGATGTGAACGCTGGATTTCACAGAATTACTCTGGTTGGAAAAGACCCCTGGGATCATCGAGTCCAACTGTCTACCCTACCTTACAAGTTCATCCCTAAACTGTATCCCTCAACACCTCATCCAAACGATCTTTAAACACATCCAGGGATGGCGACTCCCAGGGAAGCCCATTCCAGTGCTTGACCACCCTTTCTGTGAAAAAATTCTTTGTAATATCTAGTCTAAACCTACCCTGTTGTAACTTGAACCCATTCCCTGTTGTTCTACCACTAATTGCCTGTGAGAAGAGATCAGCACCAACCTCTCCACAACTGTCCTTTCAGATAGTTGTACAGAGTGATGAGATTTCCTCTCAGCCTCCTCTTCCTTCAAGACACAACCAGTGGCAGGGAAGGGGACACTTGCTAAGGGGAACAAAAAGAACAACTAACAGTGCATTCTCATATACTTTTTTTTCCACTGTACTTTGATCCATGTTAGTACAGACTTTGTTCTCCCGTCCTCATATTAGATTTAAAAGTTAAAACACCGCAGAACTTCAGAAATAATTTTTTTAACAGTGACTATAAACAAAAAGATATTACTCCCTTTCAGACACAATGTGCCATTTCAAGTCAGTGTCTATCTGCCAGAAGCATTTCTACAGCTGATCAATTTCTCCCCTTCTTGTAACTTTGTCTAATTCTCCAAACCCATGCTCTACCCAGCCTGCAGCAAGCAAGGATCAACAATTTAACCAGTAAATATAAACGTCAAAATAAGATCAGCCTTTGCAAAGATACAGCCACAATACTTTTCATTTGGTCTTTGCTGCAGTTGTCCTTGGCTCTCCCACATGCACAGCACATGTCTGCTTGTGGCCTCAGATCACTGTGGTGCAGCATATCTTCTCACAACCTCACCTCATTCCAAGTGTTTTGATTCTGAACAGCTTAGTTTAGCTTCCACCTCTTCACCATACTGTAACTATCCAGGCACTGAGCAACAGTGAAAACCACTCACCAGCTACATCTCGGCTAAAACCCTTAGGAAACAGCAGAGTCCTACAAAACCTAAGACTTGGATACCTCTGTTGAGGCTTGAATTAACACTAATGGCCAGTTTTCTTATAGTCATTGTAGAAGGAGCAGAAATCAGCAGTAGATACGCAGGGACGTGGCAGGTAAAAGGCTGAAGCCTTTCAGAAGTCCTGAATGGCACACGTGTGTCATCTCCACTGTGGACACAGCACGTTGATCTAGGAAAATTACGAAGTCAAATGACAGAGAGAGCATCAAAACAAAACTTGTCTTTAAATCCTGTGCTGCAGCCTACTATGAGCTTTTTGTCACTCAAAGACTCATGATCACTACTGGAGACCTTTCTCAGAGATTCACAAATTCATACCCTTGCATCTACTGCCTTCAATATTGTGAATCAATCAGATGCAACTTCAAAACGCAGAAATAAAGGGACAGGTAAAGGGACAGACTTCCTTGCAGCAGATGAAGTCAACTGTGGTTCAGCTCTTGCGCTTCATAGCATTCCTGACTTACAATTTTATCTTCATTTACGCACGTGATGTTTATGAAGTCACTGTTTAGCAGGGCACTATCAAAACCTGTCACTCAAAAAAATATTAATGCTCTCTTTATGGATAAAATTGTAATTAAAAAGGTGAAGAAGCGGATCACATACAGCGGTCTAAATAATTTCAGAAGTTTTACAGCAGTTCACTTTTGAAGAAGTTGGTATGCTTTTAAAAAGTTTAGTAGAAATGAATTTGGAGTCATCACCTTCTGAAGGGAGATACTTTATCACTGTGAAAAGTAAGCTATTTGAAGAACTACAAAATACGATACTCTTGTTTGACATTTGCTGAAACCTCTAAGTGCTGACCAAAGCTGTACCTATAGGTAACAAATGCACAATTCTTATGAGAATTTAAAAGCTGCCATCAGGTGGCTAAACGAAGTGGAGAGCAACAAACAAATGCAAGGATTAAAAGAAATACAAGCCTTAATTTTCTCATTTATTCAGAGTACTGTGGAGCGGAGAAAGCCCAGATGATACTACTGCATCAGAACTTGCTCCTTCTGGTTCTTCCATGGTGTGCCCTGAGCCCTGCAGGCCTCACCAGCTCAGGAGCTGCTCTGCTTGCCCAGCCTGGCCCTGGCAGCAGTGCAACCACTCACATGTTAGCTCAGGTGCAGAACTAGGAGCTCTGCCAGACCCAAAGCAGCATCTGTAAAACCAGTTTGTGTGCATGCAAGGAACCACCTATCTACAAATGTGATCGTGTGTGCTCAGGAGTAGTAGCTTGTTAATGCAAAAGAAAACATATTTAATTTTTCACTGTAAGTCCAGTGATTTTGTACAAAAAATTGAAGAATTAGTACATTTAAAGAAAATGAGAGACAGTGGAGTGGTAAGAACAGAAACGCGTAACAACACAACACACAAACTATACAATACCACATTTAAATACTGCTGGTGTCTGACATGCAGAAATGCAAGTGCTGAAACTTAACATTGAGGTATAAATGTGATCTGTAGCTCTTGCTGAACACAGCGTTACATCGGCTGCTTCCTGCAGGTCATTTTAACAAGTACTAAGAAAGCCAACAGGTAATACTTGGAGCAGCACACTACATTTATACTACTGACATAAGTATTTACGAGTTATGTCCCTATGAAACAAGACAGTAATATGTTCATTTTAAAAAGTGAAGTATGACAGACAGAAACACAGAAACTTTTAGGTTGTAAAAGACCTATAAGATCATCAAGTCCAACCTTTAACCCTACTCTTACCTTTATCACCCAAGTATTATGTGAACTTCCCAAGGCCACAAAGCCAAGTAGAGAAGTAAGATCTCTGTATATTAATTACAAGACACTCTTAATGCAAACAGGTGATAGCACATGTTAACTTCTATCCTGTACAGCACCAGATCACCTCAAAGGTTGTTTATTTTAATGTTTTTCTACAACAATCAAACTGATTAATATTTGTTTTGTTTTTTCTTTCCCCCAAAACAAGAATAGATTACTGGAAGTAAGGTCAGACAACTTTTCTGCATTGTTGTCCAGGACATGAAAAGTCTTTTTTTAACTCGAGGCACAAGGTTAACCTTATCAGATATGAAAGCCTGGAATCTATATAACCTCTCTTGTCTCGAACCCCCTTCTTTTCAGTTGACA
Source organism: Phoeniculus purpureus (assembly GCA_028565055.1). Lineage (NCBI taxonomy): Eukaryota > Metazoa > Chordata > Aves > Bucerotiformes > Phoeniculidae > Phoeniculus > Phoeniculus purpureus. The sequence continues at coordinate 18,694,917 of JAOXOE010000698.1, forward strand.
AACATCAAAAGCCAGTCTACCTTTTCACAGGTTGCTTTCTTCCTAAATCGGTAAACTGGCATTGTGGAACTACACTATCACGGGGTAAATCTAAAACAAACCCAGGCAAGAGACATTTTCCTTAAATCTTAAATATATACTGTTTTCTCAAAAGGCAAGATAAAGAAAAACACACCAGCAAGCACTCATTTGTGTCCTTGATCCATCCCCTCAATAGCCAGAGGCTACTTTTTTACTACACCGACTTGACGAAGGAATCTAAATTGTATAAATCAACGTCTCAATTAACATTTTGTTTAGGAAGAGTTAAGGAAGAGAAACAGAATGTAATCATTTGCTAGCACAGTGGCTCCAGAGGTCTGGGAGCCAGTGCAAGAAGAATGGAGTTGAATGTGGGGAGGGTCCATTATTCTTTCAATAGCGTCTGGTGCTGCAAAATATGTGCTCACATACTTTCCTACTTGAAAAGCTTAAGTCTTCAGTAGCTCCTTGGTCTGGGAAAATGGCAAGCACCCAAATGCTAACCCTGAGATCTAAGAAGGAGATCTACCTGAAGAACAATATTTTTCAAGTGGCCTTAGAAGTGAAAAATGGCCATAAAGAGAAATCTCATTCTCCAGAGACTTCACTCCTTCCGTCTGTCTCCTGTTTGTCAGCTGCCATTCCCCACACACATCCCCAGCACATTCGAATGCAAGAATGGAAAGAGGGCCTCTCTGAAAATAATCACACTTGCTGAAAGACCTGCCTTGCATAAATACCTCTAACAACAGCAGAAACAGAAATCAGAATTCTTGCCTGATACTCTAGCTGAAATTTATGGCACCGCTGGCCGTGATTCTGTTATTACTATGCTACCTGGCTAGGGCTCAAAAGTCACAGAAGTGGGAATTTCAGCGGTATTTTCAGAAATTATGTAGCTCATTTGGCAGGGAGGGGAAAACCAACAAAAAATATATACGTAGTTCTACAAATCCTGTACCAATGTGTTAGTGAACAAAGCTATATATTACACATATCCAAATACATGTATGAACATATGTCTTGTAGGGATGAGATGGAGAAGTTAGGGACACACATGGCCCCTGAAATGCTATTTCATGCTGTATCTTGGGAATAATAAAGCAAAAGGGAAAAAGAAAATCAAAAGGAATACTGAAAGGCAGTCTCTTGTGCCCTTGCAAATATCACCAGCTGCTGGAGGATTTATATGCAGAAAAACTAGAAGTTGAGCTTTAACTTAAATTTCCCTTGCTTTCTTACTGGTTTGCTTCCAACCCTCAGAGTTTAATTAAAGTCCATCAGCCAAATTTTTTCTGCCTGAAAGCCTTGAATTATTCCCTTTTAAAAATCTCTCTATATTGACTGGCCCAGATTTTTTTTTTAAATCTTTGAGCTTCCAATAACCTGAATTATCAATATCCCCTGCAAACATTTTTTAAAAGGTTAAAGGATTTCAAGATGATCAACCCAAGTAATACCAACAGCTACTGCCAGCCAACATGCAGATAAGGCAGGTAACATGTAAGTTACCTTAGAAGGAGCAACTCTGCAATGCCAGTTCACATATCAAGGTCTAAAAGCTTTCCCTCTTTAATTCTCACCAAAGCATTTCATATTTGGTGACTAGGGAAGGAGATAGCTCTGTAAGAAATCTTCAAGGGTAGCGGCTGAGACATTTTACCACTTGTAAAAGGAATCTATCTAACGTCTAGATGGGGAAAATGGTGCCATAAATTTAATGATGAAAGGAAGGCTTTAAAGCCAGAGAAAATTAGGATTTCTCAAAGCAGAGACACGCTGCCCTTAGGAATAGATCTCTGCTATTTACTCGATCTACTGGAAGAACTCCTGGGGAGTCTGTCTTAGCAAGAGAAAGGAAAGTTTGCTATGCTCTTCATTTCCTGTGTAATTCCAGAAACTGCCAGCACAATGCTGTTTGGGGAGAATCACACTATGGCTATTCAAGAGGGAATTCAGCATTGTGTTCTCAATGAATGGAAACATTTTGAAAGATATGTATTTGCTGCAAGTAAAACACAAACCCAGTAAGGATAGTGGATCCACATATTCCTTCAACCAGCTAAGTGCGTATTTTGACTCTTTCCATTAGGACTTTCACAATATTCTTAGTAGCACTAAACATCACTTTAAATTGTCCAGGTTAGAGTTCACAGTAGCCATGAAGTGTAATAAATCAACACTAAAATTATTATGCAGCTACAGTTTATCTATATCAAGTGTAGCTGATTTTAGTGGAGAGGCTATCATTTTTATCTATCCCTGCAGATTAGTGATTTGGGATCCCATGACCTGGATGAAGGAAATGCTCTCTGAGATTCTTAAAATAAATGATATGAATGGTTCCTTGCAAAAATTCCAAGGGTATTTCCCGCCAGCCCACTGTAATTATCTTCTGCTAAGCAGGACAACTTAAAGGATTTTAAAAAAAGAAAATAAATCAGTAACTTAGAACAGTAAGGAAATCACAAGCTCTGGCTGGGCTTGTGAGCCAGGACCTCAGCCCCAAACAGAACCAGACCTTTTAACTGAAGAGGAACAGTCCCATGCCTCATTTCACCCTTACTTTGCTTTATACTGGGCCGTTTCCTCCCCCCCATATTCCACATTGGCTGATAAATTCCCCAACGGCGGGTGTTAACTAACTCCGCATTCCAGTCTGCTCTGCGTCATGGAGTTCCACATCCCACTGATGAGGAACACATGGCCGACATGTGGTAGAGGAGAGCCTGACAGTGCTAGCACAGGCAGGGATAACTCCTCTGACCTTTGGCTTTTTTTCTCTCTGTACCATCCCAAACACACAATAAGAAGTCTGTGCCCCTCTGTCACATACTGGTCATTCCGGAATCAGTGGACACAAGCTGAACCTCTAAGATTGCAACAGGCTGCTGTACTGAAGACATACTAGTGCTGAAAACGTAAGTTGAAAGCAAATGATCATTCTGTCTCTCCCTAACCAGATCATTCAGAAGAATCACAGAAGTTACATCTGGATCAGTTGGGGTAAACGTCATGTAAAACACACAGTGATGGCTATACTTTCCACCGACTCTGTGAAATAAACTATCTCACAGTGCTGCTAAAAAATACACAGTGGCAACTGTATTAAGGCATTAAGACATCCTTCTAAAACGAATAGACCATTTGTCATCTTTTCAAGACCTGAGCCTGGCTTGAAGTAACAATGAGATTCAACTTCAGTGTTGTCCAACTTGATGACTCACCCAGAGCACTGCTGCTACCAAGTCTCAGGGACTTGATGTCCAAGCAATATCGTCATCCTTTCCTCCTTTGAAATCTCTGAAAAGTAAAACTGAATCACGGGCTAAGTGCTGTTCTGAGACCACAGCAGACAGACGGACAAATTACTGATGCAAATCCACACAACATACGTTTACTAACCATTAGAAACTGAATGCTGAGCCTCACACACGCTCTGTGCACTCTAATGCTGGCAAGAGGTTTGCAGTAAAATTAAATCTCTCAATGTCTTTCTATAGCTCCAGTCAACATAAGTTCTGCTGATACTACATTTTGAGATTCACAGCCTCTTACCTGTACAAGACATGGCATGACCTTTCTTTTTTAAATAGGAATGTACAGCATATCCAGGTCCTATCATCCCTTTTGCAGTGAATGAATAAAATCAGACAGCAGCAGCAAAACACAGTAAAATCCCACGGAAGCGCCAGTATTCAGATCAGTAACAGTCAACATATTGTCAGTATGTTCTTGACAATATAAAGTTGACATCTCACTAATTGCTTAGATAGTATGTTCACGTTTATGGTACAAACATAACATATACAAGCAGTGAATTAAAATGTTTTCCTTGTATTTGGCTACCTCCATTTTAGAAACTAGAAAGTTTTAAAAACAGTCCATTTCTGAAACTGAAGGCTACACTCATCCCCAGTATACTTACAGAAAAAGCAGGGCAAGTTGAGCAAAGTTTAAAGGCATCATAAAAAAGTAATCTTCCTGTGAAAATGAATGCCCTTTATTTACAGCTGCTGCTCTTCATGAATTAGGAAACTTCGAAAAAGGCACGTGAGAGCTCCAAGGGCATCTTGAGAACATCTACACACATCTCGTGGCTCAAACAGCTCACAGGCCTGTATCTTTTTCTGAAATGTTCTGCAAAGTCCTCTTTTGTAAAGACATATGATTAAAGCTACACCAACATTTTTAAAATGTGGTTATAGTCTGAGAAGTTAGTGTGTAAAAATCACACCCTTTTACTCAATAGACCTGGTTCTTCTGTTTTGATTCAGAATCAGATCCACTTGCTTTACTGGCTAAAATAACTTTTTACAACTTTCTAAATTCCTACTAGTACTGTGAAACCAATTCAGTTCTGGGAAGGGGAACCAGATTCTTTTCTGGCTTGTGCATCTGCGAAAGGATTGTTACCTAAATCAACGCATAATTTCTATTCTGCAATGGAGGAGCCAGAAAGAACCCGGCTTATTTTCTGGATGCTAGTAATAAAATATTATTTTTATTTATAAAAGGAGCTGGTCTGGAATAATTGCAAGAGCAGATCTAGACTAACATGACAGACATCATGAAGATCTACACACAAGTCAAATATCTACAAAAATCACATTTTGGAGGGGAAAAAAAAGATAGACAATAGAATAATAGAATGGTAGGGGCTGGAAGAGACCTTTGGAGATCATCTAGTCCAACCAATCTAACAAGCTCCCCCCTACAGCAGATTACATAGGAACATGCCCAGGTGGATTTTGAATGTCTCCAGAGGCAGAGACTCAATGTATCAGCATCCTTCCATGGCATTCCTCAAAATATCACTTGAATGCAAAAGAAACTTATAAAAGTTTGCTAATAGTGAAAACCACTGAGTTTTCCAACATAGGAACACCCCCAAAGCTAATGTCTGTATATTCATCCTGTAGGCAGCTGAGCCCAGCAAAGTTTTTGCTCCCTGGTCTGCACTCAGTTGCTCCTACTAATTTAGGTTATTGCATCCCTCACTTCCCAGCCATTGGCACTGCTTGTGGGGACTACTCCATAGCGCACAAAGAAAGAAGAATTCAGTTATCAAAGTCTTGCTGTTTAATCTATTCAAAGTAATGCAACTCATTTTGACACACGTGATTTATGAAGTTCTTGATTACCCCAGCTAGGGGTGAGCCGGAGGTGGTGGTCTCCTTTGTCAACACAGCGGGATCTGGAAGAGGACTGCTGGAAAGCAGTACCATGGAGAAAGACCCTGGAGTCCTAGCGGACAGTAAGTTATCCATGGGAGAGCAAAGTGCCCTTGCAGCCAAGAAGGCCAAAGGTATCCTGGGGTGCATTAAGAAAACTGTTTCCAGCAGATCTAGGGAGGTTTTCTTCAGACTACACCTGGAATACTGTTCAGTTTTGGGCTCCCCAATTCAAGAAAGACAAAGATCTACTGGAGAGAGCCCACTGGAGAGCTATGAGGATGATTAAGGAACTTGAGCCTCTTCCCTATCAAGAAAGACTGAGAACTGGGGCTGTTTATCCTTGAGAAGACTGAGAGGGGATATTAATGTCTACAGATATCTGAGGGGTGAGTGTCAACTGGAAGGGGCCAATGTCTTCTGTGGGGCACAGTAATAGAACAAGGAATAATGGGTATAAACTCAAACACAGAAGGTTCTACCTCAACATGAGGAGAAAATTCTTTACTGTGAGGGTGACAGAGCCCTGGAACAGGCTGCCCACAGAGGCTGTGGAGTCTCCTCTAGAGGTTTTCAAAACCTACCTCGACATGTTCCTGTGTGACCTGCCCTAGGTGGTCCTGCTTTGGCAAGGGGGTTGGACTAGATGATGACTAGGTCCCTTCCAATCCCTACAGTTCTGAGAACTGCCCATGATCCAGTCAGGATGCTTCACATCATGTATTTCTCATGTAAGCAGAGGGTAAAAGAAAAGTTGTTGGGCGGAAGGTTGGACTTGATGACCTTAGAGGTTCTTTCCAACCTTAGTGATTTGTGATTCTGCAGAAAAAAACCCAACAAAACCAAAAAGCAAACTACCAGATGCCAGTTTCCCAAGGAGGGCAGTTTCAGAGAACAGAAACACTAAGGAAGTCGTAGTGTGTTTATATATGATCCACTTACTTAAAACAAATTATCAGCAGAAAAAAAAAAAAGCAATACCCCAAGGCAACAGAGAGGAAATCAAGTGTATCAAAGCTATTCCTGAACTCCCATTACCTACCCACTTGGCAATGCTGATTTTTAAAATTATACTACACCATTCATTTTTACTCTCATGATGCAAGAGGAAAAGGAAGAAAAAACTCGCGCATCTTACCCCCCTCTTTTTTATTAAAGTATCTTAAAAACAGATCTGTATTGTTACTTCAAGGTTGCTAATGTTAGTACTGTATATATTTATAGATGAGGTATTCCTTTCTGTCTGAAGCACATGAGGTAATAAGTAGCTGGAATTGTCACGGTGATTTATTAACATATTCTCTAGGAGAAGCCCTGCACCTGCGTCTGTGCAGACAGAACACCCACGAAGGCTGAACTCACCCTTGCACAGCCCACAAGATCTTAAAAGGAAATGCTCCAAATTTAGACCTGCTCCAACAGGTGTCTTTTACTGTCTCACTTTGCATGACCATAAATATCAGAGGTGGAGCAAAAAGCTCCCTGTCCATTGTAATCACGCTTTGAAAACAAATACCTTTGCCCCCTTCGAAAGTAAAGGCGGCAGCTATGGAATTCTCATCATTTCCTCACTCCTTCATCCTGCCAAGACCCAAGTCAGAGAGATGTCACCGGCAAAACCAGGCTCCAGGGATGAACACATAACTTTTTCTTTCTTCAAAGGGCCCTAAGCCAGCTCCACAACTTCCCCAAACTGTATTTCTTTCATTTTAGTATCTCATCATGCAGCTATTTGCTGAAGTGAATGACATGCACAGGCTGTTCGTGGCTTTTTATAAGCTCTCATTACCCAAACAGGGAACTATTTCCCTGAAAACGCTTTCCCCAGCAGTGTTAGTCTCCTTAGGCACCAACAGCAAATTTATCTCCTGGCCCATCCCAATCTACACCAAGATGTGCCTGGATGGACAGATTTGATACTGTTTTGCACTTGCTTACTGAAGGGAGGATGCTACCTGGGGGACTTGCATCCAGAGTGATTAACAGCACAGGGGAAAAAAAACAAAGGACAATTTTGGAAGCTGAATGGAAAGCTTTGCCAGATTCACTCTGGCAATCAAAGGAGCTAAATTCAGGTTCCTTTCTGTAGTGTAACATGGAGAGGCATTCTCAAAACCAAAACGAGCATCCATAACTCACAAAACCCCAAAACAAATCAAACAATAAATCTGGGAAAGAAATCGTAACCAAACTGAAAAAGAGAGCAACAGGTTATACCATGAACTTAGAAATCCTATTAAAAGCTTTCATTCTGAAACACACTCACTATTAAAAAATGCCCAAGTCAAGAGCAAATAAATATTTAATACTCAACAGGTACGCATGAGAATGTGTGTTTTCCCCTGTCCCTCCCCACCAGCTGCTCTTTTATGGCAGGAAAGTGAAGAGCGTGAAATCCAATGATAGGAAGAAGGCAAAGGTCAGGAAAAAGGTTTTTCTTCAAGGATCTGAATTAGCGTTCTACAGTTTTGGATGTTTTGTCAACACAACTTCCCTCTTGTGAGGAGGGGAAGCCAAAGGTCCTTTGAACCATTTCTGTGTGGAATCTAGATTTTTACCGGTAAGAAGACTCCTAGCTTTAAAGAAAAGTTCATCTTTCCATTCCTTTCACCACTCCTTCTTTTTCCCTCCTTCCACCCCCTCACTAAAAAGGGAGAGAAAAACGAAAACAGAAAAAGAGAAGGATCTGAAGTGCAAAACAAGCACTGGAGGAGTTCTAGAGCTCATGTAACAAGACCAGTATAGCCCTTTAAAGGGAGCGTTAAAAGCAAAACAAACAAAAGCAACACCCTCAAGATGTCTATTGTATTTTACAGAGGAACAAATGAGTGTACTGGAAATTCTCCCATCTTGCCACAAAGTCAGCTATTTCATCAAAACAAAGTCCAGAGATCAAGAAATGGCCAACATGGTAGCCGAAAGGCAGTCACTTCAAGCAATCCATGAAGAAAACGAGATTGGGCTTGCTCTTTTTTTTTTTTTCTTCTTCTCCTTGCTTTACTATGATGTATTTGAAAAAGAAAAAAAACCAACTTCAAAGATTGTTTTAAGCGTCGCTTTTGTTTCTCACATGAGAAAGTCAGGGCTTGAGCAGGTCCAGACAACACAGTGGTTAAAACAGTATTAGCTGCCAACACTTTGTCTTCCTAGAGCTCCCACAGTTGTTGCTGCCCTGGAATTGCCTCATTTGAAAATATTTAACAATTTCCATAATCTATTTTGTTTCCCTCAGAGCCTCTCCAAGACGGCAGTTGTAGAACAGAGAGTGCACAAGCATCCACAGCACACTGTTTCAGCGGTCAGAGGCTCTCCCACGTGGATACTGGCCCAGTGTTTCTGCCTGATCCATCTTTTTTCTTTGTTCTTCTTAACACTTATCAGATCACCTCCCTTTGTGCTTCTAGTCTATCCTATAATCTGTGGGCTTTGCTCAGAGGTTAGCTAACACTTTACCTTTCATAGCTGTGCATTTGGAAATATAAGACAGATAGGTAGATTTTTATCCCATCTGTGTATCTGAAACATTACATTTACCAAATTCCAAACAGTTACACTCAAGAAGATCTGAAGACAGTGCAACTGAACAGGTGTTCCTGAAGGCAAAGTTAGGCCTGCAGCATAAAGCCTGATTAATTTAGCTAAAGGGTAACAGGAATGAGAATCCTCTGCTTAGATGAGCCTGTAAAATCAGAGGTCAACTAAGTTCACACGTTACAGCAATTTCTAAGTCGTTATACCTTAGCCACCAGCTAGTGCTAGGAGAAATCCATAAAGACAAGCCCATCACTAATGGTAGGTAAAATATTCCTCCCTAACTCAAACCAGAACTTTGCATAAAAAATACAGAATGCACCAGTGCTGAATTTCCCACACTATGCAGATCAGCCACTGTGTATGTACAGATGGCTCACCTGCAACTTGGCCCCTGCCATTTCTGAGGAAAACCCAGGAGAGATCCCATGGGAACATGCTGGGACAGGCTCTTTTCCTCACTGCAGTTAACATGGCTCACTCTTGGCCAACTTCCTTCCAAAGGTAATCCTTAGCTTGGGGAGAAGAGGAGTCATCGTTCTATGGGCTTACAATAGTTTCCTCACATCTGGTAGTGGGATGTTGTAGCAAAGCTCAGCCTAGAGCACACAGCACAGGCACTTTCACAAAGGAGATTTATCTGAGAGCAGACCCCAGATGTCCACATCCTTGACTTACAAGGTCCACATGGATGAATTTTCCAGCTTTCACATGCCTGCCCCACAGGTGTCTAATCTCATAGAGGTGAAAGCCTGACTGTCAGCCTGGAACAGACTACAAAGGCTGGCCTCTTGTGGATCCAGCAGAGCTTCCCACAGAACACTTCAGGCAGCATGTGTCTGAGAAAACTAAAATCGATGTAGAGACAAGCATAAAGAACAACAAGTCATCTTCGTTTCTTATATTAATGGACGTGAATTTTGCTGTGTAGGATCTCAGTTAAGCCTGGCCTATTTAATAAATTCATCTAAGTCCCCAGTGCAGTTTAACGATGGATACAACATGGATTCTGTCATAAATCTTCTTCAGCCTGAAAAGATAGCTGAGGTTTTGTGCCTTACATGCAGAAGAATGTCATGAAATCCCAAGATTCTCTCTCAGATGCTCTGGAAATCCATTTGGGACTCAGCCAATGAGATTAGAATTTCATTCACAGACACAAGTCTTTCAGACACTTTTCAATCTCTGAACTGGAACTGTACCTTAACTATAATGGTATAAACTTAATTTCCAAGCAAGTTACCTTTTCACTCATTCCTTTTCTTTCCCTGCAATTTTTCCTCAATAAAGGTATCAAACAAGACTATCAACTGGTTGTAATGTTGTAATGAATAGTAAATACTGCTCTCCAAATATTGCAAAAGCTGCTTTTCCACCTCCCTGTAGATCTCCTTGTTTTCAACCATCACTCTTAGCCCAGCTATTTTTTCCCCATCCTATGTTCAGTTTTTACTACAAGGACTGATAAGCTTACTTCTGAAGGATGGATCTTTTAATGACAAGTTCTTCATCCAAGTCAGCTTCATTAGCCATGAAGAGCAATCTTTTTCCCGTGTCATCCACTCCAATAAAGTCGCGCTGCTCCACTGAAGTAGAAAATCAAACACAATCATTATATATTAAACCAAGCTGGAAAGACAAATGGGACCATCAAGCAGCCCCAAAAAGTTTCAGACTAACCCAGCAAATCAATGAATTTGGAGAAGTTACTCCAAATATTTATTAATTTCTCTTCAGTCAAGGTAGCCAATAAATATAATGTCATTCAAAACACTGGCCCTGAAGGCTTTTTGAATCCTTTTTATGAATATGACTACTTGAAGTCCTGACATGCCATGCTCTCCCTCTATTTTTTTTTTAAGCTAAAAAAGAAAACCCCCCCAGCAACAACCCATTTTGTGACCTAAATTTACACAACAAACCCAAGACAAGCAGACAGTTCTTTGTATTTTAACTGGTTCTTCCTCATCATAAATCACTCCACATTACAATTAGGTGGTCTGGAGGGGATTATGATTTAAGTTAAGAAGTCCCTTCCAGTCCCTACTGTTCTGTGAAGACACAACTGCTTTACAACTTATCTCCTATCTCAGTATTTCAGATAAATACTGATAGCAATAGAAAAAAAATCACACAAACACAAAAAGAATAGATTCTGACTTCCATCACTAATGTTTCTGGGTGGGTTAACTTGGTTTAAATATCTACTTATAAAACTGCCAACCAAGAGAATACCTACTAGTTGTATGTATTATTTGTGGCAATTCCCACCTCCTGCAAGCAGTGGCTGTGCATCCACAGTGACTTTGGTCTACTAAAATGTAAGGTGCTTGTCTTTGAATGGTTTTCCACATCTGAATACAGTGGTGGCAGCTTGTTCTGCCTAGCACTTTGTAGTATGAGCCATCACTCTGGTGGCCACCATACACTTGATCTTTACAGAAGCACTGCCTGTTCCAGAATGCCATGGCACAGTGCTAACAAAGCCCCCTTTTCTCTTTCTGTAAAGACTATTATTTTGGGCCAAACTGGCAAATACTCAATCCCCTCATTTCTAAGCTTTTAACCACACTGGAGTAACAGCATACTCTATAAGTAGTTAATTCCCTAAGACCTTTTCTCAGCCAAACTATTTTAACCCTGTTTTTCCCAGATCAGCCCTATCCTTTACTTTTTACCTTTTCCTTCAGAGTTACCATAGTAATAAACACTATCAACATAGAGTCAAATCTCTGTAGCTGTTCAAAGTTCTATTGGCATCCTTTGATCCAAGTGATCAAGCATATCCCCCTCAGAAATATCTTCTCAGAAATTAAGCATACAACAAACTAGTACAAAAATAGGCCTGAACATGCAACACTGACAAATTAAGTACAATTAGAATAAAGCTCGCTTGCTGTTAAAGCTCAGAAATAAGTACTGAAAGCAGTGCTGATTCTCATGCTAGAGAGGGTCATGAAGTCAGAGAAAGGGCTACTCAACCATTGCTACCTAGTTAGGTTCTCATTATAGATTAGAAACACAACAGCGACCAACTTTCTCTCTAAGCTCAGGTCATGACTGCCCATCTCCTGACGTTTCCTGCAGTAACACACTACACTGTTAGAGCAAAGCCCTATCTAAGGGAAAAAGAAAACTTGATGAAAATGGGCCCAGGTACATGACTGCCACTGAACCGGTTTCTCTTGCTTGTGTAGATAGGCAAGAAATAGTCAGTGAAACCATGTGAGAGCACTGTTGTGGGATTTTTTTTGTAGTAGATGCCAGGTTTTTCCCTGACTACTGGCAAAAAACAGTAGTACTTTTGTAATTTAGAAAAGGTAAAACTTATTAGCAAGATCAATTACCTGGAGATACAAGAGTGCTGTTTCAAATTACACTGGCGTTAATGGAAGAACAAATACATACCTACTTTAAAAAAAATCCCTGCAAGGCAAGTGTGAGAAAAAAGTTAAAGCTGCAATGATCGTAACTAAAGATTGTTTAAAGTGTAAAAATGGAATGCAGGATGTGTTTTACCTCCTCAAGACAGACAAATAATAGTGATTTTGAACCAGCTATTGCAATTTATTAGTTACCTTTGAAATTAGAGCCCCATGAATTTTAAGGGCTTTAGTGACCAAAAGAAATCATGAAATCATAAGAAAATGGAAGTTGAGCAGTTCAGTGATGAGAAGAAATACTTTTCAGTCAGATTTTCTAAAATAGTTTTAATCAAATATAATTAATTGACACTTGGGAAAAAGGCATCTTTGTTAAAGGTTCGGTATCCCCACCCTTTCAATTAAAGGGAGAGAATTCACACGATGCAGCCTGCAAGACCACCAAGAGGTCTTCTGGCAAACACAAGGAATACCAGTGATGACACGCCTGCTGCTTTCAAGACAAGAAAAACAAGCAGGAAAAAGTCACCATCCCCATCTTTTCCACTTTATACACAAAAAAGTTCAGATGTTGTTTTCCATTCAATTCCTTGTAGGTCGTGTTTAAGCACATGGCTTCATTCTGGGTGTCTGAACTCCTGATGCTATTGGTTTATTTGGGTTACCACTGCCCACTAGCACTCTGCCTTTCTTTTTAATTGCCATACTCTTCTTGATCAATTAAAAAAGACCAATGAAATTATTACTATCAAAATATATATGTATCTCGCCTGAATATAAAAGCCAAAGTGCTTGCAGCTGAGTTATGTCAAGCATTTCAGCAAATCATCAGCATGAATTTATAGCTGCTTAAGACTGCATTTCATGTTGATGTGAAAACTGCTCCTTACAACACAGCTCTTGAATGTTCGACAACTGTGTATCAGACACGTGAAATAGAAGTCTTGCTGCTTCTTCTCAAGAAACAAATGAATTTGTAGGAACAGTGAGATGATAAATACAGCTGCAAATCCATCTAGTGGCTCAACTGAACTAAGGATCCATTCCTTAATACTTGAACAGTGCAGCATGTACATAGAAATACCTATGTGTTGTGATTTAGAGGAGGAGCTAATAGCGCCACATACTATGAAAAGCTGCCTATCACATTCAATCCTAACAATCTTCAGTTGCTTGCAATCTTCATTAGATTTTAACTTTTTGGGACGAAATTTCCAATGCTACTTGCTTTAAGAGGAACATTTGGAAAACTTCAGCAGAAGTAAATTTAGCTGCTTCTAAGGCTAAAGACAAAAAGCCCATCATTTAGCCCAAACTTCTACAGTTAGGTGACTCTTCCCTTGAAAAGCTCTGGTACTCCAGTTCTTCAGGGAAGCAGCATGGTATCCAGTAACCTGATGACCTGTGTGTCAGGAGTACACTTCTCACTATCTAACTCAATTACAAAACTTTGAAAAAACTTAAGTTTGACAGTTTCTTCCACGCTGCAAAAATGCCTGCATGTTTTGTTCTTAAGGAAAGGTTGTTTCAATTCCTCAGGTCCTAGAACTGATCAAGTAGCAAGTGCCCATCTAAGGTCTTCTCTACTATCAGGCAGTACAAGCAAAGGACACAAGGCCACAGCCAGTGTGTGATGACTGCTCCAAGGAAAAGAGATTGATCTGTTGTGGCTTTGCGACCTGTTTTTTACAAGGAGAGAGAACTCACAAGTGACTCTGCAAGATGGGCTGGAAGGAAGAGAAAGCAGCCTGTGAAAACTGATGGACATTTGGACTGTCTGTGAAGGGACATGGGACCACAGAGACAGAAATCAAAAGAGAAGAACAATTATGACTATGGGTAGATAGATTAAGCAGTTGACCTCGATGATGAGATATTAGAAGTAGAGCAGGGAATGGAACGGGTGAAAGAAAGACTAACATACGAGAAAGAGAAGCTGAACAACCTTAATAAGGTTCCTTTAAAGAAGAGACTAAGCGAAGAGAACAAGAACAGAAACTGGCGGTAGCAAGAAGTCAGCATGGGGAAAGAGACAGGGATGAGCTATGACAACGTTAAACAGTAGCAGGGTACCTTCAGTCAAGACTGGAGGGTCTGGTGCTCCCTACAATGTACTGTCCCTCTCTCAAGAACCTGGAGAAGAACCCAAAATTTCTGTTTCAGCAGTCCCCTGCTACTAGCAAACAACTGAAAAAGGTCTGTTAGGGTTCATGTCTCATCTAAGACAGTTGATACAAAACAACTTACTACTGCTACCCATGACAGCTCAAGAAAAGTAGTTTGGAGTGGGAGACCTTTGCATCCAGCCCCACAGAAAAATAGTGGGTGCCAAAACACTTTCACACGGAATTCCAATAGAATTTTAATGTTTTCAAGTTTGGTCTTGAAAGATCTGAGAAATCATACACATATTTTAACAAGTCACATAGGAGGAGTTATGCTACAAAATCAAGCACACATTCATGAAAACCCAAGAAAATTAAGAATGCATGTGCAATCTGATATGTTTACATTTGCATAGTCTTCAGATGATCTAGTTTATCCTCACAGACCTCTTCGTCCTCACCCTGTGTGCAAAGTGCTCACTGCTGGGCAGTTTTATGGTGTTTAACCACAGACTTATTGGTTTATAATTTCTGAATGCTGTGGCTGTAGCAGTGCTCTTGACAATGTTTCATGTGCTGTTATCACATACACTGCCCTTTCAGAAATAGGGCGGGGTGCAGAGAGCTGTTTGAGAGTCCAATCCTAAATGCTTTCATCCCTACTAACCTTACAACTTTTTGCATAAAATAATTTCATGCAGAGCCTAAGCAGCTTTATCTTAAAAACACATTTCCTCCACGTTAAGACACACACATAGTCCAACTGTTGGCTTACATTTTGCTCTCTCAAACAGTCTGAAGCTAGGCTTTCTCATTCTTATTACTGTAATGCTTCTGAGCTTTAGTCACGGACCAGGACCCATTGAGCTGGCAGTAACAGAGCCTCAGCAATTTAACAGATATGATTAAAAGAAAATGAGAGGTATGGTATGGGAACAACTGTATGGGATTTAGTACTTTTAGCATATAAGTAAACTGGGAATAATAGCCCTGCCCTGCCTTACAGCAGTGTTGTGAGAACAGATACATGAAAGATTACAAGGCACTAACTAAGATATTATGGTAAGAGGGACAAGATAAGCATCTAACCAAGTCCTTGAAAGCAGTGGGAGTTTTGCCTAGCAAAAGGCTTCTGGATGTGATAGCAAGAGTAATTTATTACATACCACAATAAGGGAGAATTTCTAGAAGCATTTGTTACCTACCAAACACTGGTCCCTCGAGTTAACGGAAAGATTCTGAGCTATAGTCTGGCTGATGCTTAGTGCTCTTGAAAAACCTAACGGTTTTAATGTTCATATGTAACAAAAATTCTGGGTTTGATCCAAAACTCACTGAAGTCACCTGGAGCTTTTCCCTTAACTCTTGTAAGCTTTGGATCAGAGCCTGCAAGATTACACTAGTCTGATACTTAATTCTGATCTGGAAAAAACCAAGTCACACCCCCACCAGGGAATCCAAGCATAAAAAGGGGGAAAAGTGTATATTTTTTATTTCTTTCTCTCTGGAACTGATAACTATCACATGTGGTTCTTTGTCTTTTATTAATAAATAAATATCCATATTCCTATCTACATACCTGGCTTTTTTTTCCCTTTCTGTCCTGGTACCACTTCTGTGGGTTCATGAGCTTTCTTCATCAACATGGAGAGAGTCGCATCGTGTGTTCGAAAGAGATCCACAACTTTATATAAATCAACATCTGTGATCAGATCGCAGCTCAAGACCAAGACATCAGTCTGTGAAAGAATTAAACAGAAACAAACTCTTGTTTACACGCAAATTACCACATATGGATTAGCATTTGAGGACTCAAGAACAAACATCAAACATGCCAGTAACATTTCCTCCCCTCCTTTTTTTTAGTAACTTAAAAAAAAAAAACACAGGAGCTGTCCTGCTCTGCCAGAAATAGTTACTGATTTTTACCAGTTCACTTTTCTTGAGTCTTGCTGTTACTGGATTAGTTATTTGGTTGATGCTTATCCAGCTCTGGACCATAAAGAATAATTATTTGACCACCTAAACTGCCATCATTTGCTCCTAAGGGAAGGAACTGGGACACAAAAGCCACGGCCTCCAAGACTGACACAGAATTCTGCAGAATTTACAACAGCTACTTTTAGATACATAAGGATGTAGAAATTTGTCTGAGGAAATTTTTAGCTGACTTTGCAACCAGCTACAAACCACTGAAAAAGATATTTAAACTATGTTATTCTATTGGGGGGGAAAAAAAAGCAAAGACTATCTAGGATGTGATTTACTCTGTAATTGCTCTGCGATGGTGGGCTCAGTTTAGAAATACATTTCCTAAAACCAGCAATACTCTATATAAGAAAAGAAAAAACCCAGGAAGCCAGGTTCTATGTAATAAGAGGCTGGTATTTAATTGTGATCTCAAAGGATTTCAAAGTCCTTACAAAATATTTAAGAGAATTGCCGCATGTATCAGAGAAACACTGTCACATACTGAGCAAGACACAGCGGCTTCATTAGCCGTGCGCACTGTCAACGGTCTGGCTATGAGCTCTTAACCTAGAAACAATTTTCTGTATGTCACATGAGTTGTGGAACATACTGCCAAAAAAAATCTACTAGTTCGCAATTATCTTCATTTAAACTAATCCTAGCATAATATTTGTGCAGCATGGCCTACAGAAAAGTAGCAAGTTTCCACTTTATTTTTTGTTAATGATCAACCTTCTAAATGAGTCTCAAGAAGATAGTGTTTCTTCCTTGGCATTTAGCATTTTCACTTTCTGTGCTACCAATTACTCTGGCAAGCCTTCCTGCTGAGCATGACACAGCTTCCTCCTCTTGTCTTTGTAAAAGACGTTATTTAACAAGAGGGACACTGGAAAAGACTTAGCAAAACCTGAGCTGGTTAACTCATGGAGGATCAGTAATTCTGCTTCTACTTTGAAAACTATCATGGTTCAAAGCAAACTAGTTCGGCACTGACTTTTCCTTACAGGAAGGTTTATTATGAAGGTTTGCTTCACAGACTAGTATTAGGAGATTCCACACTGTAGGTGAGACAAACTGAGGTCTGGTATTTACATTATTTGACAGGTTCTCCTACAAATGCTAGGCAGTTTCACATGTTTACCAATAAGTCCTTGGAATTCACCGTGTCACAAACTGTTAAGAACTTCTGATTTAGCATGCTGTGCAAAAGGTCAAGCTCTTCAGTTTTCATTTGATTTCTCTCCACTTTACTGAGAAGCACCTGGCTGCTTTACAGAAGGAACAATGTGCAGGTTAAGGACCCTACACATTTGAAACCCGACTCACGTTGCCCCTTTTAACATATTTACAAAATGTGTATTTCATACTTCTGTTTTGCCCAGGAGAAGTCCTTTAATTGTCACCTCTCTAAATCAAACAGCACACATACACTGGGAAAAAAACCCCAAACCACTAAAGCAAGTCACCCAGTGCTCTGGAGCGGCCCTGGCTCTGACATTCCAATATGTACAAAGAAAGTAAGAAAAAAAACTTTCAGCTTGGTATGGAAGCAAATCTCCCACTTTGTAACTGTAAACAGCGAAGAAACACATGCTAAATATCCTGGAGGATCCTGCAAAGTTTTCAGATACTCTGTTTTTACAAGAGCGTAAGCAAGGTACAATATTTGCAGAAAAGGCCAAAAGGTATCCAAGATCCACATAAATAGACCTGTACTATTCAAACAGGTTTTAGAAGGAAGAGACTGTCATCTTCAAATCAAAATGCTTTCACTCCAGAGGAGAAATGAATAAATAATAATAAAAAGAGACAGACACGCTAATGGACTTAACCTAATGGCACGTATCAGGACTTCTAAAACAAATCTTGTAATTATTTCACGTTTTACTAATTGCTTTAATCTGTCACGATAGCAAAAATCCAACAAACATTTCATAGTTGTGAAGTGGCTCCTGGATTTTTTTCTCCTCGCTATAGGACAAGCTTTTTGCAAAAACTGAATGCAAGACCCCTGAGGAGCATACGGGAACAGAACCACCAAGTGTCTGGTTGCCATCTGTTCTACCCATTTACTCTCCCAATATGTAAATAAACGTCAGTGAGCACAGGGACCAGTGAAACACACAGTTGCTCTGTAAAGCCCACATTTCTGCCTCTCCTCCTGATGAGCAGAGCAGTGGCCTCAGAAGCACGCTGAGAATACACCATGAAAGGCTCTTTTGGGACTTGACAGCCTCCCCTTTGAAACACCACCCCCCTCACAAATAAAGCCCTCACTGTCTAATGGATGCACTTTTTTTTCCCAGTGTACAACTCCTGAACGAATAAACTAATGTCTGAATGAAAAAATAAACTACCCCAGAACCTAGCAGAAGTGTGTGTTTTTCTTTACATTTCCAGGGTGGGTGTAGAAGAAAGAAAATAAATGGCAGAGCTTGTGGGTTTTTTACATATATACATGCTAAATAAATACAGTGCACCTTTGCCAAAGAGCCCCTGATACAAAGAAGTACGTACTTCATGCACTCATGTGCTAACAAGGGGTATGTGAACATACTTGACTTCATGAATTATGCAAACACCTAGGCACACACACGCATCCATTTCTTAATGAAATACATGTAACAATGATTACATCAACCCCAAACTATTATACAAACAGACGATAAGGATCAACAAGAGCTGATTAAAAAAACTCAGCAAGCACACACCCCAAGCAGAACCACGGCAAAAGAAGAAAAACGCATGCATGAACTCATTCTTAACACCCACTGCAACCATGGGAAGGACAAGGTAGGGGTCTTGAGTCAAGGAAGACCATCCCCTGAATGGGGCATGAAACAAATGCTTGGAATTTCTGGCATCTTCCTGCTGTGCCAAATGTGCTATGTGCCATTTTGTGTCCTGGTTTTGTGACTCAAAGCCTTCGTCACACATCAGGGTTCTACGACTGAAGCTGCTCAACACACTAGGTGAAAAAACCATTAAGTGTAATAAAAAAGCAAGCAACCTTGGGTTGAGGCACACAAGAAAACACTGGTGCTACTCATGATTAGGGACAGCAGTCCTACCTTGCTACCAGCATAGATCATGTTTTTGTGAGCATGACAAGCACCGTAGGAAAGCCAAGAAGAATATCACACTCCTTGGAAGAGTCACTTGGGTCTCCAAAATCCGAATTAACCTCAGATTTGCAATTTCCACACTCAGGTTCAGAATTTAGACTCAGCTGCTATCAGTTGAAAAGAACAGGGTTCTGTAGACATTGCCCTACCCATGATCCGAATTTCAAGATGTTTCTCTGTTCCTACTGACAATGGATAGAGCACTGGGCTTCCAGTGTAGCCATCCTCACCTCAGTATTTCTGTTGAGTACAGAAAAATGGCACTTGAAGCCCCTAAACTTCCACTCTCCCTTTCTAACACTGGCTAACAGCACTTTGACATCAAACCTTTCTGAACTGTGAAATGCTCAGATATTATGAGGTAACTTAGATAATCTGGATAAATACAACACTGCAGCAGAAAAGATCAAGAGACTTACACAAAACAGAGGAAAAGAAACTGAAGGAAAAAACCCTCCAACCCAGTATGTCAACAATTATATTATACCCAGCACAATATGAAAAAGTCTACACAAAAACAAGAGCAAACAGCAGAATGGTTCAAGAACTCAGTTCAAGACAGCCAATTTAAAAATAGAAAACATGTTTTCAATGGAACTAATTCATACCACAGATCAAAAGATGGATGCAATTATATGGTGTAATATACCAGCATAAATAAAAAGCCTTGGACTTTCTCACACTCTGCATACAAAGGCAACACTAAATACTCTTTTCTATTCAGCAATAATTGTTGGATCCCCTCTGCTCAAAAAGGAGCTATCAAGGTTACCACAGATAGCTGGCAGCAAATTATGAATTTCAAGTGGCATTCACAATGCTTTTTCTATCAAGTATAGACAAGGGCAGGACCTCACAGCCTAAACTGCTGATGGCCTGAAAAACTGCAAACAAGAAAACGAGAAAACATGTGTTGCACGAAAATGTCTAATTTGAACAAAATCAGCCTCAAGAGAAAGAGGAAAACAAACGTCAGACTGCATTATAAACAGAAAAGAAGCGAAATATCCACCAGCAGCAGAACCAGCTCCTAACAGAACTGAAGACAAACAAAATGTTGAAGTTAAATGCTAAAAGTTTCCATCGCACAAGCATTACAACTAAGACTTTGACAGGAAAGGAAAAACAAAGAAAATCAAGAGATTAGCTAGACTCTGCTCCTACACTCAGCCTAAGTTAACACATGTACAAACAGAGAACTCTGCATCACGTCCTTCAGTGTCACCATAGAACAGAGGAGAGGAACAAGTTATAATTACTGCTGGAAATAAGGCTGGGTTTTATACACAATAGCCTGGAACTTCACCCACACGCTGCATTAACAGTGGGGTTTGTGTGTAATGCTTTTATTATTCTAAAGAGTGGAAAGGGAAAGAACAGTTTGGCTGTGGGCAAGCATTTTGATTGCTTGTTAGCATGCTCCAGGCAAAGCCAAAGATACCTCCTAGCAATTGCATTACTCACCACCCTTCAGATCAGAAACCTACATCCAAGGCTTTGGAGAAATCCTTTTTATCTTGGTCTCCATTAAGAATCCTCCAATTTCCACACCTGTGACCTCTTTGAAGCTCTGTAGCTGTTGCTGTAACTGGAGCAGGGAACCTCATTTATTTTTTTATGTCTGTATTATCTCTTGGTAAGAGCTACCAAGTGAAATGGCCGCCTTTGGCTGGGAATTCCCACTCTGCTTCTGTAAAGTCCTTGACAGCAAGATTTAGAAGAAAACTGTGATTTAGTACTTTGTTAGCAGACATGAAGCGTTTACCTGCTGTGCACTTACCCTCCAGCAGCAAGTTTGCTGTAGACCAGAACTTTCGTAACTCTTCCAAGGATAGAGGGCAGCGGAGACACAGGCTGGGCTGTCCCCAGTCTGAAACCAAGCAGCAACCTCTCTCATTAGAAGATGAAAGACAATTTTTTGTTTTGTTTTGGAAGACAGTGTGTACCATGAAAGAGGCTGCTGCTTTCTGGCTTCTTTTCTAAAAAAAAAAAAAACCCAACAGAAAAGTCTAATGCAGGAGCCAAGGGAGTCTCTTCTAATTTCTTGGATGGCCCTGAATTCATCAGGTGAGGATATCTTAAGGCAATGTGAATGCCTTCACATACGTAACCTGTCAGCATCACTGTTTATCTTCTCGAAGAAAGCTGGAAGAAAGATGCCAGAAGCTGGGGAGGAGACTTAACCCCAATCCCATCATATGGCTCATCTCATGTGTTGTATCAGATGGGATCATACAATGAAAACACCATTTTAGGTTATCTTTGTATCTCAAGAGCTACCATCCAAAATCAATATTTTTTAATTTACATACATATAAGCTAAGAACAGGAAAGATATTCAAGCCTAGAAGGCATCCTTTCTCCTCCCAGGAGGAAGTCTTGTTACCTATTGCTCAAACTGACACGTGGGGTGGAAAAGAGTAATTTAGAGTTATCAGTAACTAAAAGCAGAAATTTAGAGATGAACACAAGTTCATAAGCTTATTAAGAATGTTTTCTAAGAAGGACATTGCTACTGTAGCACTTAACCATAAAACTACCTCTAGTCTGGAAAATATGCTTTCCAACACACCTTTTCCTCTGGCTCCAACTGATGCAATTTAGTCCCATACACTTCTCATCTGTCTGAGATCAGGAGTCACTTCCTGGGCTTATATCCAGATCCTAAGCATGTCACAGAGAGACCGGTTTTTCCCCCATCTGAAGACATTCAGAAAGTGTGAACCATCACTCATGAGAACCATGCCTGCTAAAGCTCAGGGGAGCACCCCACAACCCAGTTCCTGAATTCACTAGTTCAAGGACATTGAGTTTGGCAAGCCAAATTCTCCCGATTCACCACGCTGCAAGAACAGACCCCTTTTCACAGGCAGAACCCCAGAAACAAATGGCATTATCCTCGTCTCTCCTTTTCCTGGAAGGTAGATTTCCAGGACTACCTGGACAGCAGCACTACCAGATCTGCTGTGTAGCTGATCTTGGACTCTGCCTCACAGGAACAGAAAGAAGAATGCTGCAGTTGGGCTCCAATCTCAACAGCAGCAGCACAGCAGGCTTCCTGCCAAAGCCCAGAGCTCAAGTCCAGGCTTAACACTTAATGTAAGCAGAGCCTTAGGCAGTCAGGTGCTGTAGTCATACAAACAATAATAATAAAAGTAGTCCTAATGGAGCTCAACCCGCTCAACTTATTGAAGCGAAAGAAGGCCTTTGCCCATAGCCTGCCATTACCTAAACTGCGGATCAACACAACAAAAAACAGGCATGAATAAATTCAGTGGCTAAAATGTTCAGTGCAGAAATAAAAGGCAAAGTGGTTTAAGATGGAGGATAAGCCTAGTCTGGAATAAAATGCCAAAGGATATACTAGACTCTTCCTATACTGGAATGTGTGAGTAAAGCCTTGCTAATCTCTAGAAACACATTCACTAAGTCATCTACAAGTCTTGAGGCTAAGAGCCCTAAATACCATGTGCAAACTCCCTCACAGACCAGAGGACCACAACCAGTCCTCACAGTCTGTAACCAGACTATAAATACAAACCAAGACATGTACAGAGTGTGTTCTCAGGAATAATTCTGCCATCCTACAGCTAGTATCAGCATGACCTTAGATTTTAAAAATGGTGTGAAACACTTTCCAAGGGCAAACCAAGTCATTACACAAACCCAGTTTTCAAGCTGTGTTCCAAAAGAAAACAGAAACACTCATCTGCACTGGAAAGCAACGTGAAGCACAGCTCTATAGCATTGCTGCTTTGTACTAACCTGCACTGAGGGTCCCAAACTGATCAGCTCTGTTCAAATGTTCTTTGCCCTGTTAAAATTAATAATGCTACAGAAGTACTGATGTGAACAGTAGATTCCTATACACTCCTCCGTGCAATACTATTTTCTCACGTAGCATCATTGTAATTTTTCCAGTGATGTTTCCTCTGCAGCAATAGTGGTTATATGAAAAATGTTATGAAAACTTGAAGACTTTCACTGCTTTTTCCATCACTATTAGTCTACATCCAGAATTTTCACCATCTTTCCAAAATAACTGTCAGAATTTATACTACCCAAAAATGATTAGATTTGTTTGAAAATACTCCGAATACACAAACTCCCCCCATCTCTTTTAGCACAGAAGCAAGGAAAAAGTAAAACTTGATAACCTAAGCGGGTTTTCCAGTTACCATACCATGACAAAAATGTAAAATGAACTTCTAGAATCCTAGAAATCCACAGATCTTCAGCATGGCTTTCACCAAAATAAATAGTGACAAAAAACCAGTTCTGAGCAAAGTGACAGCCTTTGAGACAGCATGTGCAGCTCACAGCACCATATTCCTATTAGCAATGTTCCACTGCTGTACCAGGCTGCAAAAAAAAAAAGAAAATCCCTCTCTAGTGCCTTAAATCCATGGTCTGGCTTGGGCACCTCTTCACATTGCCCAATAACTGGAATTATGTACTTAGGTTAACATACACAATTGTATTTGACTCAATTTTCTCTGACAAGGGACTAATATTCTCTGAGGTGTATCATCTACTACAGGGTATTGCAGGTGTACTGCCCACAACTGCCATCAAAAGCCCCAAACTCCTATGAGGGGGGGCCCGATAACACTCAAACATGAGGAAAACACGCAACCTGAAATCACTCAGCGCACAAAGTGAAAAGGCTGTGGACAGCAAGGAAGGCATGGCATTCCAGAAAAATGTACAAATAGCCTGTGAACACCTTCTTAAAAGTATCACCCTACCTGAAGCCAGGGAGGCTTTGAGTATCGTGGGACAAAGCCGAGGACATTGGAAATCACAAGCAAGAAGTTATTAAAACATCAGACCAGATGGCAACTTCAAGGCTCACACTGTGCTTTGCCCTCTTCCCTGACAGCACCAAGGAAAAATGGCAGCTGGAGGACACCCACTAACTTTCTACCCCCCCCATTCTTAAAAATCTTACTCTCTTTTTGGAAATAAGATGCGTCGAGGTGATCCTGCTCTGGCAGAGGCATTGGACTAAATGATCTTTTGAGGTCCCCTCCAATCCCTAATGTTCTCCGATTCTGTGAAATTCACTTCACATAGACTTTTCCCTTTCTTTGAACATCACAGAATGAATTTTGAAAGCAATAAAATTGAGTTTGACTTACTAATGCAACAGTCTTCCTACACCTGAGCTGACAATAAAGGATGTTTAACTCTTCATCACCTTCATGTGCCCATGAAAGTATTGAAGACAAAAAGTGTGAAATGTTTTTTGAGGTTACCTTTAATAAAGCTGTTAATTTTTCTCTTGACTCATAGCACAGCAAGTTATTTACATGATAAGACTGTACACACTTTAAATAGGGAAGACGAAGGATGACTTATGAAAATGAACAGCAACTTCTACTTACTCCCAAAAAAATGAAAACTAGTAGTAGCTCATAAAACAGGAAAAGACTTTTACAGTTAAATTATTTCAGCTATGTACATGTGCAAAGAGCTTACTCTGCAACCAGAATAGGTTTGTGAATTTGTATAACTCAGAAACCATGCAGAGTCTGTATGAAAACACATACTCTTACACAGGAGAAACACTGACAATTAACTTCTGAGTGGAAACAAGGGGTATTGGTTAACATAATGAGTACAGGCCTCACATTGCCAGGGGCATGATAAGGACATGCAGTGGGAGATGCAACAATTAAAACTGATGGGTATCTGAGGTCTGTCAATGGCTCTTCTTGCAAAACTCCTATGGTTTTGCCTGCATGTGTAGTGGAAGGCATCCTTCTTCAGCCAACAACATGCAGAACTGCAAATGCCCTAATAACCACTCTTGAATCTAACCTTCAGAGCTAATTGCCTCATTCAAACTTCTGGTGTTTTAGCCCTGATCCATAGTAATCCCTGGCAGCAAAATAATTAATTTAATTAGCTACATTCTTCTAAAGCTGAGTAACTTTAAAAAAAAAAAAAAACAAACCACCACACAGAAACCTTCCGACAACCAACAACTGTTGAATTCTCTAACTCTTAGTGTGCCAGGAAAAATAAAGATCAGAGCAAAGTCCTGAACACATTCATCAAGTACACAGTCAGGCAGTGCTATATCATTCCCCCAACACCACCACTAGCCTGAGCACCTGCCAGTAGAGCTGCTTTCTACTAAGACAATCAGCTGTGCTTTGAGAGCAGGACTTGGGCGTGCTATCCAATAATATATTTTGCCTAGTACCTCAGTGGTGGCAGTTTTCAGCTGGAAGTAGAGAAAGAAACAAGATGCTACATACCCTGTGAGCTATCATCTGATACCTCTACTGTTCCCACACAGCACTAACAACGTTCTGAAAGGCAGCATCAGAAAACCCATCAAGGCAGCAAGTTTTATTTGCATTTTAGGCACTTAAGTAAACAGTATTTTCTGGCAGGTCTGCTGGAACAAAAATTATGACATTCTTTTTACTATTTCAAAATAGATGAGCAAAGTTTTCAGTTAAGTCTTTCTCACAGAGAAAGACAGATTTTGTCTCTTAAAAATTAATTTAATTTGGTTTGGGTTTTTTTTAAATTTCCACTTACAGTACAAAAAATACAAAACTATATATTATGGGGACTTAACTTTTTCTTTCTGTGCTCACCAAACTCTGCTCAGCTGTACCAAAAGGATTCAGATTCCACCTCCCAGCCGTTACAGCAAGCTTACTTACATCATGTGTTTGGAAAGGATATTTTTCAACAGAGGAAGTGAAGCGCTTAGCCATGCCGTCCAAGACTCCACGGATCAGTGACCCTCAGCAGCATACAGACCACCACCGTGACATCACACTTTCCACAACATGGCTACCAAAGATGCACATACCAAGAGAATCTGGAGTTTCAATCTTTGTTTATTTGTTCAAGGAATGTTGGTTTTTCTTCTTATTCTTAGTAGCTTTTTTGAGTTTGTTTTGCTTTGCTTTTTAAGAGCTGCATTACTTTCAAATCTCACTTTTTGAAACTGAGAAAACCAGGTGGACCACCTGAGATGAAACATTTTCACACACAAGCACTCACCAGTGGTAGAAGCAGAAGACATGTTGATTAATTCACACTATATTAGTCAGGGCTTCCATTAACACAACTAAAGGCTCATCAAGGAAGGAAAATATGAAATTGTTCCATGGCTGCTGCTCTGCTGGAACACCACATTTTAATCATTGGCTGGAGTATAGTTGAGTGGCACAAGGGACAGAAATGCTTAACAAAAAATGAAAATAACATAGACACAGTGAAGACAAATGCTTGATCCAGGCACACCCAATCCACTTCCTGCTTCAGCATGAAACACGGATTCATGATTTAAACAGGTTTCCCAACCTGCTGCCTGGAGAGGCCCCAGCCTGGGAGGTGGTGCCAGACAGCTGCTGTGTGGGTCTGGTAAAATTTGGCACAGGAAACAAAATTGTCAAATATTAGGGATTCCTAAATTTCAGAGGAACTCATTTGTAAATGACAGTGACACCCCCCACACCCTTTCTTTTTTTCCATCAACAATAACCTACCATCCACAAAAAGATCTGCAGCAGTTTGATGAATGTTAAAAGCAAAAGGTCACAGAAACACAGTTCTCAAAGGGGTTTCCAGAGCCAAAGCTCAGCTGCCTGCCATTCCAGGTATCACATTACTTAGTTTATTTTTATAAAAACACAAGCCAACAAACAAACAAAAAAACCCCACAACTCAGCTTCTACCTCTAGTATATAAACTTAGGAGACTTTTGTCTTGATTACTCCCCTGAAAGCCTGCTTCACAACCCTATTCTGCTCTGAATAAAACTTCTCTGTAATTTTCAGCCTGTTTCCCCACAGCAAATTAAAAACTAATTATATTCCACTCTAGATAGTTTACCTCCTTTTCTATTTCCACAGTTGAGCCCCACACATGTACAGTATTCCAGGGAAAAAATCTGCCCACTGCCTTAAACAATAGTATTAATTCCTCATCTCTACCACAAGAAAACCAGTTTACCTGATACATTCTAGTCTTGTGTTTAGCTTTCCTTCCTCATCTATGTGGCTGCTCACATCACTCTATTTCAACTATAGACACTGTGATTTAGCCTTGGGTTTCTAGCTCCTGTTACTGTTTCTCGTTACTAATCTCCAAAATCACGAGGTCTGCATTATCAACCCAAGTCTTCACACTATCACTGTACTATAACATAACAAGTCACGGCACATGTATTTTGCATCCTGGTCCTGTCAATCATGCAAAGGAGAGCAACTACACGGCAAGAGAAGGCCTTTACATATGGCAGTAGAAGTCAAACAAATGAAGACAAAAGTCTGGAATAAAGAAGCCACAGAGGAACAAAATGGAGGGAACAGCCCCACTAGAAAGTCCAAAGGGACATACCAAAAGACATTATATTATGATGTCAAAAAAATATGTCCCCTAACATCAGCTACAGAGGAAAAGCCTCCCTAAGTTAGCCAGGGGATTTCATTATATAAAATTACAAGAGACAATAAAATAACTTTCACTAAGACAGTCTGCTGCCCACAATTACAGGGAAAAATAATCACCAACGAAAGATGAGTTTCCTACAAAAACAAAACTGCATCATCTTCTACCACAGCACGCAGCAGACAGCACTCACATCTCTCCTCTTGCTAGAAAGAGTATCACATATCATACTGAAACTGCCCAGCCTCTTCCTAATTTCCCCGTTATTCAGACTGACCTAATCTGAATGCTCCAGCCAGTGCTGCTCACCAAAGAAAACCAGAAACAAGGACTAGTGATAGGCACTGAGGAGAAAGCAAGTATACACGATCTTTGAAAAAGAAAAAACCCCTTCTGACCCTGCTCTGGGTAGCTAGCAAGCTTTGTATTGTCAAATAAAAATCAATACATACAGGAATATAGAAACTATCCAATTATACACAATTACCTGCCCTGTCACACCTGTAAAGTCATCTTCACTCTACGGTAGCAGCACACTGTTCTACTAAAAATGCCAAACGTGGATCTCATTTGAAAACCCCTTAATCTAGAAACACCAGGTGTGAGGAAAATTAAAGAAAAATCCAGAGCAAATTTAGCTGTTGCTCTATGTATTGAAGAGGTATTCAGCTGGTCATTCTCAGAACTTGGGTGAGTCTTCCTTACATCCAGATTGCATACTTATTTGTCCCTAACGGAAGTTTACCCTTTAGAGAATGAAATTGTTACGAAAACAAATTATTTTTTCCTCCATATGTATCCTACAGGGTCCTCAGCAAAGCAAGCAAAGGCTTTGTGTCTTCAGTGCCTGTAGGTGGAAGAAACAGTGACCAGAAGAGCCTAAGTGATTGATGATGTAGGAAAGGTACCTTAAGAGAGTAGGATCAGAAAGTGACAGCAAAATGGATGTGGAAAATGAGGTTTCATTAAGGAGAGTGTTTGATTTACATTTCATACAAAAATAATTTTCTGAAGTTTCAAAGTACTTACTGATGGTGATTCTTGAAAACAGACATGAACATACAGTGATATCTCAAAAGCTTGACATAAAGATACTGGATTGGGTAAATTGTTTGAGTACTGCTTTAACAGATTTGGAACCTAAGGATGCTTGTCTCATTGTTTGTCACAATCCGTTGAAGTAGCTTGGGTTTATTATAGTTTGTCAGTTTCTTCAAGAGATATATAAAAGGGATTTTTCCAGTACTTTACACAGCTTTTCAAACACTGACAGACACACAATCGAAAAAAATCCACAGCAGTGGCAAGGCCCCATCTGGAACTGAGGAGCTCTCTTCATTCTTCATAGTCAGAGTAGGTCATCAATCCCAAGCCATAGGCATGGAAGACTGGCTTGGTTCTCTGTTTAGGTTAGATCGCAAGGTGTGACAGAGATCTATTTCACCAGGACAGACCATGAGGCAACAGAGACTTGTGAACACTCCTATAGTGGTAAAGGTGCAGTTTCAACAAGAGCATTACTATACCATCAACTGTGAGCCTACATCAGCTATGTTCTCCTATTTCTAAACTTAAATATAATGAGTAAAGAATTAAGCCCTTGCAGCTTCACGTTAACATCGTTTTAAGTCTTGAGTTAGTGTAAAATATTGATAAGTGTTATACTATCCACTGAAAAAAACAATATGAACATGGGCAAAAAAAGATCCTATCAGTTTCTACTGCACAAATTTATTTTTCAGTTACTTATATTTAGACCAACATCCTCCCCTTTACAAAGTCCTAATCTAGCATACACCAGAAAAATCACAACACTTGCAATTCAGAAATTGGATTGCAACTCTGCATGAGTTTCTATTTCCACTACTTCTTTAAAAAAGCTTCAACTTGGGTTTAATCTCTTGTTCTGCTGGCTTCTTCAAGGTGAGGAAACAGTATGCAACATGCACACAGAACACAAAGATGCACAAAACCTTCAGAGATTTGAGACAAATGTTCAGTTGCCCATAGCATTATAAATCTTTTTAATAGATCTCAGGTAAATTATTTATTAGAAAAGTAAGGTATGGAATAAAAAGGTCAAAAGCAGTTGCTGCCATACATACATGGCAATTGACTGAAGCAAAGTTGTGTGTTTTTCAAGACTACCTCACATCTTCTCTATGAGTTTTTACTGTAAAATACACAGAAGATCAACTGCTGCCTCTGAAAACACAATCTAGTCTTACTCCCACAGCTTTAGTGTTGTCTGCTGCTAAGCAAACTTGCCTGGATTACCAAAAAGAGGGACACAGAAATGCCAGACAGTTTGCAGTGATCAGGCAAGAGAACTGTAAGATCAGAGGCCTAATTTGCCATGCAGAGATACTTCCTTACTGCAGGCACATCTTTAAAAAATACTGACAAGCCAATTTATGACAGAATGCAATTCTCCCCATGACACAAACATTCAGCCAAGTTAAACTGATTTTGTTGAGTTTGGGTTTTTACATCTTCACTTTGCCCTCTAAATTATTCTGATATGTGCATTAATTCCTTGTAATATCTGTCTCACTGTGCCACCCAAGCACCCATATCTGCCTGTAAAGTTTCATCTTGTCTCAACCGAAGTCCTTCTCTTCGGAGGGCACAGCCTGTTACATTGCAGTTTATTACTTTCAAAAAGAGCCTGAAGACAAAAAGACACTTCAGGATTTAAATGGTTTACTGATGTTTTGTTGCAACTTTTATTTAAAGAACCAGTTTGGCTAAGATGGCCTAAACAGACAGGGAACAAATTGGAAAGATTAAGTGTATGACAACAACAAAAACAAAGTTCCATGTTCCAAGCAGCATTTCTGCCTTACATGGCAGTGTTTAAATTGTGCGGCTGGAAATTAAAATCCTATCAACTGGTGTTTTAATTAGAACAGCAGCCCTTTATCACATTTGGGCACTGTTTATGGAAAAGCCCACCATATGACCAATCCAGCAAAAGCCCAGGAAAAGCAGGAAACTGGAACACAGAGCAAGTTTCTTGCCTAACGTGCAGGAAAGCCTGTTGGAGGGCCAAAAATAGAACATCACCTTCCTTAAATGCCAGCGTATCGCCTAAGCCAAGACAACAATAAAGGTTTGTGCAGAACTATTTCCTCAAACACTATGTGTTCAACAACCATCACACATCATATCAACTAATGCCTTCCAGTCAAGTTCACAGAAAGACAGCAATACCTTAATTTTCTGGTGAATATGCCTCAGTGAATCTGCTGTACCCATGTCCACGTTGTCACTGATGCACACAAAATCCAGCTTCATTTTTGTGTCCAGGTTTAACATCTTCTGGATTTCCTTCCTTGTAATCACAATGACCTCTAGAACAGAGGAAAGTAGGATGAGATCAAGCAGAAAAAGATATTTAATCACAAGTAGGATACACTCACTTTTATTTACGAAGGCTGACAGAACTGTCAAAGGGCTTGGGTGATATAACTGCTGTACAACAAACCAAGCCCAAAGGAGTAGTAACTTCTGAAGAAAACAATTAAGCTCCTAGTTAATATCAAAACCATCTCTCCTGCTTTCGATGGGTGGAGGTTGTTAATGAAAACGAGCACATGCATCAGAGTGGCATGAATTAGCAAGACAGAACAGAAACATCTGCTATTATTAGTGAGCAACCTCAAATCGTACGTCCTCAAAGAAACCAGTAAGACCTTGCATTAACGTCACCAACACTTTAGAGCCATGTCTTTTGGCCACCCTGATCCTGTATAATCCTCTATAGACAACATTGCCTGCCACAGCATTACAATACAATGGTTAAACTATTTCTTGGCACAGCTTGGGAAGAGAGAGGAGTAATATGTGAGCAGTATATTTATTCTATCTACAAAAGAAAAAAGGCAAATTAAGAATGTGAGAAGTTCTGCAAAGAAAAGACTCAGAAAACAGAACAGCAAGAAACCTTTTTCCCAGCCTCAAGAATGTGAAGGAAAGGGCACAGTCAAACCCTCAAATTGAAATATCATACCCCACAAAAAGCGCCAACACTGTAACATCATATTCCATATGGAATTTTAACAGAGAAGTATAGGAAATAATAGAGCCCTGAGTTCTAGGATGCTCTTGTGGTAAGATGAAAACACATAAGAATAAATCTGTATGAATCAAAACCGAACCCATTAATAGAAAAGAACGAACTGCAAATGAGAGAATTGTGGGACAGTTTGGTAAGAGAAATATGGGAGGGCTCTTCTCTGAGTCCCATACTGGGTGCCAGCTTGGACTCAAAACAAGCCAAAGAATCTAGAGAAAAGGATGGAAAGCACACTTTGCACTAGTAAAGATGTAACCAATGGAGAAGGAGCTAGTGTCAGGTGGAAGTGTCAAGCCCACAGAGTTCAGCATAAATCTGGTGAGCCGGGCAAAGATCTCCTAAATATCAGGACAGAAGCACGTGCAATTAGGGGACCGCAGTGAATCAGCCTGCAGAACACCCACTTACTAACACAAACAAGTACGAGGAACTAAAGCCATGTGTAATGCTTAACAAAAACCATGATCCTGGGAGAGAATTCATGCCGCTGAAGTATTAATATAGAAATGTACAGCTTGGTAGAGGGACAAAAACAAGAGAGGAGCAGGAAGGTGGCAGAAGCTGCATATATAACTCTGCATGTCCAAATTTTTGCAGGGGATAGATAAGCTGAAGAGCTACATGTGAGGAAGGAGAAAGATCTGACTGTAACATCACCTACTAGTGGTCAAAAGCACCAAGTGGAAATGGTCATTTCTGAGTAGCTGAAGCCACACAAAGCACAACTCTGATAATAAATGCATTTTAACTATCCATATATCCATATCACAGGATATAAGTGTGATCCTAGCAAAAGAGAGACAGAATAGTGTCAAAGAAAGTGGACATTCAGAAAGCAGACTTCAACAAACAGACAAAAAAATCCATTCAAAGAGAAAAAGTGTTCTTAAGGATTTCTTAATGAAACAAAATACAGGCAGAGGGTTAAGTTTGCATTATTTTTGTTCCTTTGCAATGAAACAGGAAGAGGTTAGAATGGATAATTACAGGCTGAGCTTTACATCGTCACAGAAAATACAAGCACTCAGGAAAAAAAAGCCACTGTAGACCACAAAAGATCATAAATAGAAGGAACATAGTACACAATAACTGCACAGCAACACGGGAAAAGCAAAAACAGAGAAAAAGTAAGGCAAAGTACAAACGCAAACATGAAAAGGGCAGATACACAAAAGGCATCAGGAGGATTATTTTTAAGAAGCATAATGTACACAGTGCACATCACAGAAAGAAGTGGCTCACCATTCAAAAGGTAAACAAAACCCCAAAACCAGAAAATACTTAGAACCTCACCACACACAAAACACCATTTAGCTCTTATGTGAAACAAGTGTCACTTGCCCTGCCATATTCTGTCCAAAACCTGGTGCTTGGCTCCATGCTGCAATAAGAACTACTTCAGATAAAGTAAGTAATGCTAAACTTCATGCCAGACTGAAACAACAAACCTAGAGACATCCCAGGAGAACTGACACACTTCTCACACTACTCTCATTAAAGACTCAGAGGAAGAAGTGAGTGAGAGACTTCCATTTAACAACATGGGAAATACATGAAAGTCAGAAAAAGCATATAGATTAGCAAAACCTTGGTGACAGGAAAAGAGGGGGTAGGGGATGCTGGCATGGAAGACACAGCCCAGAGTGAAGGAAGGGATGTAACATGGGCAGTGCAGATCCACAGAATGGCTTGGGTCAGACGACCTATCATCTAGTCCCAACCCTCCTGCCACAGGCAAGGGCACCTCTCACTAGACCAGGTTGCCCGAGGCTCCATCCAACCCAGCCTTAAACACTTCCAGGGATGGAGCATCCACAACTTCTCTGGGTTCTAGGGCAGAGATGTCTCCCATTACGGCCTCAATCAACAGGGCACCTGCGACAAGGCGTTAGAACAAGAGGGGGCGACAAAGGCTGCTGACCACGGGTAGCCTGCAGATACCAAGGTAAGCAGGTAGACTCCATTCCCACACCGGGACACTGTCGGGCCTCACCTTCGAAGCCAGCGCGCTCCAGGAGGTTCAGCGGGTACCAGAGCAGGGGCCGGTTGCCCACCGGGAGCAGCGGTTTCGGGATGCTGGAGGTCAGGTCCGTCATACGGGAACCGCCTCCCGCTGCCATCACCACGGCCTGGAACTCCATACTGCGGAAGGAATACAGAGCAGGGCCTCACTCAGACACAGCAACACCGAGCAGGCCGGGTGCGGGACCGACCAAGTCGAGCCCAGCTGGGCTAAGGCCGGTTCGGTCTGACCGAACTCCAGCCGTCAGCCCTTCAGGAAGCGCCACCCTTCTCCCTCTCCCCGTAGCCCTCAGGGCTAGCGCGGAGGTGTCCGAGCCCGCCCCACCGTTACCTTCGCCGCTCCGCTCCCGTGGCCGCCGGCTCCGGCCCTCACTGACAGGACGGCAATGGCGGCGCCGGCGCGTTGTGCGCGTGCGCGCGGGCAGAGGAGTGGATCGATGGCGGGCGGTGACTGTAGAGCGCCGATAGGGTCGATCAGCCTCCTCCCCTGGCCGAGACCGGCTCTTCTTTCCAGCCGGGGCAGCGAGAGGAACGCCGAGAGAAGGATCTCGGGCTGCGCGAGCACCGAGTCACCGATCGCGGCCCAGCGGCAGGAGAGGGGGCCTGGCAGCACAGCGCCCCCAAGCGGCGGAGGTGGGGCTGCAGCCAGGGGCACTGTGAGGCCATTTGCAGGATGCATAGAGGGAGGCTTGCAGGGTGCATTGGGGGACGGAGGGTTGCAGGAGTGGACCTGATGATCCTGGAGGTCCTTTCCAGCTATAACGATTCTATGATTGGGGCGGGGGGAGGGAGGGTTGCAGGGTGCATGGCAGGAGGGCAGTCTCTAGGGTGCGCTAAGAGGGCAATTTGCAGCCACTGCCTCTGCTCCCCATATCTATGTTCACAACTCCCCACATGCACACCCCGCTCCCCACCAACAGTACCCCATGCAACAAAGCACCCAGCAGAGAGTGTTATGTGCCCTCCACCCAGCTGCAGCACTGGTGGCACACGCTGGAGTCACAACTCTCAAGAAGCACAGACACAGGACCTGGGCAGGGTGCCAGGATCTGGCCCTGCGCTTTTATTGAACCTAGTATCCCCAGGGTGGGCAGCTCCCACGGCATGGGGCACCTGGAGGAGCCTCATTCATCCCAGGTGTCCTTGTCAGTGTCGATGGACATGCAGTTGTACACCGCATACCGCAGCAGCTCCTCACAAGTCTTGGCCCTGGCCAGGGGTTAATGCTGGGTCACAGCTATGGCAGCACCAAGAGCCTCCTGCTTGCCTCCCCACACCCACCCAGTCGTCCCCCAGGACAAGACCTGGGGAGCCTGGAAGGAGACCCAAATGCCAGCCCCAAGGATGAATAAGCGTGCCTATCCCTAGCTCAACTCACGAGGAATAGTTGGGCAAGTAGAAGGTGCAGGAGCACGTGGAGGCCTGTGGCATCAGGTCCAATGCATCCAAGCTTGGGAAAAAGGAGAGGGAGTCAGTCCCTGGAACATGACAGGGACCCCAGCCCAAGTAGGAAGGACTCACTTTGTCCTTTCTGGGTACACAGTGATCTGAACAGGGAGGCGGCTCCGGCCAGTGACAAATTTGAGGAAGCGGCTGAGATCCTCTGAAGGGAAGGACAGAGTTCAAGACTCAGGGACAGAACCATCCCAGTCAGTGCCATCACAGCCAGGTCTGCCCTTGCAGAAGCATCCCAGGAGCATGGGGCAAAACTAAGGGATGCACTCAGCATCCTGGGAAGAGCCAGATGGGATGACTTCAGCTACCTCACAGAGACTTCAGCATGCCCAGTGCAAAGGGCAGTGGGTAGCCAATCCCCTGGCCCACGTCCCATGTCACTACAAATGAAGAGGAGGATAAAGCTTGGAGTTGCTCACCACTAGTGAAGTTGTTGAGTGCTTCCAAGAAGTTCTGGACACGGTTGTCATCAGAGGGAAAGTCCTCAAACGTGACTGCAATGAAGAATGCACAACAGGTTCATGAGAAACTACCAGCAAAGCAAATCAACACAGGATGTGTCCATCTTGCCCTTATGCGAGAGCCCAGAGCAGAGGCAGGAAGGAAGACCCTCTGCTCCCAGTGAGCCTCTGAGTGCATCCAGAACCCTTGAGCAGGGCCAGCTCCCTGAGCAAAGGCAGGTGGAGAAATGGGGGTCCCAGTATACAGGGTGGCAATTCACCTCTGCCCATAGCAGGTGAGAACCAGATCAACCAGAGTGGGGACTGGTGGAGGTGGCAGTTAAACCTGAAGCATCCTTATCCGGCATCCCTCTGGCTTATCCTTCCCCAGGCTCCTGGGCACCCCAAAATGACCAAGGACTCAGCATGGGGCAGGATGTGTGTGCAAAACAATAATCACTGATGGGGGCAGGGCAGCTGTCCACATAAGGTTCTGGGAGCATCTTTGGGCTGGCTCCGGCACTTACTGAACCTCCGCAGTTCATCCACCTTGATTTCAGGGTCCCCACAGATCTTCTTCTCCAGCTTCTGCCAGGTAAGCAGGTCCAGCACAGGCTGAGGCACCACGCAGAGCAGCCCAGCACGTATAGCTGCAATCTTTAGGGCAGGAGTGGCCTCATGTCACATAGTGGGTCTGAGCCCAGGGCAGCCACCCAGGATACCAGGGGGCAAGAAACACAGGACCCCAGCAGGGGTCCCCCAAGTCTCATGGATATCCTGGGCATGAGATGCACAGAGAAGACATCCAGCAGGGGCTGTTTTTGGGGACCTGCCGCAGAAGCATTACCTGCTCCTTGCTCTCCTCCAGCCGAGCCTTCTGCACCAGGCGGATGAACTCTTTGCGGTCCTCGTAGTGCACCACAGTGTTGCTGCCATTGGGAATCAGCTCCACTATGCGCTGGTCACTCAGCACCGTCGTGTAGGTCAGCTCTTTGCCAAACATAAAATTGAAGGCTTCCCTGTCCACCCCATCCAGCAATTCCAGGAGCTTCACCTGCAACGCCAATGGACAAAAACTGCAGTGGCTGGAGCAGCCATGGGAGCACATCCCACTGCCCTGCTGGCCCCCAGCCCCACTCACCAGCTCTGAGTCCACTGCTGCAAAGTCCTTGCTCCAGCTAACCTCCTCTCCTGACAGCTGTTTCCACACCAGAGCTGGCAGAGACAAGATCTGCAAGAGGGAGTAGAGACATACATCTTCCCTGTGCTCCTCCTTCACCTGAGGGCAGCCCCTCTGCCCTAGACATGGTAGCCCTCACCAAGCCTCCTTGCTGGCTAGGGAGGCTCTGCCATGCTCACCAGAAACTCCTTGCTCCTCAAAGCTGCTCCCATCAGCTGCCCAATCCACTCATACTTGGAAAAGTCCTTGCAGGAGGGGTTGGGGACATACATGTCCCTGGTGTCACTGCTGCTGTTACCCTGTGGGAGAGAGGCTTATGACCCACAGGTATAGATGTGACCAGCCCAGTGTGGTCCCTCCTGCAGCATCCCTCTCCATCACCTCTCTGCTCATCTCTTCTACCCTTTAAACTCTGCAGATCTCCACCACCCAAGTGCAATCACAGCCCCGAGCCAATAGCATGAAGATAGGACTAACACCCCAAAAGCACCCAGGCTCTGCTGGCTGTCCCCACCAGGGCTGGGACAGGCAGACAGCTGTGAGCCTAACCTGATTGGAGGTGCGCACGAAGAAGGGCAGGGGCACAGAGACATCGCCTGAGCTGGGACACAGCTCCTCCGATATATCCGACAGGCTGTCTCGAAAACCACCGCCTGCAGTGGGTGCAGAGGCTGGTTAGTGCCTAACACATCAGGGTCAGATGCTAAGCTGTGGGATCTGTCTCAGCTGACACCCTGCCCCGGGCCAAGGGCAGCACTGCTGGTGCAGAGACCACCCCATGTATGCAAAGCAGGGCTACATCCCCTAGAGCAGCTGGGACAGTGTGGGCAGGCTGTCATGGTGGGTGACCCACTGGGCTGCACCTAGCACAAGAAAGCCCAGGGAAGAGCCCTGGGGCAGGAGGGGAGTCTCACCATTGTCAATGATGCCCTCAGTGATGAACTCACACTCCCACCACTGGCTGTAGCTCAGGGGCCACCTGCAGGGAAGCAAGAGCCCCAAGTGCATCTCCACTCCAAGAGAACAAGCAGCAACTGGGATCACCCACCATCTCACTCCAAGAGGTGACATCTGACAAAAGTGATGCTGAAGATCTACCTGTAGTCCAACGGCTGATTGTTCTTGGAAGATCTGAGGCCTTCATACAGCTGGAGAGAAGCAGAGCAGAAAGGAAATGAGCCACATCAAGGGTAGGTGGTACTGAACTGGCAGGTCCCTGGTACAGGACCTGGCACTGCTGTACCTGGGTGAAGACAGCGTTCCTGCAACTGGGGTCCAGTGCAGGGTTGGCACGGTGCTCGCGGGCCAGGTGCCGGTTGATGTACAGCTTTGGTGTGGTGCTAGGGGCATTGCTCTCCGTAGACTGGAGACAGTGGGTGATGAGGGCTGTGCTCTGCTTGGACAGCAGCAGGAATGGCTTCATGTTCTAGCAAGGGATAATCAGGGATGGTTAGATGTCTGATCTGGCCACTTGATGCCCTCTTTTCCCCTCCCCACGCACAGCCCCTGCTGTTGGGAGGGGATGCTCATCCCTCCAGCAATGCCCAGCACAGCAGCTCTCAGCATGAACTCTGGGCTGGTCTGCTCCCATCAGATCAAAAGAGGAAACATCGCAGCCCCCAGGCAAAACCAGCTGAGCCCAAGACAAGATGCTCTTACTGACACCATCCCAGAGGAACCCGGCAAGTGCTCACCCTGAGTGCATTGAAAGTGCTGATGTCCTCAGAGAAGGGAATCAGGTAATGCAGGACACTGTCCAGTAGCTGGACAAACCTGGACAAACAGAGAGGAGCAGTATGAGAATGCGAGGGGGCTGGCAGACACGTGGGGACTGACATGCCTGTGGTTTCACTGCAAACAGCCCCCAGCACCTACTGAGCCTGGACACTGGTGCTCCAGGCACATGGGTCTCCTCCATCCCATGGAGGGAAACCAGCACAAGGGAAGCACCCATACAGCACCTCTGACCAAGCACTTGACTTTTTCCCCCTCAAGAAAAAGCTGCAAATTAGAGCAGCCCAACCCACACAGCAGCACTGCAGCTGAATCACTGAAGGGCATCTCTCTGTAGAGCCCATTGCTGCACCCAGCCTAGGGCTGCCCTGCAGGCAGCAGGTGAGAAACTCCACATGATGCAAGTCCCCTTCAACTCAGGCCACCACCCCACTCTCCAGACATTGGAAGCAGCCACATTCAGATGGGGAGCAGCAAGCCCTGCCACACTTGAGAAAGGAGGTGGCAGACTTTAAGCGAGACACAAGCAACCCTCCGCTAGAGGCCAGGGCATGGTTATTCTTGGGGCCCCAGCTTGCTGAGGTGACTGCACTGTACCTCTGTATGAGCACAGACCGCCGGTACAGCGTGTCGGCATCCACCCCTTCCAGGAGAGGGTAGCGCACCAGGCGGGCTGGCTGGAACATGCCAGCATTGAGGATCAGGTCCCACTCCCAGAAAGATTTGATCTTAATCCCTCGCAGGCGAACATTGTACCCTTGGTCTGCCAAGAAAGGAGAGTGATGCTGCCTGTATAGCTGCAGCTGTGTCTGACACAGCTTGGATGCTGTAATTTGGGGCAAGGAGCTCCAAGCACCTGCAGCATCCCAAATGAAGTCCATTCCCCAGCTTTTTCTCCAGCAGCCCCCTGCCCCCAAAGCGGCCAATGTGGCAGGAAGAGCCACAGGTGCCAGTATTGGCTGCAGCTTTAGGGCTGGGCTGGCAGCCCCATTGTGGCAGGTCAGGCTCACCCCGGCACTCCAGTATGCGGATCTCCAGCACTGGCAGGTGGGTCTTCATATCACGGAGGATGCAGACAGCCTGGTAGCTGTTCCTGTGCACAGCATGGAAGGAGGTGGCAGAGCCACAAGGTACAGACATGAGCAAGGCAGCTGGTGAGGCACAGCCCACTCCAGCTCCCTGGCCAAGCATGTGCTACTACCTACATCAAAAGCCTTCCCCACCTCACCAAGATTGCAGCAGGAGAGGACTGAGTGGGGAGATGAGACTGTCAGAGGCACAGAGACATCCTGAAGAAGGTGGAAGCCACATCCAGAGAGCCAGAAAAGATCACTCAAAGCAGCAGAGAGAGGTGAGATGGCCAAGTGTGTGTCACTGTTCTCAGGGGGTCCTGGTGTATCTCTGGCCAGGCTGGTCACACAAGGATGATGTGTTTTGCAGGGCATGAGGACTTGTGGAGATAAGCGATTTGGTAAGTGATTCATTTGCATTTCCAAAGCCTTTGGCAGAGTTCCGGCAAAATCCTATAAGCATGTGGGGAAAAGACACTACAACTGCCCACATACATCAGGGAGGTGGCTCCTGCCACTGGGAAGGGGACCTGGGCAGTCACAGGTGCTTCTTCAAAGCCAAATCTCAGACAAAAAAAGG
This sequence comes from Phoeniculus purpureus, assembly GCA_028565055.1. Taxonomy (NCBI): domain Eukaryota; kingdom Metazoa; phylum Chordata; class Aves; order Bucerotiformes; family Phoeniculidae; genus Phoeniculus; species Phoeniculus purpureus. The sequence continues at coordinate 18,735,207 of JAOXOE010000698.1, forward strand.
CAAATGGACTATTTTAAAGGAGGAAGAGATCTTCGCAACTCTCTGTCAACTTCTGCCTGTCTTGAGCAGGGTGCTGTAGAGCCCAGGAGAAGCGGGAGAAGTGAAGCACCCCAGGACTTCTTGGCTACAGCATGACAGAGATGCTCAGAGGTAAGGAAGAGGCAGAAAGATGCCAAAAGCCACCAGGCAGGAGGAAAGCACACTGCAGCCCAGCTACCACAGCACAGATGGGGAATAAGAGCAGAGATAAAGAGACTTGGCCAGTCACTATCACCACAAGGTCACTCAGGATTGACCCCAGCCCTTTCCTTAGCATTTGCTTGAGATGCAAACACAGCTAGAAGAGACTGACTTGCATTCTGGGCCAAGTCAGATCCAGGCTACTCGTTACTCACTCATTAATTAGGACAGTTCTCAGGTGCTGCAGCTTGTTTTGTAGCCCCCCATACACAGCTACACGCCTGGGTATGTAGGAATTGGCCTGCCCATCCAACATCAGCCACAGCTTCCTAGGGATAAGATTAAGTATCAGTGTTGTCCCCTTCTGAGCTGCCTGGGCATGGAGATGCACCCAGAGATGTTTCAGGGCTGGGGGCAAGGCTATGTCCTCCTGGGGTTAATCTAGCAGGAGCTCCTCTCCACCTCAACCCTGAGGCCCCACCTGCAGCCAGGGAAAAGCTGCATTCAGGAGAAGTAGGGTGCTTTGCCTCGCACCCTGCCCATCCCTGGCTGGGAGGAGACACCCCGAGGTCTCACTTGACAATGGTGCCTTTCTTCATGTGGAGCCGCACCCAATGCTGCCCTGGGTCCCCGTTGCTCTCCCAGAAGGTGTATGTCTGGTTGTCCATCAGATGGGCTGCACCACTGTCCTCCTGCAAGAGTGCAGGGGGTGGAGGGAGGGAGCTGAGCATCCTTGGGCATGCCATTGCCACCCCTGGGATGGGTCCCATGGGGCCAGAGATCAGGATTGGGCCAACTCCTTGGTATGCTAGGCTGCAGGTGGGTGGTGGCTCCCACATAGGACAACAAGCACATCCATGGACCTCTTACAGTGCCACAGAGACACAGCAGGGGTTTCCTCCAGATGCCCAACTCCTGGCAGCAAAATCACCCTGCCCCTTGTGGAGGGGACAGCCACCACTGGCCACCTCTTCCTGCAGCCATAGTGATGCTTGTGTGTCTCGCACTGATTTTTAAGCTATGGGTGAGCCCCACTACGCACCACCTGTGAGGAAACCTCGATGCTGTTGAGATGCTCCTTGGTGCAGTCCACATGCTGCATCTCCTTCTCACTGTGATCACACAGGAAGCGCCCCAGCTCCATGTCATGCTCATAGCTCCAGCCTGGGGGCACAGACCTGCAGAGGAGCTCCATGTTAATGGGATGAGGTGACCAGGCTGCACTCCAAAACTTCCCACCAGCACTGTGCAGATGTCCCAGCTCAGATTGTTTGCAGCATCTCCTGGTCACCACATTGGGATAGTGCTGGGCAGCTGTCCCCACTTGCAGGCAGATGGCACAGCAGAAACTCACCACCTTGTCAGGTGTTTATGGCCACCAAGCCCGGTGGCAATAGCACCACGTGATAACTGAGATGCTCTGCAGAGCAAAGGTCATCTTTCCTTGAACAGTGTCCAACAGCATCAATCTGAAAGGGATCTCGTGGCACCTGTCTGCCCCACTACCAACTCTGAAGCCAGTCCTGGCCTTGCAGGCATGTTCACACCCCAGCCAGCTGCCCCTTGGAGCGCTGCAGCACCACAGTAGGATATGCACTCATACCGGAATTTCTGCACCGCGTCCTCATCCTGCTCTATGATTTGGGGCTTCTCTCCCAAGTACATGGAGTAGGTCAGGTCCACCACTTGTTCCCATCTGGAGCAGCACCAGTGGAGTAGCACAAGGGAAAAGGCATGTCAGTGTTCAGTGTGGTCAAGTGTTACTGCCTGAGCAGTACAATCCTACAATCAGGGGCTGTAGGAACAGCTATGGGAGGTGTGAGTGTCCCTGCACCAGAGTGCAGGTTGGGGCAGAGCAAGAGAGTCCAGCCTTGCACATGGGTTTGGTGTGAAAACCAAACCCAAGCTCTTTTAACACAGCGTTACTCTGCGACATCGCTCAGCCCAAAGCCAAATGCTTTAGAGCGCTGCTGGCAAATCCTTATCCTGCTCAGGTGCTGTCCCAAGCAGCCAGGACATGAGGGAGTACTCTGCTGCCCACCTGGCACGGAGGGAGTGCGGGCAGCTGTGGCTGGACGTGCCAAGGGGATTTGGGATAGGTGGGTCACACGTCCCCGAAGAAAAGCGGTCACTCCATGCCCGCAGCCCGGTCCCTATCCAAGGTGTGAGTGCTGGGGCCGTACCTGACCGCAGGTTTGTAGTCCACCCCGAGCGTTTGGTGCTGCCACTGCATCTTCTCTGCGGAGTCAACCGGGACCAGCTTATCTCCTCCCTCTCCAAATCTCTGTGCCAGCACCCAGCCCTCGCTCAGCTCACGGCACCCCGCGTACTCCTGCAGCTGCTCCTGGAAGCGCATCCCGCTTCGTCACCGCCACTGGGACTCAACGTCTCTCACGGCGGGGGTCACCCCCACCTCCCGCCCCCAGCGTCACCTTGCTGAGCTTGACCCAGAGCCCGGCGCCGTTGCAGTACTCCTCGCCGGTGGCGCGGAGGCAGCCGCCCTTGCGCACCTCGATGGTGGCCCGCGCCGCCCGCTTCCCGCCCCGCGCCGGCCCCGGGCTGTCCCAGACGCTGAGCAGGCTGCGGGCGGCGGCGGGGGCGGCGGCGGCGGGGTCCTTGCAGATCTTGTACTGCACCTCCCGCGGCACGTAGCACAGCGCGGCGGGCAGCGCCCGGGCGCGGCGGAAGCACTCGCTGCACTGCAGCAGGAACCGCAGCCGGCCCAGCACCTGGTGCGGCGCTTCCCCGCCCGCACGCATCGCGCTGCGCTGGTTCCCGCGATGTCCTGCTGCTGAATCCCCGGCGGCGCCCCCGCTGCCGCTTCGCCTCCGGCGGAGCCGCCTCACCCGTCTCTGCCCGCGGTCGCGCCTGGCCCAGCCCTCCGGAGCCGCCCCAGGCGCCGCGCGGCCCGCCCCAGCATTGCTGCACCCGGCCCCGGCTGCCGGCCGGGGTTGCCGAGAAACCAAGATGTGTCACGCCCGGGCGGGTCCCTGCATCCCTGGACCCACGTCACCCACATCCCCTCAGCCCGTGACTCAGGACTCTGCTCGCTCCCGGCCACCAACGTCCTTGGCATTGGCTGCGTCTGTACAAGCAGAGCGGGGAGCCCTGCGGCGACAGCGCACAGGGCTACATCTCCACAGTGGGTAGAGAAATGAAGGGAGGAGGCACCCTCCTTTGCACCTAGCACAAGGAGAGAACCAGCTCCTGGCTGGCTGGGAGACACTGTCCTGCCCCAGGCAGGCTTGCAACATGTATCTGCTGGAGAGGGTGACATCCTCCCTGGCCAGGAGCAGCTTTATTCCAGCCAGCCATGGCATCGTGGGAACAGGTGTGAGGACATGACACCTAGCGCCACCCAATCACCCCAGAAGACTGGCAGTATGTCACCTAAATCACACCTGACTGTTGCATACCATGGCAAGGCGGTGGCAGAGAGCAACTCAGCTCCACCCCAGCTACCTGAGCTGCACCAGGTTGGGCACAAAGAGCTACACTTACAGAACAGGAAGTAACGAGACTGGCAGAGCTCAAAGGTCCCCACAGCCTTCTGGCACCTGCTTGCTCTCCTGGAAGGTCAGAGTCCAGCTCCATCCCTGCCTGCAGAGTTACTGTGTAAAGAGTCTGACAGTTGTCATCCCAGCAGCATGACCTACTGAACAGGTGTCGTGACTGCTTCACCACAGCAATGGGCATCTGCCTCGCCAGCAGCAAAATGCCCTGAACCACAATGTGAGAGAAAAGTAAACTTCTGCCTTGCCCCTCCTAATTGCAGCCACTGCAGCCAGGAGGGTCCAATGTCCTCCCTCTACAGCCACATTACCCTATAAAACTGGTTGCAAATTTGCTACAAAGGGTTGAGCCAGATAATACTCTGAGCCACCACCTACCTCTATGTCACTGCTTTGTGTGGAAAGGGTATCACAGGGCAAATTTCTGCTCTACCTCCAGTAGCCTCCATCAGTCTCCATCGGTGTTTAACCCAAAAGAAGAATGCAGAAGACTCAGTAAGACAAATCATCAGGAAGGTCAGGAGCAGTTTGTTCACTTTATTGTGGGTCCTACATGAGGTAGGCACAGACAGATCCTCTCAAACTATTTATAGCTTGTCACAGTCCAGGGTTTTAGTGGAGTAACAGGAGACACTAGACTACATGTGTGTCACTCATCACCTGAAACTGTTCTATGACAGTTGAATAAGCTGAAGTCAGGAGAGAGCAAGTGGTCCTTGCCCCAGCTTGTCCCTATCCAACCTGTAAAGTTGTGGCTGTGGCACACACAGATGCTGCCTCAAGGGCACCAGCACCTTCCTTGGGATGGCAATGGCTTGAAAATCAGATCTCAACCAATTTAAGAAGGGGTGACCCTCTGGTGCCCTGCAGGGTTCCTTCACCCCAGGCTACGCACAACAGGAGTTCAAGATAGGGCACTTGTCTTGTGTCATGTTAAACATGGTAGAAAAGAGCTCTTACCTGTAGCTTTAGAGATCAGGAGGAATATGACCCAACACTGAAATAACACCTACTTTGAGCCCTGAGACTGGCCAGAGCTGAGCCACATTGACCTTTTCCATAATTTGCTGGGTGTCACAGCAGAAATTCACTCTACAATTGGATTTAACACACAACAGATGAGACAGAATAACTGCTCAGAGATCTAGGTGGGTTACCAGCTTCCCCTTCCCAGCTCACCTTTGCACAGCAAACAACAGCATGATATGTGGGTTATCTTGGCATCCTTTCTCAGCCCCCATGTTTATCCAGTCCCTGTAACCATGCACTAAATGATCTCAGCTGAGACCTCACTCTAACCATGGGCTCTTCCTGTAAATGGAAGGGCTTTCACAGGTCTCTACACTCCAGCAGCAGCTGCTGCCATTCTCCAACAGGTATATGGCCATAACACAAAGCACAGCAATGGTACATGTGGTAAAATCATATTTTTCTCCATTTTTGTAGGGGTTAAACCAAGATCATCCTGGATGAGCTTCCAGCTGTAGCCTTCCTGGTAAGGCCAGGGTCCTGTTACAAGTATTTTAAGACATAAATTCTCATTTATATCAAAATGCAATGGAAACTTTGCCAGTCCTTTGTCTAGAAGCAGGAAGTAGTAACTCGACTAATCACAACAAACAGGGAAGCAAAACCAAGCAAGTCTAAAATTGCTGATCTCTGACAAAAGCGCAGATGTAGAGGAAAGGGAATTCAGGCAGGGGTAGATCATGACAATAGATCCTTAAGTCCCTAACTCAGATTATACCAACAACCCAAAGGGAAGGGAAGAGTCATAAAATAGAGCATGAGCAAAATTTGTGCAGGACACACAGGAAAGACAACCAGTGTCAGTAACATACACGTTACATACACATGCTCTGTGTGTAGAAAGCTCTCTGAATTAAAGCCAGAGGAGAGCTGTATCGGACAAGTGCCCTGATACACGTACCAGCAAACTACCTCCACTCTGGCTGTTCACTGGCAAATGGTCACTGGGCAAACAAACCCAGTTTTGGGACACCACCATCACCAGCTAGATCCTTTCTCCAGAACTCCAGGAAACCTTGGGGCAGCACTCATCTCAGTGCCAGGAAATAAACACATGGGTGTGAAAGGTTGGGGGCTCAAAGACTGCTGGGAAGCAGTAGAATACTGTGGGAATTGTGCAAAAAGCTAGACAGTAACTCCACAGTCATAAAGAGGAGGATTAGGGAGAACCTAGACCTGAAGCAGGGAAAGACTGGAAGTTACAGCCCAGAGATGTAGGATAGGCCTTGAGAATCACTAAGGATGGAGAGGCCACATGCATCTAGGAAAGGAGTCCACCACTTCAGCCAGGCTCTGCTCTCAGCATGCCCAGCACAAGAGCTCTTGTTTTACCATGGAGGGCTGGGACTGTGTACATGGATGACAAGAGGGAAGAGAGATGTCCAAGCATCTCATCCCTCAGTGAGAAACCTTAGATGTCCTGAGTGGCTCCGCAATTACCTTCCTTATCCTCTGTGTAACGGGTTGAAACTAAGAAAACTGCTTTGCTCCCAGGTTTTAATGGGAAAGGAAACCAAAGCAGTCAGGTCTCAGTGAGATCTCGGATAAATTTGCCAGACAATGGATTGCTTAGGAAACT